>JAQFVV010006585.1:569373-715460 GCA_028023455.1 Epiperipatus broadwayi
TTCTTTCTTGTATTAAGATATTCATTTAAATTTCCATGGCAGCAGCAACTTTCTCATTTGGTTTACATGAGCAGATCCCTATTGGTGGTTCATAATGAACAGTGAAGATTCATTCGATGAGCCATCTCCCAATGGAAAATAATCGGTGCCAGCGCACCACTCATGAGTCATGCTATAGCCAGGAACAAATTATTTTATTATTTTTGGAGACTCTCAGTGATGAAACCATTAAAATTTCTAAAGTGATAATAGTCTAGGTGCTTTACTCGGTCATACCTTGGCAGGAACAAATTATTTTATTATTTTTGGAGACTCTTAGTGATCGAGAGCAAAGCTAAAGTTTAAGTGAATGTCTCCAGCAAGTCTCAGATGGCCTCTTTTCTTATCTTGATCTTTCACATTTTTGTGAAGATATTTTTAGGTTCTATTTAATCTGCCCTGAGGATAATCAATGCATTTAGTTGGTTTTTTTAATTAAAGAAAGCTGCCGTTCTATTGTTTACATTTTACATTTCCTAATTACATTTTGGGGAATTTTTCTTTAATTAATCTATTATCTATCACTGACCGATGCTTTTAAATTTCAAAAACAAAAAGGGAACATAAGATTATTTTAACTTTTAATTAAATATTACATCAGATATTTTTAGAATTATTATTAAATGAAATTTAAACAAAGCAATAAATACGAACTTTATAATCCAAAATAAATGATTAAAATTATACAAAATTATATAATTAAAAGAAATCTAAATTATATTATTTTATCCCTATTTATTGCCTTTAATTTGAGATCGAAATGTGTGCGTGTTTATGCTGAATTCTACATATATTTGCACATTTCTAAGATTGCTACACACACAATTCGATACCAAAAAGTTTAAATTTGGGCGGGATAGACCGGTCAGTGAGAGACGACAGAAAAAGGTGAAACTTAAGATTCGAATACGAATCTTACTGTTTCATTATTAATACTGTAATGGTTTGGATAAAATTAAAGTTATTACTTGAATCATCATATCTACAGCAATCACATGACCCTTGTTGACAATAGCAATGACTAAAATCATTTAGATTTTTTTTTATTTCTCTTTACACATTTTGAACAAAAAATCAAAATGTATAAATGATCATCATCATAACTATCAATCTCTTCCAATTTAATCCTTTTTCTCCAATCTCTAGCCTCTCTTCTCCACATTTTCTCTAACACTTCATTTCATCCATCCATCTCACATGCTTTTTTTATTATCTTTTACAATCTCTTAGAATCCAGTTTACGATTTCAAATGTCCATCTATTATAATCTTTCTAGCAATATGTCCAGCCCAACTTCACTTCAGCCTCTTAATTCCTTCAATGATGTCAGTAACACCTGTTTGTTATCTAATCCATATATTTATCTTTAATCTCTTCTTGTTATTTCTAACATGCATCTTTTCATGGCTTGGAATCTCAGTATTGCTCTTCTGTTAGGTATTCAAGTCTCAGATCCATAAGTTAAAATTGGTAGAACACATTTATTAAAAAACTTCATTTTCAAACACATAGGCATATTTCCTTTTAGTATTAAGTTATTTCTACCCAAACCAACCATGTTTAATTGTATGATTAACTTCATCCATTATGTTTCCATCTGTAGTAGTAATCTGACCAAGATATTTGTAATTGTTAACATCTTTTAATTCATCATTATCAATCTTTATTTTCATCATATGAGAACTTTCATCTGACAACTTTTTCAACATTTCTTGAAGCCCTGAAGCATTATTTGGAAAAACAACTCCATAATCTGCAAAATTCTAAATGACTTAAATAATCTCCATGTACTGTTATTCCTCTAGCTTCACATTTTAATCCACAAAATATTTTTTGCAGCATTGATGTAAAAATTTTGGAGATATGAAGTCATCCTATCACACATCCTTCTCAATGTTAATCTTCCTAGTATTATTATATAATAAAGTTGTTCCTGTTGCATTTTTAAAAATATTCTTCAGAATATGACAATATCCTGAGTCAATACCTTGATGATTCAATGCTTTAATCACTGAAGAAATGCTTATAGAATCAAATGCCTTTTCATAATCTACAAATCCAAAGCATAATGACAATACATATTCATTTGGTCCTTTCTGTAACTTCTCTCAATATTCGGATATAATCTATTGTACAAAATCCACTTTTCAATTCAGCTTGATCTTTTGGTTGGTTGAAATCCAAAGTATTCTGTAGATGAGTTGTAATTATCTTGCTAAAATTTTTGCATAAAACTGATAAGAATGATAAGTCTGTAATTTCTAATATCTTTATCATTTTTTAAAATATTAATGTTAATACTGCATTCTTCTATCTGGTACATCTTTATCATTTAGATATTTAGTATATAACGTTGCCAAAAACTTGTCTACTTCTTCACCTGCTTCTTTTAAGATATTGATTATAATTCCACCTTTACCTGGAGATCTTCATAAATTTAATTGCATGTCTCACATTTTTATTTAAATTCCTGAGCAATGCAGAATGGTTGTAGAAACCACTTGTTCTTTATTACTATATAATTCTTGATATAATCTTTCTACACATTTTATGATGTCTTCTCTCATTTTAGTAATAGTTCCATCTTTTATTTCTAATTGCAGAAATAAGTTCTCTACCAAATACAAAATAACCTTTTATTATTATCAACTAATATCTTCAAATTATTATTAGTACTGTTATTATTATTCTAAGACAGTTTGTAATTTCCTTATTTTGAATATTTTTTATATATGTTATTATTATTATTATTATCATTATCATCATCATCATCATCATTATTATTATTATTATTATTATTATTATTATTATTATTATTATTATTAAATAAAGCACTTTTAATAAAATTACTGAAATAATCTAAACTATTGTAAAAATTACAATTTTTTCTTAAATGAAAAGATTATTTTCAAAATTATTTAACCTTTTATTCTTAAAACAAAATCTCATTAACTAGTCCATTCCTATCTGCAGTTCAACAGAATTTATAATCCGAAATATAGCAGAGTTATTTTTAGCATGTATAATAAAAATGGCATGCACTAGCCATATCTCTTGCACATTACGTTGCAGATCATTTATTTCTTTTTACAATGCAATTATCAAAATGATATGAAATGTTTTTTATGTGACTTTTATTTTGCAAAAGTAATATTTTAAATAAATCATTTTTTTAGGATGGTGAAAAACATTAAGAATTAATATAAGAAAAATTTAAAATATATCAGTAGATTATTAATTACTTCTTTATTATATGAAAATGAATTGTCTTGATGTAAAACTAATATTTAATTATAAAAAGAAAATTAAGTTTATCAGAACAATATTACTTACTTTTTAAATACTAGTTTGTAAAAAAATTGGTTATATAGTAGTATATACATTGTATAATGTTTGCATATAATGTGAAGACATAATTGAACAAATTTAGATAATAATATACATTTCTTTCCAATTTTATCAAAGATATAATGAAAAAAAATTCTTGAAAAACAAGTTATTACATAATCTAATATTTATTTTGCTAAAAAAAATACTTTCTAAACAAATATATTCTACCTAGAGCTTCCATCCTACTGAAACTATGAATGAATCTCACTTTTACAACAAAAAAGTTATTGGATGACATTTTGTTTATAATTTTTAAATAAAATAACTTTCACATGCCAAAATTTTTAAATGTTTGAATTCTTTATTTTTTATTCATAGTAATTATTGTATTGTTTAGATTAAAACCATTCAACATCAAATGATCACCCTTTCCTATGCTTACTCAAGTTGTAACACAGCAGAAAACTCTCCATAGAGTATTGCCACCCAGTGCAAGACATAATAATCTATGGATGCAGGAAGATTTGTGCATAAAATTGCTATGTAGTGTCTATTCATCCATTATCCTCAGAGTAGTTTCTAATTTGTGGCTTCAATGAACAGCTTTGGATCTGACAGCACTACATCTAATCTTAAGATATAATGCAATCCTCTAATAACCACCTTTCACATTTTTAGTTAACTATAAAGCTATGATTCTAAAATAAACCACAGTAATGTTTTCAATCCAAGTTCTTTCACTTACATAGCCATACAGATCTGGACGTAGTTCAATACCTGTACATTTTGGTGCCTTTGGTTCTTCAATAATCATAATCACCATCATTCTATGGGCAGGATTATGTGATTTTTAGTAGTTTAATACCAATACTTCCCATGGAGTAATAAGAGCTATAATTATAAAAGAAGCAAAGATACCAAAATGTGTAGATAGTGAACTGGGTTCATATGTGTTTAAATATAGAAGCAAATGATCTTGGATTTAAAACCTTAATGTATTTTCATTTTGGGATCATAGCTTTACAGTTAACTAAATAAGTAAAGTATAGTTTTTAGAGGATTACATTAGATCCTAGATCCTAAGATCTAGATGCACGGCTCCCAGACCCAAGGTTTCTTACTGATGAAGGCCACAATCTAGAAACTAGTCTGGGGGATATTAGATGGGTATGCACTAGATAGGAATTTTTCACACAAATCTTTTTGCATCCATTGATTACTATAGCTTGAAACTAGGTGGCACAACTGAATGGAGAATTTGCTACTATGTTAATTTTTTAGATTTGTTTTTTAATATGTTAGTTTTATGGAACATTTAATGTTTTATATTTTTTATATAATATCAAATTATTAAGAAATTTGCATCCTTCATCAAATGTAT
Organism: Epiperipatus broadwayi; assembly: GCA_028023455.1. NCBI lineage: Eukaryota > Metazoa > Onychophora > Udeonychophora > Euonychophora > Peripatidae > Epiperipatus > Epiperipatus broadwayi. The sequence continues at coordinate 574,124 of JAQFVV010006585.1, forward strand.
AACAAGAAAATATTTGTCTATTCATATTTATTAAATTTTTCTCTTTAATCAAATGACTTTGATGTAAAATACTATGTATTATTTATGCCATTCTAATAATTATTAAATCTAAAATCTTTAGTTTATTTAAATTCAAAGTATACTTCTCTTAATAACAAATTTTAATACTAGAATTAAAGTTATTGTATCACATCAAAAAATCCTCCAATATATCTTTTTTGATAATAATTAAACACACGACAACATATTTGACAACTAATTAAAAAAAAAAACCATGCCCAAATATGATTAACCAAACTTCTGTTTAAAAATTAAGATAAATGAAGCACATTAATCATAACCAATATTGTAATCCCCTTTAATCCTATAAAAATTTAAAAAAAAAGAGGGCATATAAATTGTTATCTTAACATAACCTTTTATATTAAAATAGGCAAAACTCTCGATACATATTGCACTCAGTGCAAGCCAGAGTAACCAATGGATGCCAGAAGACTTGTGCATAAAATCCCCATCTAGTGCCTATTCACTCAATATCCCCAGACTAGTTTCTGGATTGTGGCTTTCGTCAGTGAGGAGCCTTGGATCTGAGAGCACTGCACCTAGATCTTAGGATCACCACTGATGAAATCCACAAACCAGAAACTAGTCTGGGGATATTGGATGAGTAGACAGTAGATGGGGATTTTATGCACAAGCCTTCTGGTATCCATTGATTACTCTGGCTTGCACTGAGTGGCAATACGTATAGAGTTTTTCCTGTTTTAATAAGTTACAAGCAAGCATAAGAAATGGTGATTATGTTGGCTTAAAACCTTTTATATTCATGGGTATGATATTGGTCATGAAATATTTTTCAGTGAAGTTTTTATAAATGCAATAAAATCAAATAAGGAACCAAAAGTCTATTTTGATTAATCATTTTGTATATGAAATCACGAATTTTATCAGAACTTCCTTTAATTTTAAGAGGTTAGCAATTGTTTTTGAATTGTGGTTAATTCTATGTGCTTATATATATATTGATTTTATTTGTAGTTTTCATTTGATAAATTTTGATTTTGCTAGTATTTTTCAATTATTAAATGCTGATTTATGTATATGCGCATAAATGTAAGTAAATTTATCATTTAGATTAGCTTGAAAATTATTATTAATTGTAATACTTTATTAATAAAATACTGCTTTAGAAGTTTGTTTGTCTATTTATTTTTTAAAAAAATATTTTCTATTAAAAGATTAAAAATCATGTCAATAAATTTTATTATCAAGGATCTGTAAAATTAGTTTGTCATTAATATTTTACCTATTAACCTATTTAATTTAATTTTACAATCCCATTGTTAACAATATATATTTGTGTTGAAGAAAAAAGGTAAGCTTTTATTTCATACAGATGTAACATTAAAGTGAATACCGGAAATATAATTACGGTAAGAATAGAAATGAATTGAAAAGCGTTATTATTTTTAAATATTTATGCTCAGCGCGTTATATATATGACATTTTTCGATGCATACATTTTTAATGGTACCTTTTAATAATAACAAAAGTGTAAATATTTATAATCTTTAATTTATCAATACTCAAAAAAGATATTTTTGTGCCAAAAAAAAAAAAGGTTAATTCTTTATTATAACTATTTAATATCCTATTATGCAATTTAAAAAACTATTTAATATCATATGCTTTAAACTTTTAAATATTTATGATTATTGCATTATCTTATGTCAAACCTACATAAAAAAATAATAGAGTATTTAATTATAATACACTTAGAATATGATAAAGATTTTATGGTATAAGGTTTAATATATTAGTTTTTATAACATAAGCATCAAGTCTAGATTATCGCTGAAATTTTTCAGGTAACGGAAAATATTTAAATGAACTCGGAATGTTTTTTTTAGCAATATATATATAGTTAAATATCTAGCTATTTCTTCTGGAATATTATTTAAAGTTAAAAAAGAAATTAATGAAAATTCTTTTTAAGTCATTAGTTAATCAATTATTTTTACTTGCCCATTAATTCTCAATATATATATAGCGGAGTAAAAACTTTTACTCTAAAATAAAATTCGTATTTTCTATTATTCTATTTTTTTGAAGCAGGAATCGACGTTTATTAAAATTCTAGAGAAAAGTCCTTTCTCCGTCTATTTTAGATCTTAGTTTATAGCTAATTAATTGCAATTTATGAATATTAATTTCAAACACTTATTAAAACAGCCGGAACTCTAAACTTAATGCTATTCAGTGCAAGCCAGAGTAATCAATGGATGCCAGAAGGCTTGTGCATAAAATCTCCATCTAGTGCTTACTCACTCAATATCCCCAGACTAGTTTCTGGCTTGTGGCCTTCGTCAGTGAGGAGTCTTAAATCCAAAAGCACTGCACCTAGGTCTTAGGATCTAACGCAACTTCAACAGCCACGTTTTATCTTTAATTAACTACAAAACTATGAGTCTTAAATTGAAATCACTGTAATATTTTCAATCCAAGCCCATTGGCTTATATAATCATATAGGTCTGAACTCAGTTCAGTACCTATACATTTTGGTGACTTCGGTTTATTTTCCTGCTTTAATAACAGTTATAAGGAAGCATAGGAACTGGTGATCATGTGATGTTTATTAGCTTAATTTCAAACACTGCTAAATTATAAATCTTAAAATATATCTTAATTAAATCCTCAGAAAGTAGTTGTATTATTTTTGAGTTTGCTTTATTTAAGGCCCTGTGCGATTCAGTGAAGGTTATGATTATCTCAACAGCTAAAGATTATGGGTCGATTCTCAGTTAATAAGACATATACCAAATCCCAATATTGTCACGTGAGCAAAATTGCTAAACTTAGTCTTAAATAACTACGCTTCACATGCCCTCTTCTACAACAAATCGGATGAATATTTAAATAATCCGCTTATTTACTTATTAGTATTATTTTGATCGAAATAGTCACTCTATATTTATAAACTAATATGTCCATTTAAAAGCATTTTTTTAATAAAGAATGTTTATTATTTTTCATTTCCTATTTCTAATAGCAATATATTTAACAACTGAAAAAATATATGTAGATAACTATATATTATGTGTTTTCTGCTGATACATTTGTATTAAGATTTCCCTGCCACTTTACAGTCTAATTTTAATATTTATATCATCTGCATGCAGACACATTTAAAAAGTGCAGTTCATTTATTATCACAATTTGTTTTTTTTGTTTTTTTTAACAATAACTTTGAAATACTGTTTGTTTGTTGTTTTTTTTAATTAGAAAGTGACTCACTACGGTTTTACTTTAAACTAATGCTGAAGATTCATAAATAATAAAAAGAATTTATGTAAAACAAAATTGCCGCCATTTTAAGTAGCAAATCGTATGTTTATTCGATAGATAATATTAATCTCAAGTAAAAACCAAATTTCGAATATGCTTAAAAAAAAAAAAGATAACTGCAATGCTCACCTAGACAATAAGAATGTCGTTGAGAATGATGATGATCGCCTGAGAATCTCTATGTGATAATAATATCATGAATCATGCTGAAACGTTTTTGAGATGGAAAGCATGGCTAATTAGAAAAGTGAATTTTTGAACTTTGTGAGTAAGATTCGTTGTTAATTTAATGGTTCCAGTTTTGCTTAGAGAGAAAAGAAGATTCCAAAAATTATTAAACCATTTTGATTTCATGTAGTGACTATTTTTTAAAAATAGAAAAAAAGTTTTTTGGTAGACCCATACTATTTGATATAATTTATAACTAAGCAATTTAAAAATGTATGGTAAAACATTGATATCTACATGCAAGATAAAGCATTTTTACTTCTCTAAACAAAACATATATATTAAACTACATGAGTAAATTTTCTCTCATACAAGCATAAATGAGTAATTAGTGACATCAGTTGGATAATTGACTATGTAATATCCTTAAATAAACCATTGCAGGATTAAAAAATTTTCTATTTTTTTTTTTGAGAAGCAACAATGAAGAAAAACTATTCATCAGATTAGCCATCTGCCAATTTTTCTTAATTTTGATGCTTTTTTCACTTTTGTTTAAAAATATTAAATTACTGAAAGCAAATTAATATTCTAGGAAGATTAGAACCTTAGGATATGTTCAGCATGACAACAATAATTTAATTTAAGAGAGATATGGTTATGGAGATCCTCACCGAAAGTGCCCTTAGTTTTAGATTATAACAATGAATGAAACTACTTCTTTAAGCAAGCAAAAATAAACAAACATAAGTAAATTTGAATTACAAATACCAACAAAGAGGAAACTCGTATGAATTATTTAGTTTCAGTAAATGGTATTATTATAAATATTTTTAAATTTACGCTAATATAATTAAAAATTTATGATTGTAAAAGCTAAGCATCAAATATTTAAATGATAAATTTATAAGCAGTTCATTAAAAATGCCATAGTAATACAAATAAAACAAATATATTAAAAATGGCATTCCTATCAATTATTATTTTTTTTTACACAATATCTTAATTAGGATCGTTATAACTAATGTACAAAAAATTTTGGTTTTAACACAAAATGTGAATTGAATTTAAAAGTGATTATGTAACAGTAAATCATTTTTTAAGATTCAAAAAAAACTTATAAACATGACCAATGAATGGGAATTACTTTTTTATCTTATTTGATTTTGTAAGCATTGGGTCTTAGACACAAATTAAAAGAAAATTCTCAATTTTTTTTATTAAAATGCTGAAGCAATTATTAGACTATATGGCTACATTAACAAGACAAATATTGATAAAAATATATAAAATGTAACTTCATATGATTAAAAGTTTTTATACCAGTTTAACAGAAAAGTTTTGTGGATTAAAATGAAAAGCTAAGAATTAAATAATAAATAGAGACTACTTATCATCCAAACTTTGCACATGATGTGTTTGTCTTCCCACCAATGATTCTAACTTTCCAGAAATGTTAAATAAGTTATGACATACAAGCAAAAAAAAAAAATTAAGAATAATTCCTTAAAAAAAGGATTAAAGTAATAATTAGTAGTATTCCATAAAATAAAAAAGACACAAAATAATTGAAATAAATTAGAAGTTAGTAACTATAAATTCCTTGGTTAGTGTAATAATAATACAAATGAAAATATAAGAATTGTAATTAATCTTAGAATTAAGCTTGGATAATATAAGTTGTTTTAGAAATATTTTTATATTTAAAGGAATTATGTACATATTATTAAAAGAAATCTTTATAATAATATATGGTATTATTACAGAATTATGAATTTAAGATTTGGATTGGTATTTAATTAAAATACATGAATGAAAAAACATATAGGCTTAAATGATATGTTAAAACAAAGTTGGATTTAACATATATGTAAAAAAGATGAGAATAATAAAATAAATTTTAAAACTGTTTTCAAGAGATTGTAAATGGCCTTGAAATGTGTGGGAGATAGATGGTGAGTTTGTTAAAGTGATATAGAGAAACAATCTTTAGCTTAGAGGAATCAGATTAAACTTGAAAAATACATTTTACAATGGATAAATAATAATTGGAAATAATAAAGATGAATAGTCTCATGTCAATGAATTCTATTTAATAATTTAAGGGTAATCATAGTGATTACTAATGAGTTATAAATAATATAAATTCTGTAATTGGAAAAAAATATAATAATTCAACTCAAAGCTATTATAAAGGCAAAAATAAGACTTACTTAAATCTTTCTGTCTCTCATAATGTTTCAATTCTTATCTTGTAAACTGCAGTCATACTTAAACACCATGTTTAATTTTTGGATTTACTCCTCTTTATTGAGAAAAATTTAATCTATTCTGCATAAGTTCATATTTACATTTCTTAGATAGTTATATCTTATAGTTTATCACATAGCAATGCATTGTATAGTTTACAAGTGAATAATATCTTCACAATATTACCATCTCTTATACTAGCACATAATTGTTATTAAACAAGGCAAAACTCTCCGGTGCAGTGCTCTCAGATCCAAGGCTCCTCACTGACGAAGGCCACAAGCCAGAGACTAGTCTGGGGATATTGGATGAGTAGGCACTAGATAGGGATTTTATGCACAAGCCTTCTGGCATCCAATGATTACTCTGGTTGGCACAGGATAGCACTACTGTATGGAGAGTTTTGCCTTGTTGAATAATATCTTATTAACATTTTTTCCCCATCAAGAATAGTACTGATCTATTCCAGAAAATTTCATCTTCAAAAACATTGGCATTTTTTAAATATATATTTTCTTATTTTAGCTTTATGTTTATATTCAATAAATGATGTGTTTTGCCCACTTGAAGTTGTTGTTTTTTTCATTGACAAAGACTTACTGTTTGTTTGCTGTTTATTCCTGTGAAGTATTAAAAAAAGTTCTTTCGAAAGAATTCTTAATTGTTTTTGGTAACAAATTACGTTTTTTTTTTATTAATTCTTGCAGGAACTTAATGTGGGATTGACCACACAATAACTAGCCAATATATCCTACTGATAATATTGGGAATTTTAAATTTTAAAAATTTATGTAATAAATACTAAAAACAATCTAGAGTAAATTGGAACATAACAAAAGCATTAGATGTTGTTGTTCAACTATTTTTTATGAATATTTTTATTTATTTATGTATTTCTAATCATTTATTGTACATTTATAATGCATGTAAACAAGTACTACAAATTTTATCAAGATTAAATGTTTAAAAGTGTTTCTGCAATAACATGTTCTCTTATGCCAATTTTTCAAGTTAAAGGATTTTTTTTTTTTTAAGTTGAAATCATGTTCTGTTTACTATGGTATTTGGATTCTTTCCATACAATTAAATCTTATGTTCATATTATTTTTATTATTTATTTTAAGAAAGAAAATGTACATATATATTTAACATTATTTCATTAGATATTAATTATATGTTAAAAATATAACAATTTTTTAAGTTTATTGTCTTCTTTCTAGTTTTAAAGTATGCTAAATCATCTGGGGAAATGCATCACTATTATTTTAGTAAGTATATAATAATATTTGATTGAATACAAGTATAATTTATATATTTGGAGTTAAACCACTAAACATCACATGATTACTATCTCTTATACTAGCACATAATTGTTATTAAACAAGGCAAAACTCTCCATACAGTAGTGCTACCCTGAATAATCAATGGATGCCAGAAGGCTTGTGCAGAAGGCACTAGATAGGGATTTTATGCACAAGCCTTCTGGCACCCATTGATTACTTAGGTTGGCACAGGGTGGCACTACTGTATGGAGAGTTTTGCTGTTTAATATTTGGAGTTTTTGATGTAATTTTATAAGGAATTTGAACACAGACTTTCAAGTTCTGTTCAGCTATCCATTTTATCTCATACAACTTATACACATGACCACACACATGTGAAAAAAAGAAATGATTTCCAACATACATATTTGGTGCTAAACCAATACTGATCACATGTATGTGTAGAGATGATGATATGGACCAACTGATTTGTGCTGGTTCAGCACGAATTATATATATTGGAGATCATTTATTTTTTTCACATGTGTGTGGCCATGTATATCCGTTGTGTGAGATAGAGCAGATAACTGAAGGAAACTTGAAAGTTTGTGTTCAAATACCTTATATAAGTATATAATAATAATCTGTAAACAATTGTAAGTAATAATAAGTTGCAAAAATAATTATGGAATGTAAAAAGAAAATAAATGAAATTACATATGAAATTTGTTAGCTACTTTAAAATGTTTCTGTTGTGACTTTTTTTGAAATTAAAAAAAATATATATATAATTTATCCAAACTTCAAACACTTTTAGCAAACTTTATTTGTACATACAAGAAAAGTGTGATTTTGGTAAAAAAAAAAAAAAAACTATTTAAAATTCATATTGCAATGTAAATTAAGGAAAGTCATTGAGATTTATCACAGGAATTTCATTTTCACCATCTTGCCTTTTTTCTTTTTTTAAAAAAGTGATACAACATACAAAGAGTCCCATCTATTTCTCATATCTATATATTCTCAAAACATATAGTGCTTTGAGATAATAGAAATTAATGAAATTGAAAGCTAATAGTTTATGGGTTAAAGATTGAACAGCATTTAAATTGTTAAAACTACTCATAATCTTTAAAAACGTAGCCACACTTCTTTGATTAATTTTATATTCTAAATTTACTCTAGCTTACTGTGTGTGGCAATATATATATAGTGAGTTTTGCCTGTTTTAACAACAGTTATACACAAGCATAAGAGGTGGTGGTCATGTGATGTTTATTGGCTTAAAAGCAATCCTGCATAATAGGATAGTGGTGTCTATGGTTATTAAAGAACCAAAGACACCAAAATGTATGGGTACTGAACTGGGTTCAAACCCATATGACTATATAAGCTAATGGGCTTGAATTGAAAACATTAAGGTGTTTTCAGTTTAAGACTCATAGTTTTGTAGTTAAATGGAGATAAAAGGTGGTTGCTGGAGGGTTGCATTAGATCCTAAGATCTAGATGCAGTGCTCTCAGATCCAATGCTCCTCACTGGCAAAGGCCATAACCAGAAACTAGTCTGGGGATATTGGAAGAGTAGGCACTAGATGGGGATTTTATGCACAAGCCTTCTGGCATCCATTGATTACTCTAGCTTGCTGCTGTGTGTGGCAATATATATAGTGAGTTTTGCCTGTTTTAACAACAGGTTATACACAAGCATAAGAGGTGGTGGTCATGTGAGGTTTATATTCTAAATTTCTTTTCTGAGTAATACGTAATGTAGATTATAAGCATAATAATTCTCATTTTTTAAAATCGGCTAGAATATTTTTTATAGTCATAATGGTTTCCATCATTAACTATATAATTGTAACTCAAGCTTTTATTTCTTTTCTTATTCATTTGGAAAGATTATAGAATTATAACTCCTTTACAGATTTCTAGCTTAGCATTGTTTTTGGCCTTGTTAAAAGCAATGCTAAGCTGTAAATATGTAAAGAATTATAATTGTATAATCTTTCTGGCATAGTAGACCTTCTCTACCCATTGAATTATATATTTGGTTTAAATTATCTTCTAGACAACTATATAATTGAGATGAAAAACACCTAGTGATTATTTATGTATTGCAAATCTCTCTAGTAATGTCATTACTGCAATGATAATTATTGTGTAATTATGTTAAACTTATATAAAAAAAATGTTGTATTTGGTTTAACATTACACATCTGTATAAAATCAAAAAGAAAAACAAATATTTCCAAATTTTTATAAAACTTATTGAAACATATTTATGTAGACTTTTAAAAAATATAAAATTACCACTCTCCCCCCAATTTCAACAGATGCTTAAACAATACTAAAGACTACATTCCCCCAATATACGCCCAAGAGGCCATTTACAAGATCGCGTGTAGTAATAATAATTGCCCGGTGGCACATTATGGTGAGACTAGGGCATCCATCCATACAAGACTTGCACAACATGTATATGCATACAATAAGGCTTTGGCTGACCCATCCCACCCATCTATTTTTGTGCAGCATGCAGCTTCTATGGGATACCAGTGCAGGCCAGGCAAGCCTCGTGTTGTGTGTAGAGAGCAGCATGAGTTGCGAAGGAGAGTTAAAGAGGCATGTTATATCATCTCTGACACCCATGCCATGAATAAAAAGGAAACCTTTTATGCCATCTCTAGATCAATGAAGATCTAGTCCACCCTCATTTGCATATTTAGTCCACCCTAATTTGCATAGTTTATTCCAGCTACTTCTTGAAAATGAAGGCTTAGACCTTTGAAAGCGCTTGAGTAAATTTATAAAATTTGTCATTCGTTTGAGATGGTGATTATATATATTATAGTTTATATTTAATTTATATGTGTGTATTTATATTAACACAAATATAGAGTTTACAAATATTACTGTTTTCAAACTGCAATATTGTTCATCACATGACTCAATTTTATAAGCTTCCTAAACAAAAATAATGAGTGGTGCTAACTGCTCTTACAAGCTTTATCGATAAATACCATAAAAGAAAGCATTTGAAAATCTCTATTTAGAAATTATTCACAATCTTCAGACCATCAGTTTCATGCTTTGACAATCCTCAGTGAGGTGCTATGGTAATTTCAGATACCAGATCTAAAAATACCAATTCAAAGACAGCGTTTATCTTAAAGTTAATGATTAAGTAGAAAATCTGAAAATTTCTCACATCTATATGTCTTCAAATCTAGCTATCTAACTTAAATGGCTATATGGGGCTGATAAATCTTTACCCAAACTACATATTAATAGCCTTAGCAATATAACATCGCTTAGGATCTAAAAGAAAAAACTATAAATAGTAAATAAAATAAAGTCATACATCACATGACCCAATTTTATAAGCTTGTAAATAAAAAATAATGTGCAATGCTAATTGCTGTGAGAAGTATTTTGTGGATTAAAATGGAAAGCTAAAGGAGTGAAAGTAAATGGAGATTATTTAAGTAATTTAGATTTTTCAGATGATGTAGTTGTTTTTGCAAATGCGTTAGAGCTGCAGGAAATGTTGCAGGAGTTATCAGATAAAAGTAGGACTAAAGATAAATATTAAAAAGACTAAAGTAATGTTCAATGGACTTTCTCAAAATATGAAAATAAAGATTGATTATGATGAGTTAAAAGAAGTTAACAGCTACAAATACATTGGCCAGATTATTAATACAGATTGAAACATAATGGATGAAATTAATCATAGAATTAAACTTGGTTGGAGTGCTTTTGGTAGAAATAACTTGTTATTAAAAGAAAATATGCCTATGTGTTTGAAAAGGAAGGTTTTTAATAAATGTGTTTTACCAGTTCTTATAGATCTGAGATTTGGACACTTAATAGAAGAGCAATACAGAGACTTTGGACCACTCAAAGAAGTATGGAGAGATGCATGTTAGGGGTAATAAGAAAAGATTGAAAATGCAATATATGGGTAAGAGAACAAACAGTGTTGTTGACCTCATTGAAAAAATTAAAAGATGGAAGTGGAGTTGGACTAGACATATTGCTAGAAGAAATGATAATATATGGACAATTAAAATCTTAAACCGGATTCCAAGAGATTGTAAAAGACCCAGAAACAGACCACATGTGAGATGGATGGATGAAATAAGAAAGTGTGCAGGGGTGATGTGGAGAAGAAAAGCTAAAGATTGAAGGATGGTTTATGATGATGATCTAAAAATTATCTCCAATCCTCAATCCACTGCTTTCATGCTTTAGCAATCCTCAGTGAAGTGCTAGGGTAATTTCAGTCACCATATCTAAAAATAGCAATTCAATGCCAGCATTTATTTAAAAGTTAACTATTAAGTGAAAAATCTGAAAATTTCAGATACCTATATGTCTTTAAGCCTAGCTATTTTTGAAGCTTTATGCTATAGATAATTTAATAAATATAGCTTAAAAACATTATGTATGTGTGTGTGTGTGCGTCTATGCATGCGCAACAAATCTAATAAATGAATATCTTTGTAATTTTCTGGAATTGATTATACTTGCTTGTTGCTAAAACTTGCACTTATTGACAAATTTAACTTGTAATTTATTTAATCCTGTAATCCTGCTAATATCACTAATGTTTATGAGAGAATAGATCACACAAAGATAAAAAAAATGTGGCTTATATCTAATTATTACAAAATTAACTGATGCTACAATAATATTCAGTTGAATCATAATTGAAATTTTAATAAATAATGCATTTTATTTACATAACATTATTTTAATTCTAACCATAGTGAAATATGAAAGGACTCTAAACCTGCTAAAAATATTTACTAGTGCAAAATTATATCTTACTTCAATTCAAATGCTTAATGCTTTTATTTACATTTTAATTTGGGCAGTCACAGATTTATTAATATGATAGTTTTAGCAATAATGTAACAGACAATAATTATTTAAAACTGTCAGTGCATTTAATCTAGCAATACAAGTGTATTATCTGACTTATGTAAATCAAGAAGTGTTTTATTATTTGATTCAACATAATCCAGACAAATGTAATTATTACTATATCATGTGTTTTTAGCTTGAATTATCAATAAAAACAATTATTTGTCTGGTTATATCACAGCTTCAAACTCTGTCTACATTATTACATAAAAATGTCTATTAACTCCTATATTTCAACATATATTGTACCATTAATGTGTACAAGATGTATTAACACTCAGAGAGAGAGTTAGAGATTGCTGAAAAGAAGAATATTTATAAGTTAATAGAAAATGATATTGTATATTAATAATTAGTAACTCTATTCTTTTTGACCACCCAGAAAATATATGTGTAATTAAAAGATAGAGAATAAAAGTTAATTTAAGAGGTCCCTACCTTCGTATTTTTAAGCGCACGTGCTTAAAGGTTTATTGCCTTAGTAAATTTTACTTACCTGCAATTAATAAAAGGAATGTCTTTGGTTTGCCTATAGGAATATCATATTATAATTAAAAGTAATTAGAAAAAAAAAAGTTTTAATCTTGTAAAAAAAAGTAAAATGATAAAAAATCAAATCAGATGTTATGTGACTTAATTTAATAAGCTTGTAATTACAAATGTTATATATAGAGCTTGCAAAATAAGCTTTTAACAAGCTTTGAGAATATCCTCAACCCCAGACCAGTTTCTGCTTCTGGCATCAGTGAGGTGACAATTTCAGATTTTCTACTCAATAGTTATACATTAGATAAAGTGCTGGGCTTGTCCTGGTATTTTTAATCTAATGCTTGAATATCCTGGCACCTCATTGACGACGCCAGAAGCAGAAACCGGTCTGGGGTTGAGCATATTCTTTTGCTAGCTCTAAATATAACATTTGTAAAAAAAGAATATAAATATTTTTTTTTATATTATATTTCTTTGTAAAGTACATATTTTATTCTCAATTAAAAGTATCACAATCACATATTTGTTTGTTTGTATCCATTATTTGAAAATAAATAATATATATATATGATAATAATAATTGTATGGGATTGGATACTCACAGAAATAAAGAAGAAAAAAAGATTGATAAAATACATATGGGAGAGATGACAGAAGTGTATATAAACTGATCCTGAGACTTTTAAAAAGAGAGAGAGCAATAGAAAAGAAAAGAAATATTAACTAACAATGAGTGTTAAGCTGATTATGGTGAACTTGTGCTCCAATTCCTGATTCTTCCAGTGACATACGAATTGATGCCAAAATGATTAACTATATGGAAGCCCATATATCTATAAGAGAAATGATCCAGATATGAGGCTAAACCAATATATACATCTGTTTGAGTCCTTCCTTGGAGCCCTATTGCTAAAATGATGCTTTAAACCAAATTGGTATACTTATATTATGCCCAGTCCCAAAATAATCCGATAAAAAAAATAAATTCAAAAGTGCAACTAAAAACTTATAGCCAGGGCTATAACATGATTGAATTATATAAAAATCCATGGTAAGATTGGAGAAATAGCTATTTATAAAAGCCTTGCTTTTATTTGTTTCCTTTTGATCAAATATCAAACATATGAACTTTAAATTTAAACATAAATCTGATAATGAATTACTTTGAAGGGCTTTAAATTTTACTTTCTGCAATGTAATTTAATGTTTTGATATGATATATATGTTTTAGTCTTACTAATTTATATCATTGTTTGTATGGCATATATATGTTATTAGTCTATAAGTAGGGTGTATGGAAATGAAAAGGCTATAAACTGTTACCTTGTTTTTTTTCTTGTTTTTATTAAAATGTTTGTTTTAAATATAGCATTCAACAATCTCAGTAATTCTTTCTTTGCCTATAGAGTGAGTGTTAACACATTTAAGTAGCTTGTAATATTTTGTTTTGAAGATATTCACCAAATATAATAAAGAGCAAATTAATTAACTAATACTGAAACAGCCTATAGGTCAATTATTTTCCACTTAATAAAAAAAAAAGTTTTAGATTTAGTGGTCTGATGATAAATCATACTATAATAATTCTGTTGGAATATTTAATATTAATACCAAGATCTGGATAATCAGGAAAGATAGTTGTGACTTCTGAATAATTCATTAGTTTGTTATAAATATATATGTGGTAAGTATAATTATGCAGTTTGGTAAATACATGTTAAAACCCATATGACTGGGTAAACAGAATGAGGCTCAATTCAATTTATATATATATAATAGCTTAAAAGTACTCTAAATGTTAAACAAAAAATCAAGAATAGAATGAATCTACCTATTCTTGGTAGCTCTGACTTTTATAAGTATATTTTTTGTCAATATTGTTGGTAATTCAGTGTGAAATTAATTTATCAACCAAATGGAGAGTGAAATTAATTTATCAACCAAATGGAATATGGCATTTGAGTTATTCAACTCATAATTAATTATACAAAGATGAAGGCATTTGAGGGAGAATGATTTTCTCCCTTTGTTTTCATATACATTGATCTAAGTTTAATTTAAAGTTTACATATTAAATGTTGTTTAATTATTACAATGAAGGTGTTAAAAATGAGATAATTATGAGTTTAAAAACTTAAGTGCTGTATTCCATCCAGTTGATAAATTAATTTCACTCTGAATTACTAACAATGTTGACAATGATATGCTTATAAACATCAGAACTATGAAGAATAGGTGGATTAAGTCTAGTCTTGATTATTTGCTCAATATATAGAGTGCTTTTAAGTCATAACCTGTGTGAGGGTGATTTACTTCCTTTGTTTACATATACATTAAGTTATGTTTAACTTAAAGTTTATATGTATAATGTATATATGGTTGAAATTAGGTTGGTATCACAATTTCATGGGGGATCCACTTGACAAACAAGGCTTAGACATTCTCCTTGTTTTAATCTGTATTGAAATATCCAATGCTAATGGAGAAATATCCATATGATGGAAGTTAAATTTTTTAGTAAAGCTAATTAAAACTTTATTACAACCTCATTTCACTAACCATACAAAAATATATTCTTTTTTATAGTGTTCTTAGTCATAGAGAGAAGAAATGGACAACTTATCAATGTCAAAAATATTCGGTGTCAGTTATTTATGTATTTGCAATGATATATATATATATATTTTAACCTTCCCATCTCTTTGTTTTTCTTCTGGTCATCTTTATTTGCCTACTCCTTTACTCTATACCACTAATATTACACATATGATATCATTGCAAGAGGATATACAATTCTTTATGAAGCTTGAAATGTTCCACACATAATTTATAGGATAGACTCTAAGGATGATTACACAAGAGTGGTTTTAACATTGAGAAGTATAAAGAAAAATATACTTCCACAATGACATTGCTATTGTGAAGACTCTCTCACTACCATCTTATTATGATCATTGAAAAATTCCCACAATAAACAATGACTACCATAACCTTTCCTTTAACTAATCACTTAAATTATCATTATACATTTTTAAAATATTAAATCAATATACATTAATGAAATTACATTAATTTCACACAATTAATGCTATCCTATTATAATTTCAGGAATTATAAGCATTCTGCATTAAAATCCAATCTATCCATTGGATTGATACTTAAATGATTATATTGCAAGAGGGATTTTACCAGGATCCAACCATTTAAGGAAAACATACCAATGCCAGAAATAATTACTATAGAACACTTGTTTTAGTATAAACCAAGCTTCATTACACTATTATTATCTACCAAGTCTAACTTACTTAAATATTCTCTTCAATTAATTAGCATTAACTTACTGTCACTAAATCCTCCACAGACTTCCAGATGCATTTAGTTAGTAATTGACACTATTTAAATGTTATATTACTTTAAATTTATGATCTTACAGTTATTTCAATTTAAGATATAAAATTAGAATGTGACTCTCCAATGCACTATCAATCCTATCATATGCTCTCCATTTTGCAGTAATGAACAGAAGTTCTCAAATAAGGCCTGCAATTAAAACATAATAGGTATCATTCTATGTGGATAATGTGTTTTCTTGATGTGATTTTGTGATAGGAATGACTCTTGGACACAATGAGACTAATATTACACAGTCAAATTAATATGTTATTTTATTTATAGTAAGAATGATAAACAATAACAAGATATAAATACTGGGTTAAATATTTCATTAACAATAAAAAAAAAAATCAACAAACATCAAACTATTTATGCATAGATAACTTATTTACATTTTATACAGATAATCTTAGTGTTTCAGACATTCAATTACTCTTTCCCTAGTTTATATTTATCTTTTAAAATTATTGGTTATTGTTTTATTATTATTTATGATTTTATACTAGTCTGTTACCTACATCATTCATGAAATATTCAATCCCTTCATAGTCATTTACATTTAAATTGAGTGTGAAAATTTACATTCTAATCATATTATAAATTTTTTTTTTACTGATATGATTTTAAAAAAAATGTAAATAAGTACAATATTTATAATATGTCAACAAATAATAATAATATGGTTAGGATTCTTTGTTATGTTATGACAATCATTTCATCTCTTCATTCTATTTCTTACACTCATTTTCTCTTTTGATATTAGGTCTCAGTATTTTATTCAGAGAGACATTTATTCTAGTAAATATTCCATTACCTATTATCTTTGTTCCATATATTATTCAATTACTCGTGGACCATTCTGTCCAAACTTAACTGGAAACAATCCTTCAAAATTTCATCTTTACCTTTAGTGCACAATAGATTAATATTTACTCTAACATTAGAAAGATGTGTCACTGACCTATTTGCTATTATTCTAATAGAGAAATAGGTGTTTCATTTAATTATGATGTGTTATTTTGTTAGGTAACCATTTTATTAATGGACTTACCCCAATTCTACCCTGGCTTCTCCAATAAGCACTTATAGTACTTACACAATCATTTCTTTATTGAAAATCTTCCTATTCCTATAAATTACCTGAGCACTACAAAGATTTAACTCAGATAACTCTTCATCAATTCTTCAGGATGGTATTCTATATAGTCTATCACAGAAATTTGACTCATATTCTATTTCAGTGCAGGCAGTATTTAATATTCTATCTATTTCTAGATCCCTCCTATAATCTATCCTTTTCATGCAATAGTGCTCTGCACATATCTGCCATCATGTCCCAAAACAAATAATCTATTTTATTATTACCATTCAGAAGTTCTAGATAATATTTATTTTTATTAATAAATGAGATTCTAATATGGTTTTACGTCACATTCACTCATTCTTGCAATTATTAATATTATATTCTTTAATATGTTTTTTTAAAAATCCGATCAGAATATATATGGCTTAAATATTATTTCCACACACATACTTTTTCATATTATAATTCATGAGTATACGTTGTATAGCAAGCAGGTTGTAAACATAAAACCCTTTTTTTATATTTATTTATTTTTTCTATTTTCCTTTCACTATGCAAATATTAGCATTAGTATTTCTAATAAAAAAATATTTATCACTAATAAATGTAAAATTAAAATCCCTGTTACCTTTTTTTTTTTCCATTTGAAAACATTTTTTTTTATATATTTATTTAGTATTCCTGTGATTACCCTGTATGTAGATTGTTGTTCCTAGCACAATGAGTGTCTTTCTCCTCTTCATCTTCTCTATACATGAAAATATAAACAAAACATTAAGCAGACAAGTACAATTAATTGAACAAATCTTAACTTGGTTAGTCCTTGTTCTATGTGCGTAATCTGGCTCTCCATGAAAATACCACGAGCAAACGTTTCCTACTTCTCCTTAATAAATCTTTACATTATTATTATTATTACATCTTTTCTTTTCAATGTATACTTTAATAAGTTTCATTAAGATTTAGGCTTTTTTTTTCACCATTTCTCCTTCTCTGATTATTTACTATATAATATTGAATTTCAAAAATCTTACACGTTTCACTTTTCAGCAAAAAAATTTTTTATTATTGATTACAGTTTCGACTGTACCATCAGATCTACAAAATTTGAACATACATAAAAATACAACCATTAAAATACATTATTTTATATAAAATTATTAAATTCCTATCAAACTTTTAAATTTAAAATTTTTAAAAAATATTTCCTAACCTTTTCAAATCATATAATATCTTTAATATATTTACCATCCTATTTTATATTCTTTTAAAATCTTTTTTATCCTCTTTTTCTATAACATATACCTATACATATAACTTTAATACATATAATATTTACATTATAAAGTAATTTTAATTACACTACTCCAAAAAAATTTAATCACTATCAATATAATCTTTCTTTATCTTTTATTCTAACTAAATACTTATTTCCATTCATTTTATGTTCTTAATTATTCCATGTAAAATCTTCTTACCTTATTCTATTCTTTTAACTTTCTCTATCCCCCATCTTACTCTAGTAATTCAATATCCTTTTTAACCTCTTTCATATTCTATCCTACATCTCCCTCTATTAACTATTTTTATAACTATTAATATTTCTTTTCTGTCCCCCCCCCCTTTTTTTTTTTTAAAAAAAAAAAAAATTTCTATCACACTTCAAAAAAACTTTCTTTTCTCTTATACTATTATTTCCTTTTATGCTATTATTGTTTTTACCCTTTCCCATTTTTATTAAGATTTGGTTTAATTTTCCTTTATGAATATTGCTTCCTTTATTTTCCTATCACTTATTTTATCTGTATAACTAATCATTCCAATGCTCTTTCCCAATATTATGACCTATTTCCATAATATGCATATATATTGGTGACCTTTTATCGTATTTATGCTGTATCAATCTAGTATATATAGAATTTTTTGTTTTACCCTCATACTTATTTTTAATTCTTTTATCTTTACATATTTTACATTCTATTTCATACACCCCATTAATATTCCTCCTCTCCTCATTAATATATTTATTATCTAATATGTCCATCACATTCTTTCTCTTTCTATTCACTATTCTATACCTTATAGTATTTTTAAAAGTTTTATTAATTGTTCTAATAATTCTATTTATCCCATTAACTACTCTATTATCATTAGTTTTAATTCCTATATACTTCTCTCTATTACCTTTCTTCCTTACAACTTCTCTACCTTCTTTTTCTTCCTCTTTAAATTTCTCTTCTATTCTTTATATTCTTTCTTAACACTTCTTCTGGAAAATCACTATCCTTAAAATTTTCAACTATCCTCCCTATCTCCTTATCATAATCTTCTTTATTATTACAATAACTAATAGCCATATGCATCCTTGAACTTATAGAATTAATTTTATATTAGACCCCCAATTCATAATATTATTATTACCTATTTTTCCATACACTTCTGCCTCCAATTCACATCTTCCCTTAACATACTCTTTTCTTATTAATATATCTAAACATGACAATTTATTCTCCTTTTCCCATTCTACTATAAACCTTAACTTTTCATCCACGTTGTTAATTTTATCTATATATTTTTTAATTTGCCATTCACTTTTATTAAATATCAATAAATAATCATCAACATATCTCTTAATCATTACCGGTGCATTTTCATCCTCTATCATTACTTCCTCCATATACAGATCACTCAAAAACCCACTCAATGCACCTCCTATCAATAACCCTTCCTTTTGCTTATAAAATCCTCCATTAAAGTCAAATGTCATATTTTTACACCACATCTCCATTAAATTCTTTAACTTATCTATAAGTATCTCTATCTCCTTTTCCTTATCATTATTATACTTATTGATTGCTATTCTAATTGCCTTTTCTAAGTTAATATTCATATACATTGAAACTGGCTGCAGAAAGGAGTTTGCTATTAACTGAAAGGAGACCCTTTGATTCCTCTTGGAGGCCTTAAAGGAACCGAGCAGGGCAAATTCCTAATGTCCACTCCATACGTTCTTGTCGTTGCAGCTGTTATTACTATATGTTTATTCATATAGTATACGAACATGGATGGGCTGCTCACCAACACGCATTAGCCAGCGTGGTGAGTTTATTGGCTTTTTACCTCTGAGTTTAAGATCAAGAAACACCATGGTCTTTCTTCTCAGTGCCTGATAAGGCAGAATGAATGTTTGTGTAAATGATAAAGATTTTTCCCAATTATACAATTATGACAGACAAAAATAAAGCATGGCCCTTAATCCCAGGAGGCTGTAAAGTCACCAACCAAGGCAGCGGTTGGTGGCCGAAGGCGGAGGGTGCTAAGAATATCCTGGAGGCGGACCCAGGCTGCCATTTGATGACGACTTTTTATTTAGGTACTTATAACTGCAGATCACTTTCAAGTGAAGGAAGATTGCAAGAATTAGAAGAAGAACTCTCTTATATTAAATGGGATATTATTGGACTTTGTGAAGTTAGAAGAAAAGGTGAAGAGACAATTGATTTAAAAAGTGGACACATGCTCTATTATAAAGGCACAAATATTGGAAATACAAGTGGAGTAGGATTCATTATAAATAAAAAGTAGAAGAACAATATTGTGGAGATTGATGGTCTATCAGACAGAGTGGCAAGATTAGTTATACAACTTAATAGCAGATATCAAATGCAGATAATTCAGGTTTATGCCCCAACAAGTTCTCACAGTGATGAAGTAATAGAAGATTTTTATATGGATGTACAAAAGGCTTTTGATCAGAGTAAACAACATTTTAAAATTGTTATGGGAGATTTTAATGCTAGAATTGGTAAACAAATGAAAGATGAACGTGTTGTAGGTAATTTTGGTTATGGTAATAGAAATGAGAGAGGACATAGACTTGTGGAGTTTGCAGAGAAGGAAAAACTTTATATTATGAATTCTTTTTTTGAGAAAAATGTTAGAAGGAAATGGACATGGAAGCATCCAAATGAAGGTACAGCAGAATTGGATTATATTTTGACTAACAGGAAATACATATTTCAAGATTGTAATGTTCTTAATAAATTTAACACAGGAAGTGATCATCGATTAGTAAGGGGTAAGATACATGTTAATGTAAAACTAGAGAGACAAAAATTATTAAGAAAAACTATATTTACAGTTGATATTCCTAATCTTCAGAAACATTCTAATGAATTTAAATTAGAACTTACAAATCGGTTTCAAGTATCAGTAGATTTTGAACATGATTCAGATTTGAATGAAATTAATATGAAAATAACTGATACACTTTTAAAAACTGCAACAAAGATAGCTGGTAGAAAAAAGCAGCAATTGACTAATAAAATTTCTACTGAGACTAGAGAACTTATGAAGAAAAGAAGGAATATGAAGATATGCAAGAATGATGCATTAAAAAGAATTGAATATCTCGAATTTTGTAAAATGGTGCGGAAAAGAGTTGAAAATGATATAAGAAAGTATAACTGTGAACTAGCAAGAAAAGCTGTAGAAGAAAATAAAAGTCTTAAGAATGTAAAACAACATTTTGGTATTGGTAGGAAATTTATATCTGCAATAAGGAAAAAAGATGGAATTATTACTAAAAAGAGGGATGACATTATGAAATTGGTAGAAGATTTTTATCAAGAATTATATAGTAATAAAGAACAAGTACCTCCTATATCTATTACATCTTCCGAATTGCCCAGAATTTTAAACGACGAAGTGAGAAATGCAATTAAATGTATGAAAAAAGGAAAGGCTCCAGGTAATGATGGAATTATAATTGATATATTAAAAGAAGCAGGTGAAGAAACAGAAAAAATATTAGCAAAGTTATATACCAAATGTCTAAATGATAAAGATGTACCGGATGATTGGAAGAATGCAGTAATAATATTAATATTTAAAAAAGGTGATAAAGAAGATATTAGAAATTACAGACCTATCAGCCTTTTATCAGTTTTATATAAAATTTTTACCAAGATAATTACAACTCGTCTACAGAGAACCTTGGATTTTCACCAACCAAGAGAACAAGCTGGATTTAAAAGTGGTTTTAGTACAGTAGATCATATTCAAGTATTGAGAGAAGTTATAGAAAGGACAAATGAATATGAGTTGTCATTATGTTTTGGATTTGTAGATTATGAAAAGGCATTTGATTCTATAAACATTTCTTCAGTGATTAAAGCATTGGATCATCAAGGTATAGATCCAGGATATTGTCATATTTTAAAGAATATTTATAAAAATGCAACAGCAACAATTAGATTACATAATGATACTGGGAAAGTCAACATTGAGAAAGGTGTAAGACAAGGTGACTCCATATCTCCAAAACTTTTTACAGCAGTGCTGCAAGAAGTATTTTGTGGATTAAAATGGGAAACTAAAGGAGTGAAAGTAAATGGAGATTATTTAAGTCATTTAGATTTCACAGATGATGTAGTTGTTTTTGCAAATAATGCTTCCGAGCTGCAGGAAATGTTGCAGGAGTTATCAGATGAAAGTAGGAAAGTAGGACTAAAGATAAATGTTAAAAAGACTAAAGTAATGTTTAATCGATTTGCTCAAAATATGAAAATAAAGATTGATTATGATGAATTAGAAGAAGTTAAGAGTTACAAATACCTTGGTCAGATTATTAATACAGATGGAAACATAATAGAGGAAATTAATCATAGAATTAAACTTGGTTGGAGTGCTTTTGGTAGAAATAACTTGATATTAAAAGGAAATATGCCTATGTGTTTGAAAAGAAAGGTTTTTAACAAATGTGTTTTACCAGTTCTTACTTATGGATCTGAGACTTGGACACTTAATAGAAGATCAATACAGAGACTTCAGACCACTCAAAGAAGTATGGAGAGATGTATGTTGGGAGTAACAAGAAGAGATCGAAAACGCAATGTATGGGTAAGAGAACAAACAGGTGTTACTGACCTCATTGAAAAAATTAAAAGATTGAAGTGGAGTTGGGCTGGACATATTGCTAGAAGAGATGATAATAGATGGACAATTGAAATTTTAAACTGGATTCCAAGAGATTGTAAAAGACCCAGAAGGAGACCACATGTAAGATGGATGGATGAAATAAGAAAATGTGTAGGGGTGATGTGGAGAAGAGAAGCTAATGATCGGAGAAGATGGATTAAACTTGGAGAAACCTTCATCCTGCAGTGGATTGATAATGGTTGATAATGATGATGACATTGAAACTACATCTATTTTTATCAATGTTAATTTATAATTACTATACTCCTTTGATTTTCTTTTAATGTCCTTAACCAATTCCTTATTATTCTTAATATATTCTTGGAAGATTTGTAATCATATTTTTAATAAGTTTGTCTAATCCTTGGGCTCTAAATATATTCATTTTCTGGCTATTAATTAAGACTTTTCTTATTCTTTCAAGTTTATAAAAGTTTAACTTCTTTGACTATGATAAATCTTAAATTCTAATTTCTTTAATGTTTTTTTTTTTCAAATAGAAGCTTAATCTTTACTGCTTAAATTTTAGTCTTTCCTCAACTTGACATTATTAACTCCTGAATTATTTTTAACATTTGATTAAGTAGCTTCGCTTTGTAAATATAAATTTTTCCTTTTTGATTTAATTAATTAAGACTTCAATATTTTAACTTTTATAACACGCAAAAAAAAAAAAACCTTAACATCACTATCTGACTTTATAAAAAATGTAAAAAAAAAAATCATCTGATATTTTTTTTACTCTTTGAAAAGAAAACCGGGAAAATGTGACATTAGAGAGTCATTTACTGAAATCTGATTGGTTGACTTTCCCATCATTTTGTCAGTTTTTTTTTAAACAAAATGTTTCTGTTATTTCTGTTTCAAATAATACTGAAATATAAAAATCTTTAATAAATGAAATTGATTTAAATTTATTTCAGATTGTATTTTGTATCTGTGATATGTTTAACTAATTTAACCTATAATCTTTCTAATAAATATTTCCATTTTATTATTAAGCTAAATTTTGAAATAAAAACAATTATCTTTTGGTAAATAATTGTTCTTTCTTTCGTTGTTTACAATTCTATTTTTAACTTTTCAAGAAACATCGCAATAAATAATTCAAAATCAAACTTGTACACAATAATGTTTATTTTGATTTACCAATTCTTTTAAATTATACAGCTAGAATTATTACAATTTATATTAATATAACTGATTATAAATAATAACAATTATTATTCTCTATAGAATTATCTTTTTAAAATTATACATATTAAATCATTTATTACTATAATATCCAAGTTTGTAGATCTAATATTATCCCATTTATAAATTTAAAATTTGGGAATTATAATTTACGTTTTATATGCCATTCTTGCCATGGATAACCAATATATATAAAATAAAATATTTTATAAATCAAAACAACTTAGGAAATAAGGCAATGAAAGTTACTTAAGAATAATTATTAATAAATAACTTACACTTGCATGTGGCTTGTATTCGATCGATCTATTTATCATCATCATCAACAAACATTATCAATACACTGCAGGATGAAGGTTCTTCCAAGTTCAATCCATCTCCAAATAGCTTCTCTTCTCCACATCACCTCTGCAAACTTTCTTATTTCATCCATCCATCTCACATGTGGTCTCTTTTGAGGTCTTTTACAATCTCTTGGAATCCAGTTTAAGATTTCAATTGTTCATCTATTATCATCTCTTCTAGCGATATGTCCAGCCCAACTCTACTTCAGTCTTTTAATTATTTCAATGTGATCAGTAACATCTGTTTGTTCTCTTACCCATATGTTGCATTTTTGATCTCTTCTTCTTATTCCCAATATGCACCTCTCCATATTTCTTGGAGGGGTCTGAAGTCTCTGTATTGCTGTTCTATTAAGTGTTCAAGTCTCAGATCCATAAGTAAGAATTGGTAAAACACATTTATTAAAAACCTTCCTTTTCAAACACTTAGGCATATTTCCTTTTAGTATCAAGGTATTTCTACCAAAAGCACTCTAAACAAGTTTAATTCTATGATTACTTTCATCCAGTATATTTCCATCTGTATTAATAATCTGACCAAGGTGTTTGTAGCTGTTAACTTCTAACTCGTCATAATCAATCTTTATTTTCATATTTTGAGAAAATCCATTAAACATTACTTTAGTCTTTTTAAACACATATTTAGTCCTACATTTCTACTTTCATCTGATAACTCCTGCAACATTTCCTGCAGCTCTAAAGCATTATTTGCAAAAACAACTACATCATCTGCAAAATCTAAATGACTTAAATAATCTCTATTTACTTTCACTCCTTTAGCTTCCCATTTTAATCCACAAAATACTTCTTGCAGCATTGCTCTAAAAAGTTTTGGAAATATGGAGTCACCCTGTCTTACACCCTTCTCAATGTTGACTTTCCTAGCATCATTATATAATCTAATTGTTGCTGTTGTATTTTTATAAATATTCTTTAAAATATTACAATATCCTGGATCAATAACTTGATAATCCAATGCTTTAATCACTGAAGAAAGGTTTATAGAATCAAATGCCTTTTCATAATCTACAAATCCAAAGCATAATGGCAATCTATATTCATGTGTCTTTTCTATAACTTCTCTCAGTACCTGGATATGATCTACTGTACTAAAATCACTTTTAAATCCAGCTTGTTCTTTTGGTTGGTGGAAATTCAATGTTCTCTGTAGATAAGTTGTAATTATCTTGGTAAAAATTTTGTATAAAACTAATAAAAGACTGACAGATCTGTAATTTCTAATATCTTCTTTATCACCTTTTAAAAATATTAATACTAATACTGTATTCTTCCAATAATTTGGTACATCTTTATCATTTACACATTTGGTATATAACTTTGATAAAAAAAAATTGTATTTCTTCACCTGCTTCTTTTAATATATCAATTATAATTCCATCATTACCTGGAGTCTTTTTTTTGTTCATAAATTTTATTGCATGTCTCACTTCTACATTTAAAATTCTGGGCAATTGGAAGATATAATAGATACTTGTTCTTTATTACTATATAATTCTTGATAAAAGTCTTCTACCCATTTCATGATGTTATCTCTCTTCGTAATAATAATTCCATCTTTTTTTTCTTATTGCAGATATAAATTTTCTACCAATACCAAAATGTTGTTTTACAATCTTGAGACTTTTATTCTCTTCTATAGCTTTCCTTGCTAGTTCACAGTTATATTTTCTTATATCATTTCCAACTCTTTTCTGCACCATTTTATAAAATTTGAGATATTCAATCCTTTTTAATGCATCATTTTTTGTATATCTTCATATTTCTTCTCTTCTTCATAAATCCTTTAGTCTCAGTAGAAATTTTATTGGTCAATTACTGCTTTTTTCTACCAGCTATGTTTGTTGCAGTTTTTAAAAATGTATCAGTTATTTTCATATTAATTTTATTTAAATCTAAATCATGTTCAAAATCTACTAATACTTGAAACCGATTTGTAAGTTCTAATTTAAATTCATTAAAATGTTTCTGAAGATTAGAAATATCAACTGTAAATATTGTTTTTCTTAATAATTTTTTTGTCTCTCTAGTTTTGCATTAACACGTATATTACATCTTACTAATAGATGATCACTTCCTGTGTTAAATTTATTAAGAACATTACAATCTTGAAATATATATTTTCTGTTAGTCAAAGTATAATCCAATTCTTCTGTATCTTCAATTGGATGCATCCATGTTCATTTCCTTTTAACATTTTTCCCAAAAAAGAATTCATAATATAAAGTTTTTTTTTTTTCTGCAAACTCCACAAGTCAATATCCTCTCTCATTTCTATTCATCATCATCAACCATTATCAATCTACTGCAGGAAGAAGGTCTCTCCATGTTCAAACCATCTTCTCCAATCTTTAGCTTTTCTTCTCCATATTACCACTTCATACTCTTTTATTTCATTCATCCATCTCACATGTGGTCTCTTTCTGGATCTTTTACAATCTCTTGCAATCCAGTTTAGGATTTCAATTGTCTATCTATTATCATCTCTTCTAGCAATATGTCCAGCCAATTCCACTTCAGTCTTCTAATTTTTTCAATGAAGTCAGTAACACCTGTTTGTTCTCTTAACTATACATTGCATTTTCGATCTCTTCTTGTTATTCTCAACATGCATCTTTCCATAACTTCTTTGAGGGGTCTGAAGTCTCTGTATTGCTCTTTTATTAAGTGTTCAAGTCTCAAATCCATAAGTAAGAACTAGTAAAACACATTTATTAAAAGCCTTCCTTTTCAAACATATAGGCATATTTCCTTTTAGTATCAAATTATTTCTACCAAAAGCACTCCAACCAAGTTTAATTCTATGATTAATTTCATCCATTATGGTTCCATCTGCATTAATAATCTGACCAAGGTATTTGTAACTGTTAACTTCTTATAACTCATCATAATCAATCTTTATTTTTATAGTATAACTCATCATAATCAATCTTTATTTTTATATTTTGAGAAAATCCATTAAACATTACTTTATTCTTTTTACCATTTATCTTTAGTCCTACTTTCATCTGATAACTCCTGCAACATTTCTTGCAACTTTAAAGCATTATTGCAAAAACAATTATATCATCTCCAAAATCTAAATGACTTAAATAATCTCCATTTACTTTCACTCCTTTAGCTTCCCATTTTAATCCACAAAATACTTCTTGCAGCATTACTGTAAAAGGTTTTGGAGAGTATGAAGTCACCCTGTCTTACATTTTAAATATCATTATGTAATCTAATTATTGCTATTGCATTTTTATAAAATATTCTTTAAAATATGACAATATCCTGGATCTATACCTTTATGATCCAATGCTTTAATCACTGAAGAAATGTTTATAGAATCAAATGCTTTTTCATAATCTACAAATCCAAAGCATAATGGCAACTCATATTCATTTGTCCTTTCTATAATTTCTCTAAACACCTGGATATGATCTACTATACTAAAACCACTTTTAAATCCAGCTTGTTCTTTTGAGTCGTGGAAATCCAATGTTCTCTGTAGATTTTGTATAAAACTGATAAAAGGCTGATAGGTCTGTATTTTTTAATATTTTCTATATCATCTTTTTTAAATATTAATATTAATACTGCATTCTTCCAATTACCATAACCAAAATTACCTACAGCACTTTCATCTTCCAATTGTTTACCAATTCTAGCTCTAAAATCTCCCATAAAAATTGTAAAATGTTGTTTACTCTGATCAAAAACCTTTTGTACATCCATATAAAAATCTTCTACTACTTCACCACTATGAGAACTTGTTGGGGCATAAACCTGAATTATCTGCATTTGGTATTTGCTTTTAAGTTGTATAACTAATCTTGCCACTCTGTTTGATACACCATCAATCTCCACAATATTGTTCTTCCACTTTTTATTTATAATAAATCCTACTTCACTTGTATTTCCAATATTTGTGTCTTTATAGTAGAGTACATGTCCACTTTTTAAATCAATTGTCTCTTCATCTTTTCTTCTAACTTCACAAAGTCGAATAATGTACCATTTAATATAATACAGTTCTTCTAATTCTTGCAATTTTCCTTCACTTGAAAGTGATCTGCAGTTGTAAATACCTAAATAAAAAGTCATCACCAAATGGTAGCCTGGGTCCACAATCAGGGTATTCTTAGCACCCTCTGCCTTCAACCATCAACTTCTGACTTGGTTGGTGACTTTACAGCCTCCTGGAAATAAGAGCCATGATTTATTTTTGTCGATCATGATTATATATATCTATTGGAAAAATATTTATCATTTACATCTACATTCATTCTGCCTTATCAGACAACTGAGAAGACATGGTGTTTCTTGATTTTAAACTCAGAGATAAAAAGCCAATAAACTCACCATGCTGGCTAATGCATGTTAGTGAGCTGCCCATCCATGTTTGTATTCTATATGAATAATCACATAGTAATAACAACTGCAATGACAAGAACATATGGAATGGACATTAGGAATTTGCCCTGCTCAATTCCTTTAAGGACTCCAAGAGGAATCAGAGGGTCTCTTTTCAGTTAATAGCAAACTTTTTTCAATTTATTAAATACCAATAAATAACAGACAATAACAATAAATGTCTATGTAAAGTGAAATTATTTTTTATTGTTCATTAGTGACAATATTGTTATTTATGATTTTGATATTCATTGATTTACATAGTGGGAGATTGATAAGAATTCATTAAGCTTGACACAAGTTTTTTATAAATACTAAGCAAACTAAAACAGCTATATCCAAAAATTAATATGAAGGGAACCATTACATTGAATACTTAGTGTTAGATGTGGTGTGTAATATATAAATTATAAAAATATTCTCTTATTCTTCCCTTTCACTTTATTTGCATATCTTCATATATATATATTACTTATAACACTTCTTTCATATGCATGTCACTGCAAACAAATTTTTTTAAAAAACTTCTTTATTTTCCTTACAGTTTCGACTGTCCAGCAGTCTTCATCAGAACTCTATGCTTCTTTTCTGCTTTCAACTGTCCAGCAGTCTTCATCAAAGCTCTATGCTTCTTTGCTTTAAAGCAGAGAAGAAGCATAGAGCTCTGATGAAGACTGCTGAACAGTCGAAAGTATAAGAAAAATAAAGACATTTTAAAAAAAATTTGTTGTTGAAGTGTATATGAAAGAAGTGTTATAAGCAATATATACATAATTATAAAAATACAGTAAACTTAAACATTATTATAAATCAAATACAATAGCAGTGGTAACATTTTAATATCACTTCATTTTTACCAAATATCTGGTATATACATATGCAACAAACTCTTTAATATGATGATAAGCCATACTTAAAACAATCTTACTAGTTTACACACACCAGCATATACCAAAATATAATGAAAACAAATTAGTAAACTGTATAAGATCCACACACATTAATCTTGTTATCCTAACTTGTAATTGAGAACCATATTAAACTGTCAAAAAATGTTTAATAAGAAAAAATAAATCAATAATTTATCTTATTACTATAAATCAAATGGCCATTCTCCATTTCAAAATTATAAAATAAATTTAATTTTCTAATTAATATGAGTTATAAGACAAATGCTTTAAATATCAATAAACTTTTAAATTTAATACTTATTAAGGAACTGATAATGATAAAACACAAGGAATAAATAAATAATGATTAATAATAATGTACAAGGCTAAAACCTTAGTCAGAAGCACCTTAAAAATGCTTATGTGACAGCCAATCAGATGTAATAATGACTGCACATGGAACTCTCAATTCACACAAGAAAAATGTTCCGGCTTGTGTTCTTGAATTGAGAGTTCCACGTGCAGTTATTACATCTGATTGGCTGTCATATAAGCATTTTTAAGGCACTTCTGACTAAGGTTTTAGCCTTGTACATTATTATTAGATATCTGCTAGCGCTTAATAAATTTATATAAATAATGATTATAGAGACAGTATTATCAAGAACATTTGTTTGCATATTTTAGAAGTAGTATTTATATCTACAATTGTTCTTATTGTGTTACCTAGTTCATGTGATGATCTTCAGTTGGCAATTTTCTTATTTAATTTTCATGAAGTGCTGGAAAATACATTAATTGAGAAATTCTAGCACTGATGTTGATGAGTTTAAAATAATTCTAATTGTCAAGTCTATAATAATTTTTTTGAAGATATGATAACATATCCTTATGGGATACATTTGTAGCAACAATTAAGTTTTATTTAGAATCGCACCAATGATTTTAATAAGGTATTAGGCAAAATCAAAAGTATTCAATTTGATACCTATAATTTGTCCTATGGGCTAGACCCATATAATGAATTTAGCAATGCATCTGAAAAATTTATAAAACATTAGGTTTCTTTATAAAAATAGAGAGTGAACTATGAGTGTGTTTACTGTGTTTTGCATTCACTATTATACTCAGCTTAATTTTTTTTAAAAATAAAAAAAGTATTCTTTTCAAATGAATTTATTATCATTCCAATAAAACATTGCAGTTTATTTTCTAATTTCTAATTGAAACATATAAATTGATGAGTTATCGTGATCAGTTCAAGAGATCAATCTATTTACATTTAGTACATTGATAAAATTATAATGAATCAGTATTACATTTTAATTTTACTAAAATCAATTTTAAGATGTACTTGTCTACAATATTATGGTAGATTAACTTTTAAAATTATAAATTTAACCAAATTGACTATATTTAAACAAAAGGATGTGGGATATATTTAAATTTTACAACTGCAATTTTAAAATAAATTTTTTTTTTTTTTTTTTTTTCGAAATTTAATTCTAAAATGCAGGTTTTAAATAATTTTTAAAATGAAAATATGTTTTAACACATGCATTGATATCTAGTATTTAATAAACATAAAAACATAATCACTGATTTATAAAGCTGATTTTAATATTTCAACCAGACCAGATGATTTTCATCAGAAAATATGGCTATTATAAAATGTCATACCATTTACACCTTTCTTAAACACTTTATCAATACTCTTTATTTATATAAAACTAACAGTTTCGGCCATCCTGTAGTCATCATCAGAGCTACAATATTCAAATATATAATTATACAATTAATACACTTATATTTGAATATTGTAGCTCTGATGATGATTGCAGGATAGTCGAAACTGTTAGTTTGATATAAATAAAGAGTATTGATGAAGTATTTAAGAAAGGTGTAAATAGTATGCTATGTTAAAGTAAAAATCAATACATAAAAAAAGGAAGAAGTAGAAAATTATATTACTATTATAAAATGCAGAAGTAGTTTCATTTATTTACATAACCAAAGGTTTTCAACTAAAAATGGTGATGCAAATAACTATAAATACTTCTGCATTTTATAATAGTTATAAATATTTATTATCAAAATTAAGGCTTTATTATTTTAATACTATTATAATAATTAATCTATATCACATATTTATTTGATATATATATAAACATTCTTAATAAATGAAAATTGTATTTTAAAATCTAGTTAGAATTTCCAACTATGATGTTTCCAAGGCTAGAACTAGTTATGCAAGTCTGGAGAGTTTTATATATGTCAAAGCATTGACTGGGAAGTGAACACGGGCTGGCTGCTTGTAAGGCAGCTATGCTAACCGCTAGGCCACCAACACTTGACAAAGTCTGGAGAGTTTTAAACAATGAAAAACTACTTTTTAACAGACTTGAGCCCATTTATATGTATAACTAAATCTTTGTTATATTTTTATCATACTATTATTTACAACTGTAATTGTTTTATAAATCTATTTGAAAAATTATTAATCATTTTTATATAAAAATGTTTGCACTTTATTCAATTTATATCATATATTTTAAATTTAATTAAAATATCTCAACTACTGTTTGCATTAGTTTTGTATAAGACAAGAATCTCAGCCTCAGGGTAGCCTTTGAGCATTCCATCATCAGATTTTCAATTGGATGGACGGTTGAAGAGTTAGAGTGTGTAGTAGATTGGAGCCTGTTCATTAAAGTATGAAGATTGTCTATCTTAATATATATCTGAGCACTTATAGTATATATGTGTGGGAGATGATAATCTGGACCAACTGATGATGATTTCTGGTTTAGCATGAAATATGTATATTGGTGATTATTTATCTTTTCAGCATATATGTGCTTGAGTGTATCGGTGTTATTAGATAGAGTGGAGAGTGGTGGGTCGTGTGAAAGTCTGTGCTCATATACCCTATCTATTACATATATAGACACAGGTATATAATAAGCCTGTGTTTCAGTTATTATAAGCACAAGTGTTTTTTATTTGTCACTTTTTTAACCATTTACAAAAAATCTTATCTTTCTAAAATTTCATAATGAATTTTAAATTCTCAACATTTTAGTGGTTATAGACACAATAAAAAATCTATAACAATGGATCCTAAAATATATTTCAGATAGTCAAGTTTTAATAACAAGGTTAAACCTATCTAGAATTCCTAAATATCACATACTAATTTAATAAACAATATTATTGAAGACTTTGGTGTGTCCTAATATTTGTAAACTTTATACACACACATACAAATTTTTTGTTGATAGATACTACATACTTGAATCTATATATATATAAACATTAGATCAGAATTTAAATAGGTTTATTAAATTATTATCACCAAGTATACTTTCGACCTTTATGGAGAGATGCATGTTGGGTGTAACAAGAAAAGATCGAAAATGCAAGATCTAGGTAAGAGAACAAACAGGTGTTACTGACCTCATTGAAAAAATTAAAAGACTGAAGTGGAGTTGGGTTGGACATATTTATAGAAGAGATGATAATAAATGGACAATTGAAATCTTAAACTGAATTCCAAGAGATTGCAAAAGACCCAGAAAGAGACCTCATGTGAGATGGATGGATGAAATAGGAAAGTGTGCAGAGGTGATGTGGAAAAAAGAAATTAAATATCAGAGAAGATGGATTGAACTTGGAGAGATCTTCATTCTGCTGTGGATTGATAATAGTTGGTGATGATGATGATACTTTTGACTTTTTTTGTTTCATATTCATGGTTATGCAAAAGCGAAGAAAGTATACTTGGTATTAATAATTTAATAAACATATTTAAACTCTGACTTACTATTTATTTATATTAGTATTAATATGGCAGAGTATCAAGATGTATTTATATTTCATGATTTTATTTAATGGGTGTTTATTTTTAGCAGTATCTCTATCAAATAATTATTAATCACTTTTATTGCTAAAAATTATCACATTTTGCATGATTTCCACATATGGACTGTTAGCAATAAATGTAAATATTTCCTAATTCAGCTAGTTTAAATTTCTTTCTTTATTGTGTTCTTTAGCTAAACTTTTAATTGCAGTATGTTAAATATTAAATTATTAATCAATCAATTCACATCTTAATTCTTTAGACATAATAATTAAAACAGCCTGTTTTTACATATTTTATATAATTTTATTTATTTTTAGATGTTTTGTTTTTACTCATTTGAGGGTTCAAGATTATCCAATATTGTCGTAGAAGACACACATCATATAAGGCAACCTCGTTCAAATGATTTCAACAGTCTGTTACCTCTTTTATTTTTAAGTAATTCATTTTCCGGAAACAATGGAGGATATGGAGGGTTTGTTGGTAATTTTCCAAACTTATTAAATTTTCCTGTTGGACAAAGTACTAACCTTAATGGATATCCAAATGCTTATGCTTTTGGATATGGTGGATTTGGATATGGTAATGTACCTATAAGCAACATAATTTTACCCTACCATTTTTTGGCAAGTCAACAACATTATTAAAGATATTAAATTACATTGGTGTGGCCTAATATTTTTAATCTGTTTACACATACATATATACAATTTATTAATGGTAAAGACTTCCAAAAGCTGCATCTAAAAAATAATGTGCAAAATCTTGCAAAAGTGATGTTTAAATATTATGAAAATAAGAATAAATTTCATTCTTGCCTTAGATCTAAATTGTTTCACAGGCATCTTTTATAACTTCCTAGACTAGAGTTAAGAGTACTTTCCATTCTTGTCAACTTAGAACCTGCACATTATATAGATAAAACATGTAGAAAGTCTTCTACTATGAGAATTTAAACTTTCATAAGATAGCACATTTGGTGGTGTCCTCTATTTGAATATGCTGATGCTATTTATATTTTGTCTGATATTATACATGAGACACACGTTTACTTTTCACGTGTCTATGTACTTTTGTTAAACATTACAGTAATTAAATACAAATATGGGATTTGGGCTTTCCATCATCGGATTTTCAATGATATGGCTGGCCAAAGAGTTGGAGGTTTGAGTACATTGAAGCCTGTCCATTAAAGTGTGAGGATTTGCTATCTTAATATAAACTGAGCACTGATTATATATATATGTGGGAGATGATAATCTGGACCAACTGATGATTGCTGTTTTAGCATGAAATACGTATATTGGTGATTATGTATCTTTTCTACATGTGTGTGCTCATGTGTATCAGTTGTATGAGATAGTGTGGATAGTTGGTGGGTACTTCAAAGTCTGAGTTCAAATCCCTGTATTTAGTAATTAAATACATAAATATTTAAATCGTTTTTATTAGTTTTGAAAGTACTAGATTTCATTTAATCTTAGAAATACACATAATATATATATATGTGCATTTTTTAACAAAAATATTATTGACATTGAAAAGAAGTAACATTTTACCTTAAATATAAATATGAATAATTTTAAATTTTAATAACAGTACTACTAAGCATTAAGAATATATAACTTTTATAAATGTATTTTCAATTGTTTAAATAATGAAAAATACTTATAAGTTACATATTATTACTGTTTGCTTGTATAATTATTATAATTTAAAAGTATTATGTATAAGATGAATAAATAATAATAAATATGGCTGAAATCGTATGTTAATAATCTGCTAAGTCAACCTCCTACACGGAATGTCTGTATCAAAGTATTATGTATACTATGTTTCAGTGATTACATTAATAATTTATATATGTGAACATTAAAATCGTTCTGATAACATAATAATTTTCTCTAGGTTAATGTTTTTTTTTATTCAATCATCGCTGATCTTTTATCATAAATATCTGTTATTATTTTTACAAAAAGACAAAAAAATACTTATCAAACTTAATGATAGTAATTGAATTCATTAATTGCAAAACAACAACAACAACCCATAAGCTAATAAACAACACATGACCACCACTTCTTATGCTTGTGTATAACTGTTTTAAAACAGGCAAAATTCATTATACGTATTGCCACATACAGCAAGCTAGAGTAATCAATGGATGCCAAAAGGGTTGTGCATAAAATCCCCATCTATGGCATACTCATCCAATATCCCCAGATTAGTTTCTGGCTTGTAGCCTTCATCAGTGAGGAGCCTTGGATCTGAGAGTACTGCACCAAGATCTTAGGATATAATGCAACCCTCCAGCAACCACATTTTATCTCCACTTAACTACAAAACTGAATCTTAAACTGAAAACACCTTAATGTGTTCAATCCAAGTCCATTAGCTTATATAGTCATATGGGTCTGAACTCAGTTCAGTATGCATACATTTTTGTATCTTTGGTTCTTTAATAACCATAGCCACCACTATCCTATTAGGCAGGATTGGTTTTAAGCCAATAAACATCACATGACCACCACTTCTTATGCTTGTGTATAACTGTTTTAAAACAGGCAAAACTCACTATACATATTGCCACACACAGCAAGCTAGAGTAAGCTAATGGGCTTGGATTGAAAACATTAAGGTGTTTTCAATTTAAAACTCATAGTTTTGTAGTTAAGTGGAGATAAAAGGTGGCTGCTGAAGGATTGCATTAGATTCTAAGATATAGGTGCATTGCTCTCAGATCCAAGGCTCCTCACTGACGAAGGCCACAAGCCAGAAAATAGTCTGGGGATATTGGATGAGTAGGCACTAGATGGGGATTTTATGCACAAGCCTTCTGGCATCCATTGATTACTCTAGCTTGCTGTGTGTGGCAATATGTATAGTGAGTTTTGCCTGTTTTAAAACAACAACACATACAATATAATATATCTGTGCAAAAATGCATAAAATAACATGTAATATCACATAATATTTTTGTTCTAGTATGTTACTCATTATTATTTGTAAGCAGATTCATAAGGAATCATTTTAATTAAACTTGCAAATATAATTTTATTTTTCATTTATCGATGCCCATTCATTCGTTGGGAGTCTGCTTATAAATAATTCTGAGTAACATATTAAAATGAAAATGTTCTGTGGTATGATTGTGATCATAAATTTTTCATTTTTAAATAGTAGTAAAAGTTATTTAAGTGTTGTTGAAAATAGTAAAATTACGTGTATAAAAAGTTATTGTATATATATATATCAAATCTCAAATATACAAAAAATCATACTGATTTAACATATTAAACAATCATAATTAATGAATGAAAAATAGAGTACTACTGATTAATTTAAACTCAAACTCGAACTCACCCAACTCTCATAAATTGGCTGGACTCTCTTCCTTCCTGCACAGAAATCATAGACTGTGTAAATTTGAAGCTGACCAAAAAATGAACCTCACAAATTATATTAAAGATCTAGAAAAGGTTGGATTTTCACACAACATTATATATAAAAAGATCAAGCAATTTCAAACTAAATTACAAACTGACACGGTCAAAAACAATAAACCCAGAATAATGCTTCCATACATACCATCAATTGCTAGAAAATATTATAAAATATTTGCTGAGTCCTTTGAACTAGGATTCCACACCCCACCATCAACAAACAGAATGATAAACAATACCAAAGACAAAATACCTTCTGATCAAATATCCCAAGCAGTTTATAAAATTTTATGCCCAACCAATGGATGTAGAGCGGCATACTATGGGGAGACCCGTGCCAACATCACAACAAGAACAGCTCAACATCATTATTTGTACAGAAAATCTAAATAACGATGAAAACAGATCCATATTCTTTGAGCACCAAAATACAACCAGCCATATGTTTGAACCCACTATAGCAAGGGCACTGTGCACTGAACGCAATGATGTGAAATGAAAAATCAAAGAGGCATGTTTTATTGCAAATGATAATTATGCAATAAACCGGAAAGAATCATGCTTTACAATCTCCAGAAAATGGTCATTATAAAATTTGCATAAAATTTTACATAAACCACAACTAAACTTCAGTTAAAAGTAAGCTATGATTATGGAGACTCAAGGTCTCTGAAAGCGCTAAGCCATATAACTTTGTAAGATTTAAACAAGCTTCACTTTTTTGCGTAAAGCGCAATCTCAATTAATTAAACTCAATCCATCCTTTTTTTCTTTCCTTACTCATTTGTAATTCAATATATAGTGGAAGTCCACTATGCCAGAAAGACTATAAACTTACGCCTCGTTTAAAGATTTATAGCTTAGCGCAGCTTTTAACTAGGCTAGTCATTTTCATAAATTAATGAAAACTAAACAGTAGATAGATAGTTAAATAAATGGTTGGATAGACAGAAAGATGGATGAATGGATAGATAAATAGGAAGTTAAAAAGAGAGTATAAAAAGAAACCAAATAGATAGATACATAGATAGGGAGATAGACAATGGGATGAATGTGTAGGTAGATAGATAGATGTATGCAATGATAAGTTAATGGATAAACAAGCTGAACAGGTATATAGTTAAATAGATAGATAAATGGGTAGTGACACAAATAAATATACAGAGACATAGATATAAAAGTACAAATAGGTGGATAGTGATATAGTTACATTGATGGTTATATGCACAAATAGATAGATAATAAACCAGATAGATAGGTAGGTAGATAGATAAACATATAGAGACAGATAGATAGTCATAATAATAGATATGGGGTAACAGATTAATAGATAGATGGACGTGTGATTGGCAAGATAGTTAAATTGATGTAAATAAATAGCTAATTAGAAAACCAGATAGATAGACAAATGGATAGATAGATATGTAAATAAGTACATAGATAGATCTGTAAAACAGACAGATAGGTAAGTATGTAGGTAAGTAAAAAAGATAAATATGTAGGTAAGTAAAAAAGATAGATAAATAGGTAGATATAGACTAATAAATACATAGGCATGTAGATGGATTAAAGGTAAACAGATATAGAGTAGATAGTGGATGAGTAGTTGGCTAAATAGTTAAATTAATGGTTGGATGCAAAAATAAATACACAAGTAGAAAGCTAGATAAATAAATAAACATAAAAAGACATACTGATAGACAAATAGATAGATAGGAAGACAGTAAATAGCTAAGCAGTTAGAAAAAGATGGTTATGTAAAATAACAGATAAACAGATAGAAAGGCAGGTAAAAGATAAATAAATATATTGAAAGATAGATAAATAGAAAGACAACTAAAATGTAGATAGATAGATAATTTTTAGGTCAATAGTTAGCTACAGATAGCTAATAGTTGATTGAATGTGTGGATGATTAGTTGGCTAAATAAAAGAATGATGTTATTTTATCCCATTTTAATTTTTTTATTACCTTAATAAAAAGAACTTGATCAAAACTTTGTATTTTGTTTTGTTCTCAACTGACATCATTGAGGTCAAAGGTAAATCTCTACATGGTGATGAGGACCTCGAGTTTTTTATCTTTATTTTATTTTTCCTCATGTTTGGAATTGTGATATAACTTTGTATATGAGATAATAAAAGATTTTTTTTTTTAAGTGTCATAGCATCGGCTATTTTTGTAATGTTTTTTTGTTAAACTATTATTTTTGATTTTTTTAAAAAATTGTGTGTAATATGTTTTATAGCTTCATTTATTAATTGTAAAATAAATTTCAATATAATGCATGATTTATGTTTTAAATTTTTTTTTTTTTTAATCAAATATATTTGCTAAACTATTGTTATTGAAATTATACATCCCCTGCATTTTTTTTGTTCTGTATAAATTCTTTTTTTTTTTGCATTTTGCAAAACATTCATAAGTTTGGATTTTAATACTTCATAATTACTGGTAACATATCTATTTTCTGATGAACATGATAAACTAAATAAAATTTAAGAAAATATTTTTGATGAAATATCAAATTCTATTTTGAAGCCATAAGCACACATTTTATTCTTTCCTAAGTTTGTTTAGTAATTTTTTAACCATGTTCATTTAATTTTAAAAGTAATTTTAATATATTTTCCTTATAAGTAGTTATATATTTTGTGAAATATTTATATTTACTGAACTACATTTCAACTAATTGCTTTTATTATGCTAGTATTTTCTTTATAATATTGGATTAGTAATTTATTTTGCTAGGTAAATTTGATATGGTATTTTAAAAGTAGAAAACATTATTGTTTTTATTTCTTTATTATGGAAATTCTTTTGGTCATTTCCTAATTGTGTATTTGATTTTGAGAGTTATATGATTTTTTTTTGGTCAAGTAATTATGCTAATTTTTTGGATATATTTTAATTACTAAAACTTGAATATTTTACACTAACATTTCACACAATAAGTTATAACACACCAATAATTCTCAAATAAAATATTATATTTATATTTGTGTTTGCTTAGTACTTTTGAAGGGTGAATCCTTCATTTTCAAAGCTGTAAATGATTGTGGTGCAGAACTGTCAGCATGAGAAATGCAAAATTATGCAAATCAAGTTTGCCATTTCTTGGAAATGGCAACCCTTCCCATCCATCCATTTTCACACAGCACAGAGCTACAACAGGCCACCCTTGCATTCCAGATAATCCTAGGGTGATATACAAAGAGCAACATGAGTTAAGGAGGAAGATTAAGGAGGCTTATTTTATTATTTTGGATGTTGATTCCATGAATAAGAGACACATTCTATGCCATTTCCAAGAAATGGCAAACTTGATTTGCATAATTTTGCATTTCTCATGCTGATCGTTCTGCACCACAATCATTTACAGCTTTGAAAATGATGGCTTTGCCCTTCGAAAGTACTAAGCAAACAAATAAATAAATATATTTTATTTGAGAATTATTGGCATGTTATAACTAATTGTGTGAAATATTAGCATAAAATATTTGAGTATTACATATATATCAACACACATTTGACAATTTTAATATTTACTAAAACTTGCTAAGTATTGTTTTTTGATATGCCATATTTTAAAAATAAAATTGTTTTTAATTTTTATTACACTAACTTTTCTTGTTAATTCCTAATTATTAATTGTTGCTAAATATTTTTTTTGATATCTGACTATTTTGTTTTTGGCCACATGATTTACAATTATTTTTTTGTTATTTATTAATTACTAATATTTTTGATTTTGAAAATTTTCTGATTTTGATCATATGATTACACTTATTTTTTATGCTCTTTCTGAAAACAAAATGGTGGGAAGTGCATATTAAATTAGTACCCAGAAAAGTTATTTTAAAATATATGAAAATCTGAATTTTTGAAGGGAGAGTAATAAATATCCAAATGCAAAAAACATTTCACCTTACTGGGAAATTAACAAACAAAAGGAGAAAAATTATTAAGAAATATTGATTTTCTGTAAAATCTTGATTAATTATTTGATCAATGACAGAAATTGTTTTAGAATTCAAACATGTTATTTTTAGTAAAGCTCTATATTATTTAAAATTACCACGTATAATTTAAAACCCTATTCCAATATATTTGTCTTTAATGATGTTTCTTTTGTATAATTAATAATTACAAATACAAATATTTTGACTTCACTTGTCATTTATTGATAATTTTTCCCATTGATTTTCTTTCTTTTTTTAAAAAAAGTTCAATATTGAGTTTTTAAAATATTGTTAATTATTGCTGTATTTAAAGTAAAACTTAATAAAACTAATACAATTATTTAACATCAACTTGTTGTTTTTTCCTAATTTTTTAAACTTTAAACCTACTTTTGTTACTATTTATTTTCTTTGTTTTTTTGCAAGTTTGCTGTATATCTTTAAATAAAATGTATAGAGATTTTGGTCCATATATAGATATGTAACATAAAAATATATTAAAGAGATAAAAATTTGGTTGATGTAAAACAGATTATTAATATTTTAAGTGATTAAAATAAATAAATAGCTAAAATAAAATGTGTAAGTTACCACTTATAATTTAAATTAATATAATTTTTTTGACCAATCTGGGCTTTTTTTAAATGTTTTTATTGTAGTGGAAAAATCTGTTTGTTTGTTAACTCACTAGAGGGCAATATAAAGATATTTTCTTGCAATTTAAACATTGTAACATTTTAAAATTGATATTTAATATATTCAAGTTCAATATAACTTGTTGAAATTTTGTACATTTGTTTAAGATGTCTATGAAAATGATAAAATACATTACTTTATTAAATAGGTAAACTTTTATTAATGGGGGGGGACGGACAGAAATTAATTAAGTCAATCTTTATTTCTGGCCATCCCATAATTTTATTTTAAGTTAAATATAAAAACTCCAATTGTAATTGAAGAAACAATTAAATGAAGTTCATTCACAATTCAAATCAAAATAAAAATGTTAAATACTTTTCACTTAAAAAAATACTTCATATTTTTAATCACTTATATAAACCAATATTAGGTACTGGTGGAGATAGTGTACTGCCACTGCTAGAGATGTCATTTCTGCTTAAACACGCAGAAATATCCACAGTAGGGACCCAAAAGCAGCAATGCTTGTTCCAGCCACTAGGTGGCACTGTTCACCATGTGTAAGCACAGAAACATTCCACCAGCTAGCTGGCACTAAAGCTTCCCACTTGGTGGTGCTGGTTGCCATACGTAAGCCCATTTAACTTACATCATCTGCAACCAGCAACTACCAAGATTCTAGCCCACTACGCGGCACTGTTTCTCCATGCTATGCACAGAGAGAGAAACTGCGCTCTCTAACCGCAATAGTATTGCAAGATTAATGTCTACCCACATATTACTTAAAACATAGATAGCATACAATGTAAAAGTGTCAATAATGTATAAGCCACATCTATTTAAGTCTGCTTTGTTTATTAATATTGTGACATGCAATTTCATCATGTCATAAATCCATGTATTTTACATTCATTGTTTTTAAAAATCGATCTTTTTTTAAATTTTTTTCTAAAAATGATTTTTAAAAAAAAATCAAAATATGACCATGACTATTTAAATCTGCTTCGACAACTTAACATTCTAATTTCACCTGATAAGTCGATGTATTATTAAATTAATTAGTTTTTTTGAATCGATCTTTTCTTAAAGATTATTTTCTGTAAAAATAATTTTTTTTAAAAAAAGTATTCTTTACAGCACTCTAATCATTAATCAAAATAAATAATAGTTTATTGGTTGATATTGTGAAATTGGTAAATATTCAAGTATCTCTGTTGGGTCATATATATTAAAGTTTGTCTATTTAGAAATTCATTTATAGATTCTTTAAACCATCTAGCTACTCACAAACATTCTATTAAAAAATCTGTAGAGATTATAACCAGTAAATAAATTCAAGTATAATTATTATTCTTTTAAGTTTGCCACTGTTTTCAGTTTGATCACAATCCCGTAAGTTAATAATTGATGAAATCTATCGAAAAATGCATTAATACATGATAATGAGAATTCTAGAGATATCATTCAAGTATAATTTCAAGTCACTACGAATCCTTTATGAACTATCATTTTAGTAATGGTTATTAGAATTTGTTATAATCAT
Organism: Epiperipatus broadwayi; assembly: GCA_028023455.1. Taxonomy (NCBI): domain Eukaryota; kingdom Metazoa; phylum Onychophora; class Udeonychophora; order Euonychophora; family Peripatidae; genus Epiperipatus; species Epiperipatus broadwayi. Next base: position 617,323 of record JAQFVV010006585.1, read on the forward strand.
AATCTAAGATTGATCGTATAATATCAGAGGAAAAAAAAATGAACTTTACTTATGCGATCAATTAATGAAGCTGAGAAATTGTCAACAATACAATCTATCATCATCATCAACCATTATCAATCCACTGCAGGATGAAGGTCTCTCCATATTTAATCCAGCTTCTCTGATCTTTAGCTTCTCCACATCACCCCTGCACACTTTCTTATTTCATCCATCCATCTCACATGTGGTCTCTTTCTGGGTCTTTCACAATCTCTTGGAATCCAGTTTAAAATTTCAATTGTCTATCTATTATCATCTCTTCTAGCGATATGTCCAGCCCAACTTCACTTCAATCTTTTAATTTTTTTGATGAGGTCAGTAACACCTTTTTGTTCTCTTACCCATACATTGCATTTTCGATCTCTTCTTGTTACTCCCAACATACATCTCTCCATACTTCTTTGAGTGGTCGGAATCTCTGTATTGCTCTTTTATTAAGTGTTCAAGTCTCAGATCCATAAGTAAAAACTGGTAAAACACATTTGTTAAAAACCTTCCGTTTCAAACACAAAGACTTATTTCCTTTTAGTATCAAGTTATTTCTACCAAAAGCTGCCTTGCAAGCAAGTAGTTGGTTGCAGACGGTTGTGGGTTCACCTCCCAGCCGATGCTATGACATATGAAAAAAAATTCTATGATTAATTTCCTCCATTATGTTTCCATCTGTATTAATAATCTGACCAAGGTATTTGTAGCTGTTAACTTCTTCCAATTCATCATAATCAATCTTTATTTTCATATTTTGAGCAAATTGATTAAACATTACTTTAGTCTTTTTAACATTTATTTTTAGTCCTACTTTCATCTGATAACTCCTGCAACATTTCCTGCAGCTCCGAAGCATTATTTGCAAAAACAACTACATCATCTGCGAAATCTAAATGACTTAAATAATCTCCATTTACTTTCACTCCTTTAGTTTCCCATTTTAATCCACAAAATACTTCTTGCAGCACTGCTGTAAAAAGTTTTGGAGATATGGAGTCACCCTGTCTCAATGTTGACTTTACTAGAATCATTATGTAATGTAATTGTTGCTGAAATATTCTGTAACATATGACAATATCCTGGATCTATACCCTAATGATCCAATCCTTTAATCACTGAAGAAATGCTTATAGAATCAAATGTATTTTCATAACCTAGAACTTCTCTCAATACCTGGATATGATCTATTGTACTAAAATCATTTTTAAATCCAGCTTTTTCTCTTGGTTGGTGGAAATCCAATGTTCTCTGTAGACAAGTTGTAATTATCTTGGTAAAATTTTTATATAAAATTGATAAAAGGCTGATAGGTCTGTAATTTCTAATATCTTCTTTATCACCTTTTTTAAATATTAATATTATTACTGCATTCTTCTAATCATCCGGTACATTTTTATCATTTAGACACTTGGTGTATAATTTTGCTAAAAAAAATTCTATTTCTTCACCTGCTTCTTTTAATATATCAATTATAATTCCATCATTACCTGGAGCCTTTCCTTTCTTCATACAATTAATTGCATATCTCACTTCTTCATTTAAAATTCTGGGCAATTCGGAAGATGTAATAGTTATAGGAGGTACTTGTTCTTTATTACTATATAATTCTTGATAAAAATCTTCTATCAATTTCATGATGTCATCTCTCTTTTTAGTAATAATTCCATCTTTTTTTCTTATTGCAGACATAAATTTCCTACCAATATCAAAATGTTGTTTGATATTCTTGAGACTTATTCTCTTCTACAGCTTTCCTTGCTAGTTCACAGTTATACTTTCTTATATCATTTTCAACTCTTTTCCGCACCATTTTACAAAATTCGAGATATTCAATTCTTTTTAATGGATCATTTTTGTATATTTTCATATTCCTTCTTTTCTTCATAAATTCTCTAGTCTCAGTACAAATTTTATTAATCAATTGCTGCTTTTTCTACCAGCTATCTTTGTTGCATTTTTAAAAGGTGTATCAGTTATTTTCATATTAATTTCATTCAAATCTGAATCATGTTCAAAATCTTCTAATACTCTAAACCGATTTGTAAGTTCTAATTTAAATTCATTAGAATGTTTCTGAAGATTAGGAATATCAACTGTAAATATTGTTCTTCTTACTAATTTTTGTCTCTCTAGTTTTACATTAACACGTATCTTACACCTTACTAATCGATGATCACCTCCTGTGTTAAATTTATTAAGAACATTACAATCTTGAAATATGTATTTCCTGTTAGTTAAAATATAATCCAATTCTGCTGTACCTTCATTTGGATGCCTCCATGTCCATTTTCTTTTAACATTTTTCTCCAAAAAAAAAAAAGAATTCATAATATAAAGTTTTTCTTTTTCTGCAAACTCCACAAGTCTATGTCCTCTCTCATTTCTATTACCATAACCAAAATTACCTACAGCACTTTCATCTTTCATTTGTTTACCAATTCTAGCTTTAAAGTCTCCCATAACAATTTTAAAATATTGTTTACTCTGATCAAAAGCCTTTTGTACATCTATATAAAAATCTTCTACTACTTCATCACTATGAGAACTTGTTGGGCATAAACCTGAATTATCTGCATTTTTTCGTTTAGTTTGAAATCGTGTAACTTAAATCAATTTTTAATTGACTTGAGTTTGCAAATAATTAAATATTTTAATTAACTATCAGAATAATAAATCAGAAACGTAATGAAAATTTTAATTATTTCACTGTGGGTCAAATTTTCTGTTTTTTGCAATTTTTAATTCTTTAGTAGTAATTTTATAAGTAATATTTCAACTAAGTGTAATAAAGACTAATTACAAATAGCCATTGACATCTGAAATATATTTTTATAGCAAAGATATAACAATTATCTGAAATGTAGTTTTTCAGTAAATTTAAAAAGAAGTAATCGCCAGCTATAAATAAATAGGCGTTTCTACCGTCTAAGGGCCTACAGAACGCTTACCAAGTCGATCACACAGGGGATATTTTGCCAATAGCTTTTTCTAACCTTACATGTGCGTGCCGGAAGCATCGCAAGGCGAGGACGACTTTTATTGGTATGAATATAAATATTAAAAGATCTGACAATTCACGTAATACAGATTAACGTAGGTAAACCATCATCTTCAACAGAGCTGGCAATTCACGTAATACAGATTAGTAGGCGAACCCCTTATCCTAGCTTATAATTACTCCTTAGCTCACACAGCAACGTACGAGTAAGCGACTACGCTAAGTTATTAAGACTGAAATCATGTATTTATATGTGTTTTTCACAAAGTAGTGATGTATGTTTTTACTACCCAAACAATAAAAAAAAAATAAAAAAAAAAAAAAAATTTTCAAACCTCCAAAAAAAATTTTAATTTTAAATTATAAATAAAGCAAATTATTTCTAAACTTTACATAACAATTTGGCAATTTTAAACTTTACGCGTAAATCATTGCAACTTTTAAGTTATATATCAGCGCGCTCTAGTGCTACATTGTTAAAATTATTTAAATAAAAAATTCAGAGATTACATTATTTTGCAAAAATATGAAAAGTTTAAAAAGAACGAGAAAATTAAGCAACAAACGTGCGAATATATCTAAATGTCAAATTAAAAATGGCACGAAATTTTTTTTAAAAGAAATGTATTTCCCATTACATTATAACAACAAAACAGGTTTATCAAATTGATTATTCATTCATTTTGACACAAATTGTTGTGTAATTGAAATGTCTGCACATGTAAACCTGTATAACTAAATAAATTATTTATTTTTATAAAGACACATGCTTTTCTTCATTTTAATAACATTTCTTATTTGAAAAAAATTACTGTAGAAATTTGCTTAGAGAAAGAGTCCCAAAATATAGATTTAATTAGAAAAAGATTTGTATGCAAATTAAAAAGCTATTTGCATAGAAATTAGACCCTCTATAAGATATCCCAATTGTAAATGAAGAAAAAGCAACTAAAATTGTTATACTTGATTATAGTTTGTGTAGCTCTGAAATGATATTAACAGCAAAAGATGGTCAATGATAGACAAGTAAATTGAGTTTCAGTGAATAAGTCCAAAATGAAACAGTGGCAAGTGGAAAGTAAGTACATTGTTTGGGTTTAAAAACAGTTATTACCAGTAAAAGGTAATTAACTGAAGCTTAACCAAGCCACAGAAGACTAGTTGCGAATGGAGATTGTTAATATATAACATATGAATTGTGAGTGCTCATGTAAACACTAATATTATGATCTTTAATAGTTTATTGAATATAATGATTTGTGTTTCAAAAGATAATTGATTTGAAAACAATAATATAAGTGCATTACTTATGGTGTGAAAGATGACTATTTTCATCTCAGCACAACAAATAGTGTATGAATATTAATCGTCCATTATCATTTTATGTTGTTTTTACTACAGAATCATTGTTATTAAATAAATCTTATCATATATTGTAACCTTATGGTTGGGCTCGATGTTTGTTAAGCCTTATTTATGTGGTCAAATGTGTAAAATTTTTAATTGACAATAGTTGAAATATATCAAATCAGTGAATTATGTCAGTGGTGTGCTGTATAGTTACTAAATTATATTATAAACACAAAAACTTAAAAATAAAGTTTAAAAGAAGTTATAAATAAATATAATAAGCTGAACATTTTCGAGGGTTCATGCCTCATAATCATAGCTTTCTTAAAAATATATAATAAAATATATACAAAGATATTTAAAAATAGCACATGTTACGTGGACCATTTCCTCGATATATCAATACTAGACTTGCTCAACACGTGTACACTTACAATAGAGCTCAGAAGCACAATACATCTGTATTTTTGGAGCATTCCATGAAATCTGGACAATTTTACTCCTGCCAATCCTATAATTATATGCACTGAATCAAATGATCATAAGAGGAAAATAAAAGAAGCATTCTACATTAATGGAAATATTAATACTATAAATAGAAAAGACACTTGTCTTGATATATCGAAGAAATGGTCCACATAACACGGGATATTTTTAAATATGTTTATATATATTTTATTATATATTTTTAAGAAAGCTATGGATTATGAGGCATGGATCCTTGAAAATGTCCAGCTTATTATATTTATTTATAACTTCTCTTTTAAACTTTATTTTTAAGTTTTTGTGTTTATTTATATATAACGGTAAGTTAACTATTTTATTAAATTATATTATAAAATTAATACAATTAAACACAGCCATTCAAGCTTTTTTTCAAGCGCTTTTTTTTAATTTAAAAAAAAAATAAATAATTCCTCCCCAAAATAAAATATTTTATTTTAAAAAAAAAAAAAAAACCCCCTTCCTCCTCCCCCCCAACAAATCTTTTTTCCTTCCTTTTTTTTTTTTTTGGTGGGGGATTTTTTTTTTTTTTTTTTTCTTTACACAAAGGGGGTGGGTTTGTTGTTTGGTTGTTTTTTTTTTTTTTTTTTTATAATTATTTTTTTGATGTTTTTTTTATTATAAAATTAAGTAAATTTGATCAACAAATTTCCTGAGAATGATTAAGACTTAGACTGCTTAAGAAATGCTAAGCCCTCTGCCAGGATGTGTATGAGATTTCATATGCTGTTTGTGAGATGGATTAATTTTGTTATTATTAAAGAATAATCAAAAGGATTTAAAATTATAACTTTTCTAAATTAATTTTTGTAATTGACCCATAAGTACATTTTATTATGATTTAATATAGTTTCAAACAGATTAATTAATTATCACTAATGAATATAGGGGGAGAAGTATTAATTATATGTATATACCATGCAGTCATTGATCTATTTTTTTTTTCATGTACAACAGTTCAATCTGATATTGGTATAAAAATAACCTAGCAGAGTTTGTAGAGGGGGGGGTTCATTTAAGGAGAACAAGTGAAGAGATAAAAACATCTTGGCTATAAACAAATGTAAGACCAAGAAGCTAAAATAAATAACACTGGAATTGAATTGAACCAAGTTTAAAATGATAGTAAATTATATTTTGACCCATAAATAATGGAGTAGAGAATTCCAATTCCTTGCATACATACAACCTACTAATTTATCAACTGACAATCACCACAATTTCACATTTAAAAAAAAAAATGAAAACCATTTTGAAAAGCAAGTACTTCGATCAAAGGGACTTCAGATTTAAAACTGGAGAAGAAATCATAAGCATAAAATTTTCTTTTCATTACTATAAGTTTAATTATATACATTTAAAGATTAACAAGGATTTGTTTGGAAGGTCAAAAAAACAAAAAAAAATATTCAGTGCATTCATTTGTAAAATAAATATGAAATACTTTTTGCCTATATTATCAAACATAATAAGAACCTGATCAAAAGTAATTAAAACAAAACTTTTTAAATTTAAATAAAAAACACTACTTTAAAGAATATTAAGATTTACTTCATTATAAAGCATGAATTTAACTTTAAAAAGTAGATAGCAACTACTTAATTACTATTGTGGAATGCTGGAGTTAATACTAGTTAAAAATATTAATAACAAAATTTTTTAAATACTTTGAAATGCAGAAATTGTTCTTAATTATTCCAATATATATTACCATGGATGAAAAAATTAATAACAATTCTTTTGAAGAAAATTTTCTTTGCTGTCTAAACTGGTGATATTATTTAAGCTACAGCTTTGTTTTAAAAAAGACCAAATTCTGAAATAAAATATTTATGAATGTTATAGTATAATTGTTTTATTTGCCCCAAACTCTTAAGTTTTATTTACTTCACCATGATAAAATATGGAGAATATGGATGTGTCATCTTGTAACATAATTTTCCAGTTGATAATATCATTTTTCTCTTGTCAGTGAGCTAATAGTGAAGGAATTCAAATTACGGATTAGGGGAATAAAATGAAGTATTAATAATAATAACTTTTATATAGTTCATGTTTATTAATATTACATTAGTTTTGGATATCCTATTAAGAAATATTATTCCCCCCCCTCTATTTATAGTATAAATATGCAATGAACAGACTAAGGTAAAATTATATGTACATTTTTTTTTTGTAAATGGTTAGCTTAAAGTTAATATTAAATTAGGCTTGTCTAGATAGACATACACATCTCTTACATTTATGAGAATAGTTTATTAATATTCTATTTATGGATAAACAGACAGAATAACTTGTCAAAAGTATAGTAGTATTTACTTATGATAAAACAATTATTTTATTTTATGTAGCTTTCCATATATGTATTATACATTTGTTTTATATCTTTACTATATTTTGCCTGTAATTTAGTATGTCCACTTTAGTTTATAGAATTTATGTTATTTTTCATTGACTGTGTGTTTATTATTGCAAATTTTATTATGCTTTTAAAAATATTTTATAGTCATTTGATATACAGTATCTTTGTTGGTTTCATCCACTATCTAATATATGCATTTTGGAGCTTGGAGATTTATTTTTTAGACTTTAATATGAGTTATTTTGTCATTGTTTTGATGAGGATTTGTGCTAGATTTCATTTGTTAAGTATGAGAAACATATAATTTTATTAAACATTGTATCATTGATATTATGCATTAGTAGATGGAGTATAATTTCCCATTGCTTATTCCATGAGAGGATTATATTGTTGAGGCGTATAATTATTTTCTGCTTAGCTGGCATAGTTTAATCTTTAGAGAAGATTATTTTCATGGTAAGCATTCCGTTTCCCTATGTTGAGATGATATCAACACATTTTGTACCTTGGAAAAAGGTACTGGAATCTGCCATATTGTTATGCAACTATATAATGTTTGGAGGAGCCTCTATTTATTGTCTGATTTCACATGATGAAGTCTAGTTATTTTTTGTGTATGGTGAAGTTCTTGGTGTCTTAAAATAGTATGGCAATGATAAGATAAGTGTTAGCTTCAGGTTCACTTGCTTATCTAGTATTTAACTAAATAAAATAGTTTATGTATTGTGCTGTGGTACTTTGTCAAGTCTACAAACCAACCAATAAAATTTATTAATTTTAAAACTTATCTTGTGTATAGCATAATAAGAGAATCATATATGCAGTGTCATTTTATTTCCATCAAGCAGTAGTTCACCAATGGAACACTTATATTTGGCATTGTGTAATATTTAAAAAAAACTTCAAAGACAGTAAAATATAAAAATCTTTAAAAGACGGTATTTAATTTTTTTTAAGTAGTATAATTTTTTTTTAAAAAAAGAAAAATACAATGAAAGTTAATCTTTGTTTCTTATTTATCTCTCTTCTATTTAGCGAAAGCTTGTGGCTAAGACCTGTAGAGGTCCCTACCTTCGAATTTTTCAGATGCTTATTCCCAAAGGTTACAGCCTTAGTAAATATTACTTATTTATCTATGTAATTTAATCAAAATAATGTTGAAATTGAAAAGTGTATACAGATTAATTAATGTAGATAAATTAAGAGAATCAATACGCAGATTACAATTAAAGTTTTAAAGCGAATTAAAAATGGCAGTAGTAATTTTATGAGTGATATTTCAATTGTATATAATAAAACAAGACTAATTACAAATAGCCATTGATAGCTAAAATATATTCTAGTAGCAAAGATGTAATAATTATCTAAAATGTAATGATTTTTTTGTTAATGAAAAAATTGTCAGCTATAACTAATAGTGATGTGCCTATTATCCAGAAACACAAAACCTATCATCCAAAGCATTTTCTACAAAATTATGCACACGAGAAGCAATTACAACCCAGTGAAAACTTTAATCGATTATAAATATCATCTACAACAGAAAGCAGATATTTTATGTAATACTGATTAACATAGGCAAACCCTTGATCGTAGCTTGTAATTATTCTTGACTTACAAAGTCTTACTCTACTTAATCGAGTTATTAAGTTTGAAATAATGTTATATATAGTATTGGAAGAATACTTTTATCATTCTTACAATCAAAATTATTTTCAATTAAAAATAAAGTAAATTATTTGTAAATCATACTTAATAATTTGGCAAATTTTGATTTTCATCAATCATTGTAACTTTTATGTTTTATATCTGCATTATTTAAATATTAAAATAGAAAATTTGACCATCAGATTACATTATAAAGATATAATTATAAATTTTATTAAACCACATTATTATATTAAGTAATATTTACTAAGGCTGTAACCTTTAGGAATAAGCGTCTGAAAAATTCGAAGGTAGGGACCTCTACAGGTCTTAGCCACAAGCATTCGCTAGGAAGAAAGGAGGGAAACCTTCTTTACTTCAACCTACTTTTATATATGAATAGGTGAAGCTGAAGTGGTTAGATCTAAGTGTGTGAAGCTATTCAATACTTCACTAATTAAGTCCACAATTCTTATTATACATTAATACTTGCAAAATCTTACAATTTACAATGAGTCAATGGAAAGATCTTACAGTAAGAAATCTATTACGATAAATATATGAAAGGTTGAAAAAAGATCAGGAAATTAAGCAACAAACATAATATATCTAAATGTCAAATTAAAAATTGCATGAAATTATTTTTTAATGTAAATATATTTCACTTTACATTGTGACAATAAAGCACCATTATCAAATCAATAAACTAGATCGTTTGCCTTTGATATAAACTGCTGTGTATTTGAAATGCCTGCGCTTATAAACCAATGTAATTAAAAAAAAGCATGGATTTCATTTAAATAATATTCCTTTCTTGGAAAAAATTATATAAATTTTCTTTGAGAGATTGTTCCAAAATATAGATTTAATTAGAGTAGGATTTGTATGCAAATTAAAAAACTAGTTGCATACTAATTAAATTATGTATGACACCCTCATATTGTAAATAAAAAAAGAGGGGAAATGCAACTATAATTGTTGGAGGGACCTATCATTAATGTGGATCTCCAGTGATAACAGATCAGCAGTAAAAATAATGGTCGAGGACAGAATAGTAAATTGACTAGCAGTGATTAAGTCTAAAGTGGAACAGTGTGTTGTGTATAAAAAAGATTGTCATTAACTGACGATTAAGAAAACCTCAAAAGATTAGTTGAGAATGGAGATGGCTAACATATATATCGTGAGTGCCGGGATAAACACTAATATTATGAACATTAATGTGGATGTCTGGATGTAGGTAGATGACAGTATCAGCGGAACATTAACATCAGTGGGTAATGGAGCAAAAGTCAAGGATGTTTATGATTTCCTACCCCATAATTGCCATCTTTACACTTGAATATTCATTTCAATGCATTTCGGTTATATTTTTTGGTAGTAATTTTAACGATTCAATGAAATATCTATTTTTCACTGTCAATTGTTTTAATTGCCAAAATAATTATTTATATCAGCATTTCTTCCCTATGTGTAGACAAAGAGTTTTCTTCTTTCTGCTGTGGGACCAATTGCTAACTGTCCACAATTTTTCTTTTGTTTTAAATCATAAAATGTTTTAATTTTTCTTAATTTGATGCAATATCTACAGTTATTTCCCAACTGCTTGTAAATTTGTATTTGGCATCCAACTTTGAAAATAAAAATTAGTGCAATCCCTATTACCATTTAATTTTGAGTCTTTTGTTATTTTTCCATTTCCGGCTTCCCTTGTTAAGTTCTACATATTTGATAAAAGAAAAACTTTTAGCAGGTTCAAGCTAAAAGCAATTTTTTTTGTAACTTAGAAAATAAAATTACAATACAAACAAGAAAATTGAAATATATAAAGTCAAAAATAAATTCCTACCCAGCCATGTAGATTGTTTTTCATAGATAAACATCTTTTCTTTTATAACAATGCTGTTTTCTTATCAATAAGAGAGAAAATAAAATATAACAATTTTCATTTCTAATTTTCTCTCGCTTTTTATATATTATAAAGAAAAATCAAAAACAAAATATGTATATATCTGCTTATTTAACACTTGGCCATTTAATCAATATATATATATGCAGATCTCATAAAACGATAATGAATAATAGCTTGCATGAAAACATTTGACAGGTAAAAGTTATGATATGATTTCTATAAAAATATATACCCATTTACTTCACAGATATGAGGGGGAATATCTAACTTTCCCTTGTGACAGGATTTAAACTCTGGTTGTTACAATATATATTGAAATATATTGTTTATTTACTTATTTTCTTGATTGGTTTTTAGAGACCTTCAGAGCACAGCAATAACCATAAATTCTTCAATAAACTGCCAATTATTTAAATCTATTTTTGTTATCCTATGTCAATGATGTCATGATAATTTACAGAGAAGATTATTAATGGTGCTGATTTGGTATGTACTCATGGCCATTTTGAATTATAAGAACCAAAAACCCAGCTGGCACATCCAAGTGATAAATGACATCGATCAATCTTGCAATGGGCACACGTGCCATTACATTCTAATAAATAAAATTAAAAATAAAAGTTCACAGATAAAAACTTTTTTTTAAGAATTAAAAATTGAAAATTAAAAGTCATCTGAACTTTATATATATAAAATCACACAGATGAAAAATTAGTAAAAGAAAACTTTATTAAAGAAAAGAAAGTATTTTAAAACTAAATTTTCAGAAAAAAAAAAGAACTTAAAAGATTTGAAGATAAAAAGAATGTACAATAGTCTAATTCTATTGTGTAAAATGGAAATGATTACTTTAATTAGTCCAAGTGAACTAGCCTTTGGGCATTTCAAAGTGTATAATTAAAGGTCAGATAGGAGAGAAAAAACAATAGAAACTAATAGCCAATAAAAGAAATTCCTCAGGAAATGGACCTCAATGAAAAAACCATCATAATCATGACATAATGTCCACTCGATCCAAAAGTCTAATATAAAAGGAAAAGTTTGGAAATAAAAGAGATGTGATAGAGAGGAGTGTGATATGTGTTAAGTCAGAGAGAGTTGAAGAAGAAGGGATTGAAAGACATACTTTCAATTCCTTCACTTTATCTAAAAAAAATGACATCATTTTCCCATAATGCGGACTACAGGCTATTTATTAGGGCCCGGAAATAAAATACCAGCGGAAGTTAAAGAACCTCTGGATAAATAAATAAAATGGCCAATGGTGTACCGGTCTCCCCAGGACATCAGGACAATTAACACTGGATCCCAAATGGCAAGCAAATGATAAAGATGAACTTTTTAAAACAGTAACAACTATATAACTAATGAACATTTTCAAAACAGTAAGAACGTTAATACCTAATCATTTTCAGCATTTAATAGAAATAGAATTCTATTTGACCAATGTAAATTATTATTAATAATTTTATTTGTTGTATTTTTTTAAAATTATTTCCATTAAGTTATTTTTTTTTCATTCTTTTACGTTTTTATTATGATTTTTTGTTGTTGTTAAACTAAACTTAATAAATGTTAAATTTAAGTCGGGTGTGAATGGCTGCATACATTTGTAAAGTTACATTAGTTTAATTAATGGAGGGTTAATCTTGGATTATTTTTTCATAGTTAAATTGGGTTAATCGATTGGATATATTGGTGTAATTAGTAAATGTAGTATGAGGTCCGCTACGTGCAGGATCACATGATATGCCGCACTTGGGTAAAATAAGTCCCACTTCATACAGACCATTGGAAGCAGATGTATTCCCTGCTCCTTGGATCACCCTTTTAGCCTATGGAATGGATAGTAAGACAGCAAAAAGAACTGAAATCCCTTCCTATGGTTTTTTTATTGTTCTTCTCACCAGACAGATGTAACATTCCTGTATTGGATGAGAGACAATTTCTTCTCTATAACGATGCTGTTCAGATATGCATTCCTGACAGTATGGTATTGTGCTGTCATATTCATGCTGCATTGAATACGTCGATATATCAGATGGATTGGCGTTGGTTTGACTGCGAACGTTTGGCCTAAGGTTAAATCAGGGATAGAATATTTTCTTTTCAAATGCAATCTATGTAGTCTATTCATACTTGACATTAATAAAATATTTAAATTCATCTGTGTGAACTTTTAAAATAAAAAAGTTAAATTGTAAATTAAAATCTAAAGTAAAGTTATAATGTTTTATAATAAAAAAAGAAAGAATTAGTTAGATTAAAATAATTTTAAATTACATATATGTTTAATAAATGTTTGTGTGTGTTATTACTGGCAGTGGCTTCTCTTATTTTTTTTAAAATTGAAAATATATTTTAATAAGAAATCTACATCAGCTTTTCTAAGTTTTTGCACACACACACATACTTTGTCTGCTGCTGTTTTTTTAGTATGTTCTACATACATATAGTTAATCTGCATAACTAATTTAAATTTAGTCAATGCTAATTTCTTGTAAATTTTTAAATAATAGAGAAATTATGTATGTGAGTGTGCTAATTATTTTCAGAAATAAAACTTTACTTACATTAATAATATATATAATAACACTATACTCATTTTAATTTCTCTCCTCACTCTACAAAATTAACTTTTATTTCACAAAAAATAATCCTGCAATCTTTGAGGTTTCCATTGCATTCAGATAGGTATCATTCTATTGCTCAGTAGTTTTCTTTTCTTCCAGAAAACACTTTTAAAGATAAATCAACGAATCATTTTTCTCAGAGAAGTGATTCTATTTATTTAAAGCGAAGTGTAGCAGCACTTGAACTGTATCAGTTTTTCCTTCTTTGTGTGATGTAATATTACATAATTTTGAATTTAGTACTAACACTCGATTCTTCTAACGATTTTGGATAGCAAACTCTCAGAAGATCTCTGCATCTTCTCACTCTTCTACCATTCTAGTTTGCACTTCTTGTCTTGAAACAATGCTGATTATATCTTTTGGAAACTATTTTCTCATTAACATGTTGCATATTCAGATAATGTTACCAACTTTATACTTTTCTTTATCCAAGTCAATTTGCCTAGGCATGCCATTATTAGACATAAGTAAATACAGGTGGGCTCAGCATTTTTGGCACTATAATATATATCTCAGCCAGTGTTTTTTAGAAACATACAAGAGTGAATGTTGGTGGACCAACCATACAATCAGTTAAAGTTTCAAAAATATCACTATGCAAAGTTTTTTTAGCACTTGTTTCAAATGCTATACTGTTTTTCCTCCCAGACCATTAGTCTTTAGATGATAATGTGGTGTTAATACATAGCAAATCCACCTAGTTTTTTAAAAAGTCATTAGCCATGATACACAAAAATTCCATTTGTGCTTTCAGTGTTTTCCATGCGTGTTCTTAACTCTTTTGTATCCAGTCCATTTTGGATTAAAGAGCTATCGGTATCAGAAATATATTTTTATTAAATGGACCAGCATTATCTATATGGAGTTTTTCACACAGCTACTTGCTTTAATCCAAAACTCTAATTTCCTAGGAGGCATTATAGCAGTAGATTGTCTCTACAACACTTGACAAGCCTGTACAATCTGGCTATTCATGCACTTATTATTACAGTCTCTTTTACCAGTCCAGATTCCTCTCCATGATTTGCAATACTAATGTAAATCACCTCCCTTCTTTCTCTTTATTCAAATCCCTAGCAATTTTAGTTGACTTTTAGTTTAACTGATACCATTACTTTAACTCATATATCAATCCCATTTACATTTATGGCTATAATTTCCACTTTTTTAATAGTGATGTTCTTTCTTGACTTCTTCATTAATTTTGTCCATTCTTTTAGAAAATTAAGGACAATCCCCTGCCACTGGCAACTTCATATTGTTTTTTTATCCAAACATTTATACATTTAAACAGATGTGGTTATTATCTACACTGTTTATTGTTTTTTGAATTTTACTCTAAACTTCTGCAATTTGAAATCCACTAGTAACTCCCTTTTTCTAATTTATCTTTTATGAAACAAGCATCTTGTAAATTAACAGTTTTCCCACATATGTGGCTAGCAATGTTAAATTTACAGGTTTTCTTTACTTGTCTCTTTTCTTCACAACATTAGCATAGAAAAGACTTTGCAGGGCTTCAACAACTCTTAGTCTGAATATCACCTTTACTTATTATCATTTCATATGTTTATGCATCTCTATTGTTTTGATATTATGGTGTTTTCCATGAGTAAATCTTGCATCATACATTTATCCACCACTTGCTTATATATCGAGAACTTGATGTAACTTACTGTCAGCTATCTTCCATAGCCACTGACTAAGAAGCATGTCATCTAGTTCAACACTAAATTTAACATTTTGCTAATTCCCTCAGTGCTATATTATAATGTTGATACTTTTTATTCACTGCTTATCTCCTATTTTTAAAACATAAATGTAACACCCACTTAAACATCGGTGGTTTAAAATATGCTGTTGCTTCTGGAGGCTTCAGTTTGTAAAAGCTTTTTGCTGTTTGCAGAACATCTTTGCCTAATAGTGACATCAATATTGCTATCTTTAGGTTATCATTTCTCAATGATATATTTCTCAATGTGCTCTATGTACAAACATCAATTTGCTTCTGTTAACATCAAATTCTTTAACATTACGGTAAAAAATTTGGAGTTTAATTTATATACAAATGTCACAGTTCTTTCAACTATAATATTGATATGCTAATCGCACACCGTAAACTTTTGTGGTTTGCCCTGGTTTTTCTGTCAAATGAAGCCATTTTGTTGTGCTAAGTGGGAGGAATATGTATACCAGACAGATTGTATTTAAATAAATAAGCAACGATAAAAATAATTAATATATTCAGGGCCAAGCAGTCAGTTGAAAGCTGAATAATTATATGTATTAAATAATGAAAAAAATGTTTAAATAAAACTTCAAGAGTTTATTTATAACATACTTATATCTCTTCAAAGTTCATAACCTCCTTAAAGATTAACATATATAAAGTCTATTAAACAGGCAAAACTCTCCATACAGTAGTGCCAACCAGAGTAAAAAATGGATGTTAGAAGGCTTGTGCATAAAATCCCCATCTAGTGCCTACTCATCCAATATCCCGACTTGTTTCTGGCTTGTAGCCTTTGTCAGTGAGGAGCCTTGGATCTGAGAGCACTACACCTGGCATTCATTGATTACTTTGGTTGGCACTGGGTGGCACTACTGTATGGAGAATTTTGCCTGTTTAATAAACAGTCATGTGCTAGCATAAGAGATGGTGATCTTGTGATATATAAAGTCTTTAATTCTGTAATTTTATTTCCATAAACACCTTACTGCTCATACACATTATATCAGAAGTAGTCCAAATAGATTCATGACTAGAGCTCTTCTTCATTCATTTCAGTCATCACTCTACTAGTTTAACTTTCCACTAGTATATTTTTGTCCTTCTGTTTCACTTCTCACACACAGCTTAATTCTTCTGCAATTATCAGTTTGCAATTATCACTTTGGCTAATTTGAATGAAATCACTTTTCTTAACAGGTAAATTAGTCTGTTGCTATTTTCAATAAGTTTCATTTTCTTTCTTCATAATTAATTAGCTGATTCTTTTCTGGAGTATTTTAGCATATTATTAACAACTTGCACATATATCTTTATTTATCATTAATAAATAAAATTGTGTGTGTGTATATACATCATTCCTCTTTTTATTCCAGAAAATGCAGAATTTTATTCTTATAGTTTTCTCATACAGTCACTATAACTATTCATTTAGTTTGTATGTTTTCTGTTTACACCTGATATCACAGTATACTTTTTCAATTTGTCATTTAGCCTTTTTATGAATCAAATGTCTTTCCACAATATTAATGATATACCTGCCCCACTATCAATCTCAATTTATATATTTTGATTAAAGATTCTAACATTTAATTTTGGTGTATCATCAGTATCTTTCAATTTATTTATAAATGGCAACTTTTTAGACACTCCTCCCCTTGATTTACTCTTTCAGTGTAAATCCTGTTTTATCATTCATCACTCAAATAAAGTTGATGAATAACCTTTAAGCTGCAATTAATACAGCTTTTGGTTTTAAACTTACAATTAAGTTTTCAAATATCATTTTCCCACAATAACAAGTAAGGGGATTCTTTGTTAACCTTTTTTTTCACTTCTTGGTTTAGTTATTTTTATCTTAGTTCAGGAAAAATTTTACTCTGTCACATATTTGAAAGTTTGCATATGATCTACCATAGCTTCATAAGCAAAAACTCATTCAATAGTGATTTTGTAAGATAATTTTTTCTTATTCAATAATATTTCTTTTAATTATATATCTCTTAGTTTTCCATATTAACTGATCTAGCAGCATTTTGTCAATAAAATCCTTGAATTTGCAATTCTTCACCAATGTTTGTAGGACCAAGTCAAATTTATGCATGGTTTCACTTTATGACTGCATCCTCCCTCAAAAACAAAGACATGCTGTAAATTTTGACATTGTGGGTTTAAAATATGTATTTAGTTTTATAAGTAACATTTCATAGGGTATTTCTTCAGGTGGCTTGGGCTCACATAAACAGTTTGGCACATTCAAGACATTTTCCCCAACATCCATAATAGCATTACTACTTTAAGTTTATCATCTGTTACCCCATTAATAAGCATATACTTTTCAATGTGATTCATATATAATTACCATTGACCCAGATTTTGCATATCAAACATTGACATGTTGGTCTGTATTTTAAGTTCACTGCACCACTAAGTCTAAAATATCCTACTAATCGTTTGAGTTTCACAGATTAAATGTTGATTTGTGCCAAATAATATATCCAGGCTTCACAAGTTTGTCAACTGCTGCAGATAATATATTCAAACTTCACAGGGTAAAATCCTCTGTCAACTGTACCAGATAATATATTCAGCTTCACAAGTAAAATCCTCCATTGACTCTGCCTGATAATGGCCAAGAGGTCAGTTGGCAGTTAAATAATTATATTTGTTAAGTAATGAAAAACAACAAATGTTTAAATAAAACTTCAAGACTTTATTTACTCTGAATAACAATAACTAGTATTAGTAAGATATTAGTAGTTCAACTTGCTAGTTGAATATAAGATCATTTGAATCATAGTTCATAATTTTCTTAAATATTAACATATATAAAGTCTGCCTTTAATTCTATTTCTGTAACTTTATTTCTGTAAGCACCCTACTGCTCACACACATTATATCAGAGATAGTCCAAATAGATTCTTGACTAGAACTCTTCTTTATTAATTCCAGAATTTCATTTTACTAGTTTATCTGGTTTTTTTTGCTGTTTCACTTCTCACCTATTACTTAATTCTTTTGCAGAAATTTTTATCAGTTTGACTAATTTGCATAAAGTTACTGTTCTTAATATGTAAATTAGCCTGTTGTTATTTTCAGTAAGTTTTATTTCCTTTCTGCATAATTAATTAGCTGCTTCTTTTCTGGGATATTTTAACATATTATTATTAATAGCATGCACACATACTTTTATTTATACTTAATAAATAAAAATATATATATTGTACATAAGTGAAACTTTATTTGACTCCAGTAGGTGCCAGAGTTTATCTTAGCTTAAATATTTATTTGCAATCATCTGTTTTTTTTTTTAAAAAATAATGATAAAAATAGAAGAAATTAGTTAGTTAATAAATACGACATCATAATAATGAATAATATTGTAATATTTAGTAAATTTTATATGATTATGTGTATAAAGTCAGTAACATGTTGATAATTAGTTTTGTAAAAAATATGATAGCAAGTTTATTAAAGTAAATATTTAGGTTAGTTTTTAAATTAATAAATAATGTTAAATATATTATAAAATAACTTTTGGTTTTGTTTATTTTTAGTTTATAACTTATAATTAAGTTAATATTATAAATAATGGACAATCGATTTAAAAGTAATTTTTAATTTTTATTAAAGCAGTCTAATAATATTTAAATGTTTAATGTAAATTAGCATTAACCTGTTAAAAGTTATTTCTAATATAATATTCCTTAATATTTTATTTGTAGTTGTTAAAAAAGTTATAATTAATTAGTGGTCAGGCTAAAGATCATCCCTGTGTGAGTGTGTATGCATGCATAGAGATGTATGAAGTAAATGAATAAATAATAATTTAACTACAATATTAATTTAAAAGCAAGAAAACAAATGAATTAATAAAATCAGTATAATTAAGTGTTTAAAAATTTTGATAAATAAAACTAGTTTGATTTTATATAGGTTTTTCTATTTTTATTTTATGTAATACAATTTAATTTTTTTCAAATGTTACATAAAAAAACTAATAATTAACTTTAATTTAGTCATTAAACCACATGATTTTCAAATAAATAGATCAAAATTACATCAGTGATCAGTTTTCTAGCTGATTTAAAAAGAGTTACGGTTAAATATGAAATAAATTATACTGATTGGTTGTATTAAAAGAAATTGACAAAAATTTAGGGAGGGTAGAAATGATCAGGATATAAATAGGTTTTATTGTGTTGAGGTGTGTGCATGTTCTTGAATTTTGAAGCATTTTGAAACTTTTCTTCTCAAAAAGCAAGTTGTAATTTTTTAAAAAATTTATTTTCTTTTTAAAACAAAAGTATGTTAAAATTATATCTAATTCTTCTAAAATTATGAAGTGCAACTGCTAAACCAAAGGTAACATTTCTTGATATTGACTTTCAATTAATATTTTAAAGCTATAGTGAAAATGTTTAAAGGAAATTTTATGTCTGCTCTCTTATCTACTAATTGCATGATATATCTTTCATGAGATGAAATTAAGATATAAACATTTAATATATCTGTGGCTAAATGGGTTTAGTGCACTGAATTTTTATAGTCAAAAATTACTTAGTTATTATTTAAATAGCTTAGAACTTAAATGAGGAAAATTGAAAAACATTCATAGTAACTTTATTGTAAGTTTGAAATGCTTCAATATCCTTGTTTTAAATTCACTTAAAGCTGATTCCACGTCACCTATATGTAAATAATTGCTTGTTTCTGAAATAGTTTTATCAAAGAGAAAAAATATTCTGCACTAAATTAAGGAAGGATGAATTTTATCTGCAAACATATAGTATAAGTTATAATGAACTGAAGTATTTGCTTATACCTAGATATAAAATTGAAATAGTTTATCCTAGTTCTTTAAGCAGATGGACATTTCTACTTGCAAAATAATCCCACTCTTATGTTAAGATAGCAAATTTTCATACTTTAATGGACAAGCTTCAATCTACTCCAACCTCCAACTCTTCAGCCATCCATACCATTGAAAATCTGATGATGGAAAGCCCAAATCCCATACTGGAGATAAGTGTGGATAGTTTAAAGGTACTTGAAAGTCTGAGTTCAAATCCCCTATAATTACAATTAGGTTCCAGGTATATGAAGAGTGCCTGTATTTCAAATACTTTTCTTTTGCTAAATTTTTTTCTCTCCTTAGTTCATTATTAATTTTTCTATATTTTTTTTGTACTTTCTCAGTATTGACATGTTTCCATTTTTTTTGTAATTTTTCCAACACACCTTCATTATCTAAGGTTATTTAGCTTTCTTTAATTGAATAGTTCCTATTTCATTTTTTTGCTGCTTTTAATATTTTTTCTTTAATCCTACACTAACACATCAGAATTATTCATATATTCCTCATCTTTATTAATTCTTTTTTCACATTAAACCAAATCTTTCTCCATTTGTCTCACTTTATCTAAAACCCATCTTACATATCTTTTTTATTTTTTTTTAAACTTAATTTTAATTTGGTCATAACCAAATTATGATCAGAGTTTATATCAGCACCAGCCAACACATGCAAATTTTTAATAACATTTTTATATCTATCTTGGAATTAATATATAATCTATCTGATATTCTCTTATCATCTGGATCTTTCCATTTATTCAGTTTTCTTGGATGATTTTTAAACCAAATGTTTATATCTACAAACTTACTCTCCTGGCATATTATATAGCATTAGTTAATAATATAAAAATTATAAAAAAAATCCCATTGATTAGAACAAATAATGAACACAATAATGATTTATTGATTTTGTTATATATCTAACACTACAGTATATATATATATATATATATATATATATATATATATATATATATATATATATATATATATATATATATATATATATATATATATATTCATAGTATTATTTCCAGAAACTCTGGTGTAATAAAAATATAATAGCTAAATAGTTGACATTTCAGTACAATAACAAGTACTTTCAATTGACCTTCTTTCTCAAATCATAAGAATATGTGTGGTGAGATTTAAAGTCATTTTTTTCTTTTATTTTCTCCTCATTCCATGATTTAAAGATAAAATTCCTTTGGAGTCTCATGGTGTATATGAAATTCAATTTGGAGTTTGTTTACATTCATACATTGGACAGACCAATTGTAGAATAAAGATAAGAAAGAAACAACACATTTTGGCAGTTAGAGAAAAATCTAATTCATCAGCCATTTATTCACTCATTAAATTAACAAACCATGACATCAATTTTAATAAAACACATATTCTGGCAAAATTTGATCAATATGACCAAAGATTGCTAAGGGAAGCTATAGAGATTTTTAAAAGGTCTAAGAGCATATATAAAAAAAGTGAATTAATGAAAATTATTATTATTTGGAAAAGCTATTGGAGGATAAAATATTTTTTGAAACTTCTCAACCAATAGAACTTAAGAATGGGGAGAAAACAACAACAAAAAAGTAACGATTTTAAATCTCACCACACCCATTCTTATGATTTGAGATAGAAGAAGCTCTGAGAAGGAAAGTACTTGTTATTGTACTGAAATGTCATCTACTATATTTTTATTACATGGAAGGTCCCAGAAATATTACTATGAATTCATTTATCCATGAGAATATTAGAATTAATATATATACACCTGGGTCTTGTTTTATGCAATAGTAGGTTCCTCAGAAAATGTGCATAAAAGAAATCGCACAAAAATAGACTTAACTTATCTTGAAAAATGGGGAATAAGGTCTGTAATTTTCAGAAATTGCATAAAAGCAAAGCAATAAGAAAAAATTACTTTAAAATTTGCATTAAAAAATAAGAAAATAAAGTATGACTAATAAAAAATTTCAAATATTTGAAAAAAATTAATACATGACAATCTTTTTTTATTAACTACAGTATTTAATTTTTTATACATATTTTAATCATTACCACTATTTGACAATATGCGTTCGTTTGTGAACTAGTAAGAAATCAGATTCATGATGTAATGTACAACTAGCGTCACTTTCAGTCTTGAGCTTTGTTAATGGTTTTTTGTTTCTATATTAAAAAAATGAGATCACAATCAAAACAAAAATATTATACATTATCATTAGAAAGATTATTTTCAGTTTACAAAATCAATAAAATCTTGTTATTTATTTTAAAAATCTAAAAAAATATTTATTTCTGTTATATCTAACAAAATACATTTTAAAGGTTTAAAATTAAGCGGTTGACTCCACTATAGCTTATAAAAATAAAACCTCAAAATTATTTTATGTCTTCAAATCAAAGATTTAAAACATACAAGAAATATAAGGTAAGCCTTTTTTGTTTGCTTATTGAATGGAATTAAGAAATAAGTCCTTAATTCCAAAAATAATTAAAAAAAGAGCCTATGTACAACACGGCTGATTTAGATACTAGTGAAGGTGAAAATAGTTTTAAATCACCTAAAAATGAGACATCTGAACAACTAAAATGTATAATGCATCATAAATTGCATAAACCTAAAAGGGATATACAAAATTCATCAAAAAAAGTAATAGTAATCAATCTATAATGTCCGATGAAAAAATATTTGATAATACAGCCCAAGGCTTATCACCAAATAATAATGTTAATTATGATGCTTACAACATATGGCCACTTAGAGATGATCCTAACTACTACTATATAAATCAGCCTAACAATTCTATTTCATCTGATATTAATAATATTTCAAATTTATCAGATAATACTTTAGTTAATCAACCTCAATGTTCAAAAATGCAAAGCCTAAGTAATGACGTTATTAAAATTACGGCTTCAAATTCGGAGGTCAGCCTAACAAAAAATTCTCCGATTGTTAAACCTATCTCTAAACCACCATATATCAAAAAATAACTAATAATAACCAATCTAGATTAGATAAGTTCAAAAATAATTCCAATTCACAATCGACCTCAACTGACTCTTGCAGTGAGCCAGAGGAGGAATCATCCCATTACAAACTAACTATACAGCAGATGGAAAATAATGAACCAAATAATATTGATAAACCTGCAAACATTCTTACAACTAATCCAAATTCACCAAAGCATGTTAAAAAATCTATATCTCAGAATGAATTGAAGCTTGATGAATTGCAAAACCTCAGTGATAACATACAAACATATTATCCTAAAGTTCCCTTACATAAAAATACCATGGAAAATTCCAATCAAGATGATTCAAACAATATTATTCAGAATTTAACTGAAATATTAAATAATAATCAAATTACTAACCAAACATCCTCTGACAGCAGCTGTGAAGACATCATTGGAAAACAGCTAAACACAGTCAAAAATAAAGTTAAACATAATTCAAAAAGCAAACAAAACAATAATAATAAACAAAATGATTCAATCAAACAATCACTCAAACAGTCATTACTAAAACAAGATGACCATGCTATATTAAAAGATAAAAAAAAATCTCTAGAGCTTGACATAAATTCTCCGAGTCTAAACCCGAATCTAATCATCAAAGCCCTCAAATACAATCAAAAAGTAGTGAACAATCTGAGGAATGATTACTCAACCTCCCAGTAGAGGCATATAACACAAATTCCCCTAATTGATTACAAAGGAAATATATATATATATAAATACTTCTACTTCCAATTCTCAATCAATTATGTCACAAACCAATCACAAAAATCCTCATACAAATACCAATCAAACTATAAATCACCATATGAATCAATCATATGCCAATATTATAAAAATTGGCATATCGCAACAACTTAATTCAACCAAAATTCCAGCATATAACTTACCACACACATACGATGAACAAATGCACAATGAGTGCCATGTCATAGCTGATTCACCAGAATCTATGTATCTAGATGTAATGGATCAATCTAATGAATTCAATCAATTTAATACACAAATAAGCATTGAATCAGAAATGTTTACAACCTCCAATTTCAATGAAATGCACACTCAAATCTAACTATCCAATTTAATCAAACGATCCCGATGAAATTACTTAAATCACTTGCTGATTATAACAGTGATAAAAGCTTAATTTTAGCCATTACAGACTCTAAATGCTCATTATTTAGATTTCCAATCGAATCTCTATATAACCTAATCAGGCAAAACAACATAGGAAATAGCATTCCAGCGCATCTTGACCCATCCGAATGACCAGTATATAGCACTCGAATTTACTAATTGGGTGAATCATAACAACTTTAAAAGCACCATTACAACTCCACAAAACACTAAAACATTTCAATCTGAATCAGAAATATAATACACTAACTCAACTCCACCTAACAATAAAAGAAAACCAGTGCATTCTAATAGATCCAGCTCAGATGATGAAACTCTACCTAACCAAGTCAGGTCATATATAACAAATTCCAAACTCAAAAGTTCACCTGACACTCAAGCTTCAAACAAGAAATCCAAAATCTATAATTCCAGTCCACCTAATATATTATCTCAAACCAATATTAAATCACCTGATAACGAGTTAGTGATTTCAACCCCAATCTCTAACAATAAACTGCAAATAATCAATATTAATTCAAATAATCTTATATGACAACAATCAATCAATAAGCAAGCCGTAGATTCTAGCCAAAAAAACCCCATGTCTAGAATTTCATGTAAAATTGCAGCAATTAATATAAAGGGCATCAATTCATCTATGCGGATTGCTGCCATTAAACATTGGTTCTCTTCCATATCTCACATATTATGTTCATGGGAGAAACTAAATTTCACCATAATTCCAACAACTATATTCTTGCAGAGCTAAATAAACTTGGCTGCACACTTAACTAACACCCAATTATGCTGCATCTGAGGGTGTAGGTGTGTTAATAAACAACAGATTTCCCCCTAACAAATTTAAGATAACATACCAGGATAAGATTCTAATATGTCTAAACCTTACCTACAGCACTAGCAATATAAATACCTTCTATATTTACTCTCCAAATTGCCAAACTATGTATCTGCGTATAATAAACACAATTAATATGCTGACAACCAAACAACAATGCTCCAGCTATTATTCTAGATTTTAATACCTCATATGACATCTTCACAAAAAGTACCTAATCTTCTCACCAGGGTTTTATTAATGGGAGAGGCTTTTTCCCACAAGATGCATACTCCTTTTACAACAAAAGATATAAAACTCTTATAGATCTGATGTTTTACACCACTGAGCTACATCATGATCTTGAGGCTACTCTACAACCAGTAGCATTCTCAGACCATCATGCAATAATCCCTTCAATAGAACTTAACAATTCTATTCTTTATACTCTAAACCAATCAATAAGAATGCTAACAAACTACCGCCACTGAAGCCATTATATCCGAGGCTTACATACTCTTTTTTTAAAATAAACATCCTAAATATTCATTCAGAGGAAGCCTGGTTTGCCTTTGTTGGCATTTTGCAATCTCTAATAGCACATCACACCAGGAGCTTGACAGTTTTTTTAAAAAATTATGGCTTGCTCAACTGATCCTCAACACACAAATCCAACTACTATCACTCAAACTAAGATATAAGGAAAAACAACTAGCCATTGCAGAATACATCTCCACAAAAGAGCTCAAAACTTCCTTACAGCTCAGCATGCTGGACCAGGGGCTAGTTGAAATGAGCCTTGGGAGCTAAAAAAAGAATAACACTCCAAATTCCTCTTAACATTGATGGTAATCACATAACAGGACATCAAATGATTAACCACATAGGATTACATTTCAAGAATCGCCTACAAAAATAATACACAAACAACCAATGATGACTGGATCATACCATCCAATCTAGAAAATCATGGAATAACACCAACAGATCTGAAAAACCGTCTTAATGCCTTATCTGACAAAATACATCCTGGGATGCATGCCATCCCAAAATTCTAATCATACATCTTAGCTCATTCACAATACCAATTTTAATGAACATGATTAACCCACTTATCTATAAGCAGAAGAGAAATAAAAAGACCTTTTACCCTGTAGTGCTGGTGCCTTTTCTTAAAGAAAAAAACAGAGATCCCACCAACATTAACGACATTAGACCCATCTCAATGGCCCCTATCCTAATCAAGGTTATAGAAGGAATCATTGAGGAAAAAATACAACAAAAAGTGCTAGACAATGTATCTCACTATCAATACGCTAGAAAAAGCTCTTCAGCACTTACGGCAATTGGGGAGGTGAAAACTATGTTAGACCACATCAGATCAAAATGATTATTTAAACCAATTGCAATTCAATTGGACATAGCAGAATCATTTGATTCAATCAACATCAACACACTCCCTATCAATTTTGAACAGTCTTAACATTCTGTTTCAAATCATCCGTATAATTGAAAACTTACTATACAACCGTCAAATACATATTACCCCTAAATGGATCATATACTAATGGCTTCCTCACCCAATATTTCTATACCTCAAGCGATCACCATTAAGTGCCTTATTATTCATTTGTTATTTAAACCCACTGTTAGAGAGATTGAAAATGCGATGCCTGGAGTTTACATTCCATGACTTAAAAATTCATAAAGCTATTTGCTTATATGGATGACGTCCTTGTCATACTACCTTTACAAAAACATCTGCCATCCCTTTACCATATATTAGATAAATTCTCTAATGACTCACAACTAAAGTTCAATCCTAATAAATCAGCCTCTTGGAGAATCTCAACAGGAAAAAGATTGACTCTAAATGTCTGCGGAACCCCAGGATTTCCTATGATTCCCCATACATATGTCTCAAGCATCTATGTCAAAACATCTTCAAAACTCACTTCTTACCTCTACAACCCAAATTGTTCAGACACTGTCCAAAGTATATCTTTCATTGCAGGGAAAAGTTGCTCTTCTTAATATGAAGGTTATATCTAAAATTGCTTACTACCTCCCTGTAATGACTATAACAAAATCATTCATCAGAAAAATAAATAAACAATGTTCTAAACTATTTTGGAAAGAAAACATAAACTCCATTAGCATGACAAAAATGCAACTCCAATGCAAGGTAAATGGCATGTCATTGCATTCAATCCTCTCTTTAAATTATCAAAAATCCCACACACTAATACGTAGTAACCTAATATTAAAACATGGCACCATAATCACATCTGAAACAGTACAACCAATAGACAGACCACCTCCTCAAAAAATATGCTGGCTTGATAAAATATTTCAATATATCAAATGGCATCAAAACATCTCCAATAAAACCTTTAACTTTCAAAATCCCCACCATTTGGGAAGCGCACCTAATATTAAATCCAATCATCAACAATATAAAACCCACAATAGCAATCCAACAAACACAGAATCACCTCCTTATTCAAATTTTTAAAAGTTAGAACCCCAAATTTCTAACTTTCTTGATTAAGGGTCCAACCTAGGTGTCATACAATCGACTATTTTTTACATTACAAAAGATTTCTAAACAAAGTGGACCCTATATGTCCAATCTGCAAAACACAAGAAGAAACCTTTGAACAATATTATAAAATCATGTACCAGTCTTACAAACATAAGGATGCTCATTTTTCACAGTTCAAAGATTGACTATTTATAAAATACTCTCAGTAAAAGACTCCACCCAGAGTAGACACTTCCCAATTATTAGACTATCTATTTTTCTGACTCACACCATCTGGAGTGTTCGATGCAAGACAGTTTTCACCTCTCCATCTCTAATCTGGACCTCACATTTATCAACCTCATCAACAAAATTAGAAATAAAGACTTAATACTCTCATCAAAATTTCTATATGATGAAACCGGGAAATTGTTCCAATTACCGAAACCATCAAAACATAACAAGTTACAGATCAAATTGATTTATAAACCTCATCACCAAAAGACTCATCACTCATAACTATTGACCTTTAAAACAATATGTACCTAAATACCTAATATATACAATGTAATTCATTAATAAAAGTTTTTGAAACTAAAAGTTTAACATTTTGAATATTTATTGCGATATTTTTATACATAAGTATAAATTTATTATTATTATTTACTCATTAGTATAAGTAGTTTATTTACATAGAAATAGCTGCTAACATAACATTTATATTTTTGGAAAAAAAGTATTTCAAGTCAAAATAAGTTATTAAGAGTTTAAATTTCTTGATATCTAATAAATATAGTGAAATATGAAAGATATTAAGAAGAAACATGAATCACATAACTTCAAAATCACATTAAAATAATCCACATAAAACGAGACTCAGGTGTATCATATGAGATTTGACAGTGAACTCCCAACTGAAAGACTGTTGATGAACATACTAAAGGTTTTATTAGATAATAAATGTATTGGTGATATGTTTGTCTAGAATCAATAACATTTCTTGTTCACTATCATTCATGTGAATAGATCTTATCATCTATATATTACTACATATATGTTATTTAGTGTTATTTAAATGATCTGAGCTTCCTGGGTTCATTTGTTTTGGACTGGTACAATTAATCAGGATCCTTTCATGCACCATCTCATTTGACTTTAGGTTCAGAAATTATGATTCAAATTCTTATTCTTTAAGTGTTAATAATCTCATTCAATAACTTGTGGACATACTAGACTCATACGCTATATTGCACAACTTATATCTAACTTTAAGTCATTTATTCAATTGATGCAATGCAAGAATGGAATTGAGACCATTGAAAACTTAACGATAGTTTAATTTAGGTAGCAATGTATCTATATTCTCCACATCATGTAATTGATTTGATGATTTTCTCAAAAAAAGAAAAAATACCATCAAATAGGCATTCAATATTTATGGTTTATAATATTTCCATTGTACTTCATCTTTCAACAATTAAACTAAATTAGAGATATCACCCCCCCCCCCAAATGTTTGATTGTTGTTTTAACTATGGGCTTATCAACTACTATATAATTTCCTCTAAGAAAATGTATATACAATATTACAATTTACCTGATAGGTATATATAAATGTACAATCATTAAAAAAAAAAGCAAAAATAATAACGCAGTATAATAATAATAATAATAGTCATAATTAAATAAATATAGACCTTGTGATTATGTAACATATGATAAATATTAAAACAATCTTACCACTGTTCTTATTGATGTAAGCACTTACAATTATTCCAAAAATTCTTACTTTTTTAAATATAATAAGTGTAATATTGCTCAAAAACCAGTCAACACTTAGACAATCCCAATATCAATAACAATCGACAATTTCAAATCATTTTCAAGGCAACCTTTTGATGCCTTGACGTTTTGAAATTGTTGATTGTTATTGATATTGTCTAAGTGTTAACTGGTTTTTAATGATTTCTTATATATGTATATTTTTATATGCAATCCTAGAACACTTCATTTATTTTTAACCACTTAGTTGATGTATCTTTTAGGTTTACCAATCAGTAATTTTGGTTGATCATTAATTGTAAATTTCTACTTGTTTCAATCATCATTTCAAGCTGTTTGTCTATGGTTTCTTCCTTCATCATTATCCACTTATAGTTAGCTATTACCACTTTGTGTAATTTTGGATTACATCAGCAATTGTTAAACAAATCTTTGGATTAAGAAAAACATATTCTCGATGATGGTGGGCATTAATTTATTTTCTTCTGTAATGCTATAAAATAGAACAGAATTGAATACCACTACAGGAGAAAATTAGCAACTCATGTCATGGATACACAACTCATTAGTTTGTTTGGTACTTGAGTATTAAAGCTGCAATGTAGGGGAAGATAGGAGGCCTTTTCACACTCACAATAAATATATAATGTCATGATGATGTCAAGTTGAAACAAAAAACCCTTCTGCTGTGCTTCCCTGCTCAAATATTTTCATTCACCTTCTGACTAAAATTAATTATTCACACTCTTATAATTTCATTCTTGCTTTTTCAAAAAAAAAAATTTTCAAAATGTTTTCCCAATTTCAAGCTATTTTACTTCCAAAAATATCTTTTTAATTAATCAATCCTTTAATTAATTTTTTTTTAACTAACAAAATTCCTCTTTTACAAAAAAAAAAATTGAATTCATCTATTAAAAAACAATATTCACATGATAACATCTCATACTAGCACATAATTGTTGTAAACAAATACAAAACTCTCCATACAGTAGTGCCACCCTGTGCCAACTAGAGTAATCAATGGATGCCAGAAGACTTGTGCATAAAATCCCTATCTAGTGCCTACTCATCAATCTAGTCTGGGGATATTGGATCAGTAGGCACTAGATAGGGATTTTATGCACAAGCCTTCTGGCATCCATTCGTTACTCTGGTTGGCACAAGGTGGCACTACTGTATGGAGAGTTTTGCCTTTGTAAAAAACCAATATTCTATTAGCTATACTAATTTCAATTTTTTTTTAAAAAAATGCAATTTTCAGCCTCTTCCCCCCAATATAATTACATTGCCTTTCAATTTAACTGATTGTCATTTAATTATTATTAAATTTTACTTTTTTGAAAGTTATACTTCCCCAAATACATTTATTCAGTTTTCCTCACCTCACACCACATGAGGGTGTATTGACACATTCCAGCGTTATCAAATCTAAAATAAAATTAACATTTTCTCTACCTCCAGCCTACACTCTTACTATGGTTCTGTCTTTTTATTTGTAGTTACTTTCTACAAGGATGGCAATATGTATGTGTAAGTGATTACAATAATAATAAAATAAAAATGATTCTTCATGATATTTATGTGCATAATAAACATTTACAAATTTATTTTTGTTAAAAATTTTAATTTAAGACTTCTATAAGGAATTTGATGGAGTTGTTGTTCTTGGAGCAGATTCAAGGGCCACTACAGAGCAAGTTGTATTTTGGAACTAGTATTACTATTACTACTAATAAGGTGTATGCATTCACTATTTCAGATGACTTTTTTTTCCTTACTTTATTTCAAGATAGAATAAAGTAAAGTAGGAAATTAATTATCTGAACATTAATCATCCGAATCAGAAATTATTTGATCCCTTCCCCAAGGTCTAATATCTATTTGTATTTTAATTGTTATGGTTAAGTATTATATTTGATATTTATATTGCAAAAGTGTTATTCCTATTTTGATTATAGGATTTAGTCAAGAAAATCAGGCTTCTAATATAAAAAGTGGTATTAAATAAGATTGTGTGTATATTGGTTTTAACTATGGTTTCTGATTTTATGATGGTCATAGTTTATAAAAAGTTTTTGTGAGATAGATATAAAGATGCTATATTGCAGAGATACCCAAACATGTCTGCAAGAGTCATGCATTGAAATTGCAATATATTCAAGAGCTGCAATTAAATTTTTGAAGTATTTAACAAAAACAAATATTTGATTATTTTTTTTTAATAAGAATTATTAATTGAACAAACAATAAAAAAATTAATAATTGAGAACAAAATCAATAAAAAAATATTTATTATTCACATGTGATTGTATCTTATTATAAAAAACATTAAAATTTGGCTTATAATTTGTAAAATGAAGCACACAATAGTTCTTAAGATGTTCCTTCGTCAATTGTGCTCGATATTTTGATTTGACAAACTTCATTGTTAAATATGAGTTTTAAGAATATGTTATCTCAAAAATTGACATTAGTTTACAAGTCATGTCTTTTAAATGAAGAAACTTTTGGTAATAATTATTTATTTTTCTGAATATAAATTAAAAATAATTACCTTATTGCTCAATGAAATTAGTGGAATGTGTTGAGTGTTCAGAACACATTTGATGACATGAATTAAAAACTGTACAAATAATAACATTATTGGACAAAGTCCAAACAAAACTGAAACAAGTTCGAGCAGTATGTTATATTTCCAGGAAACTACAACAATAAAATCATAGAATTTGATGTTGTAAAAAATCATTATTAAATTATCAAAAAGGAATTAATCATGTATGGTTTCAAAATAAAATGTCACTATATCACGTTAATATAAATTATATTATGTTTGTATTTCAGAAATTTCAGCAAGCTATATTGGATGATATAAAGAGCCACATGCAATTCGTGAGGGCAGGATGGCTATATAGCTTAGAAGGTGGAATTTTAAATTTGGATTATATTAAAAACTAAACAAGTTAACTTATTAAATGCAACAGCAGCTTAACACTCTGTGTTGAAATCTGGTCATCCAATTGGTCTTTATGATGTTGCCATAATATATCTAATTTTATAAAAGTATTTATCATGCCCATTCTCTTATCTAAAAAAACTAATAAGATATCTAAATTGGTTCATATTTTCAACTGGATAACAAGCCAGAATCAAAATTAGTAATGATTTCTCCTTCATCAATGATTGCTAAAGCATGGGAATTCTGAATATTAATTACTAAACCAACATCTTTGTAGATTGCATTCCAAAAGTAAAAATGTTTGTACATTGATCTTTGGAATTCTCAAGTATGGCACAATCATCAGCATATGTAAATCTAGAAACCATGAAGATTAAAAGATAAGGTATTCTATCCATGATAGAACTCCTTAATTTAAATTAATTATATCCAAGTGTTATTTTGCCATATTTTTTGTATGGAAATCGAACATGATTTTTTTAAACAATATAACAAAGATAAAACAAATATTATTACAGTGGTAAAGAAAGGTAGATTTGTTTAATTATAACAAAAGTACTAGAAAAATTCTATTTGAAGATAATTCTGTAAAATTCTAAAATTATTGTGGCAACATCAGTTGATTTGTTCTTCAATTTGTTAAATGATTAGATGTATTATTATGAGGTCACACCTTTATTGGATTGGATATGTGAAGTGATTGAATTGTTTTGGATTTCTAAATAAACGTAATTTACAGTGAACTTCAGCCTGGTTGTCAGACTATATGTTCTAAATAGATGCTTATTGATTGCTTTCACTGGAATACAATGGGCTATATTTAGACAGGGTGTTTGAAGAACAAATTAAAAGGCAGTGTCAAAAGGTGTCAAATAAACAGACTAAAGAAGAAGCATATATTGTATATAAGCATGCTTATTCACTAATGCCATTGCAAAATTCTGTTTTCCCTTTTCATTCTTTATTTTTTCTTCAACTGTTACACTGGCCATGTCTTTTTTAATAAGTTAATTTTATATATGAGAGGGTACCCAAAAGTGGCTGCAGAAAGGAGTTTGCTATTAACTGAAAGGAGACCCTTTGATTCCTCTTGGAGGCCTTAAAGGAACCAAGCAGGGCAAATTCCTAATGTCCACTCTATACGTTCTTGTCATTTCAGCTGTTATTACTATGTGATTATTCATATAGTATACGAACATGGATGGGCTGCTCATCATTAGCCAGCATGGTGAGTTTATTGGCTTTTTAACTCTGAGTTTAAGATCAAGAAACACCATGGTCTTTCTTCTCAGTGTCTGATAAGGCAGAATGAATGTTTGGGTAAATGATAAATATTTTTCCAATACATATATACAATTATGACAGACAAAAATAAAGCATGGCCCTTATTCCCAGGAGGCTGTAAAGTCACCAACCAAGGCAGCAGTTGGTGGCCGAAGGTGGAGGGTGGTAAGAATCCCCTGATTGTGGACCCAGGCTGCCATTTGATGATGACTTTTTATTTAGGTACTTACAACTGCAGATCACTTTCAAGTGAAGGAAGATTGCAAGAATTAGAAGAACTTTCTTATATTAAATGGGACATTATTGGACTTTGTGAAGTTAGAAGAAAAGGTGAAGAGACAATTGATTTAAAAAATGGACATATACTCTATTATAAAGGCACAAATATTGGAAATACAAATGGAGTAGGATTCATTATAAATAAAAAGTGGAAGAACAATATTGTGGAGATTGATGGTGTATCGGACAGAGTGGCAAGATTAGTTATACAACTTAATAGCAGATACAAAATGCAGATAATTCAGCTTTATGCCCCAACAAGTTCTCATAGTGATGAAGTAGAAGATTTTTATATGGATGTACAAAAGGCTTTTGACCAGAGTAAACAACATTTTAAAATTGTTATGGGAGACTTTAATGCTAGAATTGGTAAACAAATGAAAGATGAAATTGCTGTAGGTAATTTTGGTTATGGTAATAGAAATGAGAGAGGACATAGACTTGTGGAGTTTGCAGAAAAAGAAAAACTTTATATTACGAATTCTTTTTTTGAGAAAAATGTTAAAAGGAAATAAACATGGAAGCATCCAAATGAAGGTACAGCAGAATTGGATTATATTTTGACTAACAGTAAATACATATTTCAAGATTGTAATGTTCTTAATAAATTTAACACAGGAAGTGATCATCGATTAGTAAGGTGTAAGATACGTGTTAATGTAAAACTAGAGAGACAAAAATTATTAAGAAAAACAATATTTACAGTTGATATTCCTAATCTTCAGAAACATTCTAATGAATTTAAATTAGAACTTACAAATCGGTTTCAAGTATTAGTAGATTTTGAACATGATTCAGATTTGAATGAAATTAGTATGAAAATAACTGATACACTTTTAAAAACTGCAACAAAGATAGCTGGTAGAAAAAAGCAGCAATTGACCAATAAAATTTCTACTGAGACTAGAGAATTTATGAAGAAAAGAAGGAATATGAAGATATACAAAAATAATGCATTAAAAAGAATTGAATATCTCGAATTTTGTAAAATGGTGCAGAAAAGAATTGAAAATGATATAAGAAAGTATAACTGTGAACTAGCAAGGAAAGCTGTAGAAGAAAATAAAAGTCTTAAGAATGTAAGACAACAATAAGAAAAAAAGATGGAATTATTATTAAAAAGAGAGATGATATCATGAAATTGGTAGAAGATTTTTTATCAGGAATTATATAGTAATAAAGAACAAGTACCTCCTATATCTATTACATTTTCTGAATTGCCCAGAATTTTAAATGAAGAAGTGAGACATGCAATTAAATGTATGAAGAAAGGAAAGGTTCCAGGTAATGATGGAATTATAATTGATATATTAAAAGAAGCAGGTGAAGAAATAGAATTTTTTTTAGCAAAGTTATATACCAAATGTCTAAATGATAAAGATGTACCAGATGATTGGAAGAATGCAGTAATAATATTAATATTTAAAAAAGGTGATAAAGAAGATATTAGAAATTACAGACCTATCAGCCTTTTATCAGTTTTATATAAAATTTTTACCAAGATAATTACAACTCGTCTACAGAGAACTTTGGATGTCCACCAACCAAGAGAACAAGCTGGATTTAAAAGTGGTTTTAGTACAATAGATCATATCCAGGTGTTGAGAGAAGTTATAGAAAGGACAAATGAATATGAGTTGTCATTATGTTTTGGATTTGTAGATTATGAAAAGGCATTTGATTCTATAAACATTTCTTCAGTGATTAAAGTATTGGATCATCAAGGTATAGATCCAGGATATTGTCATATTTTAAAGAATATTTATAAAAATGCAACAGCAACAATTAGATTACATAATGATACTGGAAAAGTCAACATTGAGAAAGGTGTAAGACAAGGTGACTCCATATATCCAAAACTTTTTACAGCAGTGCTGCAAGAAGTATTTTGTGGATTAAAATGGGAAACTAAAGGAGTGAAAATAAATGGAGAGTATTTAAGTCATTTAGATTTCGCAGATGATGTAGTTGTTTTTGCAAATAATGCTTCAGAGCTGCAGGATATGTTGCAGGAATTATCAGATGAAAGTAGGAAAGTAGGACTAAAGATAAATGTTAAAAAGACTAAAGTAATGTTTAATCGATTTGCTCAAAATATGAAAATAAAGATTGATTATGATGAATTAGAAGAAGTTAACAGTTACAAATACCTTGGTCAGATTATTAATACAGATGGAAACATAATGGAGGAAATTAATTATAGAATTAAACTTGGTTGGAGTGCTTTTGGTAGAAATAACTTGATACTAAAAGGAAATATGCCTATGTGTTTGAAAAGGAAGGTTTTTAACAAATGTGTTTTACCAGTTCTTACTTATGGTTCTGAGACTTGGACACTTAATAGAAGAGCAATACAGAGAGTTCAGACCACTCAAAGAAGTATGGAGAGATGTATGTTGGGAGCAACAAGAAAAGATCGAAAACGCAATGTATGGGTAAGAGAACAAACAGCTGTTACTGACCTCATTGAAAAAATTAAAAGATTGAAGTGGAGTTGGGCTGGACATATTGCTAAAAAAGATGATAATAGATGGACAATTGAAATTTTAAACTGGATTCCAAGAGATTGTAAAAAACCCAGAAAGAGGCCACATGTGAGATGGATGGATGAAATAAGAAAGTGTGTAGGGGTGATGTGGAGAAGAGAAGCTAAAGATTGGAGAAGATGGATTAAACTTGGAGAGACCTTCATCCTGCAGTGGATTGATAATGGTTGATAATGATGATGATGATGACCCAAAAGTAACCAGAATTTTATAGTAAAAAATTGTTTATTTATCTTTAAGTATTATAAATTTAATTTCCTTCAGAATACTGTCCATTTAATATAATACAACAGTCTAAACATGTTTCTCACTTTTTGAAGTAGTGTTGAAACATGGAGTGAAGCCTTTTAACTCCTGCATTGAATTTTTCTTTACTACTTCCAAGTCCACAAAAAAAATGATGCATTTTTTTATCCGAGAATGTAAGAAGTCACACAGTTAAAGATCGAGTGAATATGATTGATAGATAAGCTGTGTCATGCAGAATTTAATTAAAAATTGTTTCAGGACTACGTGCAGAGACATGTTGTGGTAAAGCTTGCACTCCTCATTTTGCCATAAAAAGAGTCTTTTATATTTTAATGCATTACGCAAATGTTTCAGAACTAGTTAGATAAAACATCTGACCATTAAAAACTAATTTTAAGAGAAAAATGCAGATTGCATCGAGAAAAATAATATCAGCATTGTCTTCCCATTGGATTTGTCACCATGCTTTTTGGGGGCATGGTGAATTTGACAATTTTAATAAACCATTAGCAAACTCACATTTCTCCTAAAACAGCTTTCTTGTAATCTGTTACAAGCATTACAACTGGTTTTCCTGCTGTTTGCCTTTTAAAAAAACAGAAATTTCACATTCCAACTTTTCATCCATTACATAAAAATTGACAAATCCATGAAACACACTTTACAAAAAAAATATGCTATGTGGCACCATGATTTCACTATTTGGCAGATTGATGCAGAGGGTTCCCACAAGAGGTATGTAGCAGCAGAAATGCATGACAACAGGCTCACTTACCAGAAAACAATTTCAGATATTTTGCCCCCCCCCTCATAAGGTCATATTTTGTCTTCACATGCATGAAAGCAATTGCCATTTGTGATGTGTTCACACATAATATTTTTCAAAATTTTTGCATTTTATATTTGTTACAAATTATTTGATTAAGTCATTTTTAAATAGAGTACTGATTATATTTATATTCTTTTAATGAATGGTGGCTTTTAGTAAATGAATGAATAATATATTTTGTGGTAGTAAATTTTTATTATGATATAGAGCTGTGTAATTGCAATATCCTGCTAATTCATTGTACAAAACCAGGATGGACAACTCCAACTCATGGGCCAACTTGCCTCTTGAAAATCTGAAATCCTTTTTTGCATCCAGTTTCTCAATATGCATAATAAACCAATCTTTGAAAAGTCTGCTTATTTATTTTTAATAAAGAGAAGGGAAATAAAACCTTCGGTCATACCTTCTTCATGAATTTACATGCAGTCATCCATGGATTCAGTTTAAAAAATATGTGGCCCACTTATGTTTTGAGCTTATCATTATATAAGCCTGTCTCATTGTATTTTTCTTGTTTTTGTTTGCAGTATATAATTATATCAAATATATTAATAAATAATATAATGATAATTATGATCTTGCTGAGATTAATAATTATGGAAATGATAGATATTGAAATAATTAATTGTACATCATTCCACTAAAAATCATGGCCCTCATCTACATCAGACAATTGTGAATTAGCTCACTATAAAATGTGACCCACTCCTAGTTTAAAGCTAAATTTAATCTATTGATTCTATATTGACATATCATGTGAATTATTTTATATATTTGGAAATAGATATATATGTTTTTAAGCCAAAGTATAAATTTGAAAGTTGTGCAGTTAAGATTTACATTTTGTCATATTTATAAATAATATTTCTGTAGTGTAATTTTTATTACACCATTATCGCATAAGGTGGGAAATGGTTTTTAAACAAGGAATTGTACTATCACTATGGAACAGAGCAAAGGAGGTTTGTTCAGAAACCAGGGATTTGGAAAAAAAAAGATTCACATAGAACAAATGCTTATCAAGAATGGTTATCCATCAGCAGTCATCAGAAAAACCTTCAATAGACAACACAAAGAGACACCAAAAGAGAAAACAGTCATTGGTACGGTAGTGTATCCATACATACCAGGAATGGCGGACAAACTAAAGAAAATCTGCAGTCAATATAATATTAGAACTGCTTTCCAAAGCCAGACCACACTTCAAGGAATGCTTACTTCTACTAAGCCTAAATTGGAAATGCTGAAGAACAAAAACTGCATCTATGAAATACCATGAGAATGTGGAAGGAAATACATTGGTGAGACCTATTGCCCTGTTGAACGATTGAAGGAGCACAAACTAATGGTTAAAAGAGAAAAAACAGATGTGTTCTACCATAGAAGATCATGTATGTACTAATGACCACATGCTTAAATGGGAAAATGCAAAAATATTGGATAAAGAGGAAAAATACATAGAAGAAAATTCAAGGAAGCTGCTCATATGACAATGATAAATAATCCTATAAGTCAACCCAGTGTGGCAATACACAATGTATAGAAGCCTCTAATAAATCTTGCTCTTAGGAAAAAATAAAAATAATGACTTGTTAAAAAAAATTGAAGGACTCAGGAGGATTTGAACCAACCCTCATATATAAATATATCAAATTTCTACTATATGTTGCCTGTGACAGAATAGCTCAGTTGGTAGAGTATTTGCCTTAAAATTCAATATATAAGAATCTAAAGGTGCGAGTTCAACTTCTAAGCGAATATTATCACTGTGCATATAGGCCAGCAACACCTGAAGAAGAGTGGAGAATACTACTCGAAACGTTGTGTAATTACTAACCTGTTTTGTCTATTTGTGTGTTATTACTAACAAGTTGATGTATTTGGAAAGTTTAAATAAAGTTTAAAATTTTCTATACATTCAACATTCACTCATAAATAATGAAAATAGTCCAACATATCATATCTTATGATCCCAAGATGCACTTTTCATGCTCAACCAACACTCATCAGTTGGCCCAGCTCACAATCTTTTACACATGTTATTCTTCACTCTATCTATACATAGATAGATAGCAAATGACTACAGTTTATTTGACAAGTGTCAAACTTGCAGCCCTCACAACTTTGACACAAGTATATTAATAATTTTTTATTAGTCACTCATTAGATTAGAGATTGTCTAATAAAGAATATTATTTCTGTAGTATAATTTTCATTACCCACTCACATTAGGTAGTTTATTTTTATATATATATATATATATATATATATATATATATATATATATATATATATATATATATATATATATATATATATATATATATATACTGAACAATGATAAGGATATGTGTAAAAGGGTCTGGATCAACTGATGAATACTGGTTCAACACAAAATGTACATCATGAAGATTATAGATTTTGTTCATATGTTTATGATTACATTCCTCCACAAGGTGTTAAAAGCAGACAGAAACTGTTACCCTATTTTGCATGAGAGTGGATAATGAAAATTACTCCACAGAAATGTCATTCATTATTGAATAATCTCTAATCTAATGAGTGACTAATAAAAAAATTATTAACTTAAATTTTATCATTGTATTGGTTCAGAAAAACAGGCAAAACTCTCTATACATATTGCCACTCAGGGCAAGACAGAGTAATCAATGGATGCCAGAAGACTTGTGCATAAAATCCCCATCTAGTGCCTACTCATGCAATATCCCCAGACTAGTTTCTGGCTTGTGGCCTTTGTCAGTGAAGAGCCTTGGATCTGAGAGCACTGAATTTAGATTTTATGCTCTAATGCCTCCAGCAGCCACCTTTTATCTCTACTTAACTACAAAACTATGAGTTTTAAACTGAAAACACTATAATATTTTCAACTCAAGCTCATTAGCTTATATAGTCATATAGGTCTGAACTCAGTTCAGTACCTATACATTTTTGTGACTTTGGTTCTTTAATAACCATAGCCAGCACTGTCCTATTAGGCAGGATTGATTTTAAGCCAATAAACATCACAGGATCACCATTTCTTACACCGTTATTAAAACAGGCAAAACTCTCCATATAGTAGTGCCACTCAGTGCAATCCAGAGTAATCAATAATTGCCAAGAGGCTTGGGCATAAAGTCTTCATCTAGTGCCTACTCATCCAATATCCCCAACTAGGTTCTGGAGATCCAAGGCTCCTCACTGACGAAGGCCACAAGCCAGAAACTAGTTGGGGATATTGGATGAGTAGGCACTAGATGGGGATTTTATGCACAAGCTTTCTGACATTCATTGATTACTCTGGCTTGCACTGAGTGGCAATACATATAGAGAGTTTTGCCTGTTTTAATAACAATTATAAGCAAGCATAAGAAATGGTGATGATGTGATGTGTTCAGCTAAAGAGTAAATTTACAAATCTTTTAAAATCAGAACACTTCATACTTGCGGACAATCTGGTTTATCCAAATAAATCTTTAATTACTACAATTATTTCAGATATTCAAATAATCATTTAATAAGGTTAAAAACAATTGCTAATGAAATAGCAAAATTTAATTAATTCTTAATCGTGAACAGTTGTCCTAATATTGAAAGATGCTATCTGAAGAGATTCGGAATCAATTCTTGACTGAAGTATAGTGGGGGAAAAAAACTAAAATTAATCAAACTAATTGAATAAGACTGTTATTTTACCTTATCTGCTTCTCTGGTGCTCAAGTACTACATAACCTCTCCATAAATGAAGTAAATATAGTTACTATTTTGCTATGAAAATAATACCTGTTGATATTTTTTAATAAACTTTAATTAAGAACTAATGGAAGTTAAATACCTAGTTAACATTTTGTAAAATTGGATAGTACAATTGACAAAACTTTCCCTATTATAAAAATTAACAGAGACAGACCTATAGCTTTCCAAAATCCAAAATAATTTTTTATCTTTAGAAGTCTTAAAAATAGTTTTGAAGTTGGCAGGTATATCAATATATGATTGTATTAAAGTAAGATGATGGCTTATTTGTTTCATCTTATTTAATACTAACAAAATTACTGTCACTTTTAGAAAATAATCTTAGCCTTTTATTTTTAATGAATTGATTAATTTGTTCAAAATTGGGTCATCATAAATTAATACTTATTTTAAACATTAGATCTGTTAATCAGCTAAGACAAATCTTGACAGAAAATACTGAAATATTAGTTTCCTTAAAAGGTTTTACTACTTAAATCAATAAAATGCACCCTTTTTTTAAAAAAAGATCAGTCATGAAGGGTTTATATTTTAGTTTTTCGATTAGTTAAAAGATGGCGCTGTTTTTCCTGTTACGTTCTTCTTCTTCCACAGCTTGATTAATCCCACATCAAGTGGGGTCGCTGGTGTGGATCAATCTTCTCCAGGCTACTCGATCTAAAGTCATTTCCTCCCTAAGTGACATCTCCTGCAAGTCCTTTCTCACTCGATCAATCCATCTGATCTTAGGTCTACCCCTGGGTCTTTTCCCCGGTGGTTCCATCTCCAAAATCTTCCTTCCAATGTAATTTTCTTCTCTTCTCTTAACATGACCAAACCACCTCAACCTTGATTCTTTCATTTTTTCACTGATCATTCTCACTCTCATATTTTCTCGAATTACTTCATTTTTCACTTTGTCCTTTCTAGTGACACCCGAGGCAAACCTAAGCATTCTCATTTCTGTTACACATTGCTTGTCTTCTATTTTCTTAGTGATCGGCCATGTTTCTGCACCATACATCAGTGCCAGACGCACCACAGTTTTATATACTTTTCCTTTCAATCTTGCACCTATTCTCCTATCGCAGAGTATCCCAGAGACCCTTCTCCAATTATTCCAACCAGCTTGAGTTCTCCCAACAACTTCTCCATCCAGTGATCCATCTTTATTCATCCAGGCCCCGAGATATTTAAATTTTTCAGCCTCAGGCAACTTCTTTCCCCCTAACAAAATGCTTCCTCCACCATTACCACAGAAGAGCACTTCAGTTTTATTTCTGCTAATTCTCATTCCTCCTTCCTCCAGTGCTTTCCTCCACTCTTCTATCCTATCCTGATCTTCCTTGATGTTTTGAGTTGCAATCACTATATCATCGGCATACATCATGTTCCAGGGTGCTTCCCTACGAATATCCTCTGTTAGAACATCAATAATGATATTAAATAGTAGGGGACTCAGGGCTGATCCCTGATGCACACCCACTTTCACCTGAAATGAGTCTGTTTCTCCTGAACTACATCTCACACTGGTTTGACAGCCTTGATACATATCTTGGATCAGATCGGAATGTATTTTTCCTGAACCAGCTTTTTCCTTAGGCATCTCCAGAGTTCATCTCTAGGTACTCTATCAAATGCTTTTTCCAAATCAATGAATATTAGAACAATTTCTTTGTTGACTTCTCTATGTTTTTCTATAAGTTGCCGCAGTGCAAAAATTGCATCTGTGGTTCCTCTACCTGGCATAAAACCAAACTGTTCTTCACTGATGTCTATTTCCTGCTGTAGCCTATTTGCTATTATTCTCTCCCATATTTTCATTGTGTGGCTCATCAGCTTTATTCCTCGATAATTACTACATTCTAGAATATCTCCCTTATTCTTATAGATTGGAATCAAAATGCTTCTCCTCCATTCATCTGGCATTTTCTCCGTGATCATGATGTTATTAAAAAGTTTGGTCAGAAAGGTGATTCCCTCTTCTCCCATTACCTTCCATACCTCTACAAGCACCCTACGAATATCCTCTGTTAGAACATCAATAATGATATTAAATAGTAGGGGACTCAGGGCTGATCCCTGATGCACACCCACTTTCACCTGAAATGAGTCTGTTTCTCCTGAACTACATCTCACACTGGTTTGACAGCCTTGATACATATCTTGGATCAGACGAATGTATTTTTCCTGAACCAGCTTTTTCCTTAGGCATCTCCAGAGTTCATCTCTAGGTACTCTATCAAATGCTTTTTCCAAATCAATGAATATTAGAACAATTTCTTTGTTGACTTCTCTATGTTTTTCTATAAGTTGCCGCAGTGCAAAAATTGCATCTGTGGTTCCTCTACCTGGCATAAAACCAAACTGTTCTTCACTGATGTCTATTTCCTGCTGTAGCCTATTTGCTATTATTCTCTCCCATATTTTCATTGTGTGGCTCATCAGCTTTATTCCTCGATAATTACTACATTCTAGAATATCTCCCTTATTCTTATAGATTGGAATCAAAATGCTTCTCCTCCATTCATCTGGCATTTTCTCCGTGATCATGATGTTATTAAAAAGTTTGGTCAGAAAGGTGATTCCCTCTTCTCCCATTACCTTCCATACCTCTACAGGGATGTTATCTGGACCCACCGATTTCCCACATTTCATTCTTCTGACTCTTGTCTAACTTCTTCCCTACTGATCTTTAAAGCTGGGCCCAAATTTGGAGTCCCAAATCCCTTGTCAATCCGAAAGTTTTCTTCATTTAGTAGGTGCTCATAATATTGCTGCCATCTAGCTATGATTTCATTCTTGCCACACAACACCTTATTGTTAGAGTTTTTTATTCTATTTGCTTGGTAAGTATCTTTACCACTCTTATCTCGTTGTTTTGCAATACGCAAAATCTTCTTAACACCTTCTTCTTTCTCTAAACTTTCATATAAATCTGAGTAGGCATCAAACTTGGCTTTGGCAACAGCTTTCTTTGCTTCTTTCTTTGCTATATTATATTTGACCCTACTACTTTCCCCTCCGTCTTTGTCCCACTCCTTTTTGGCTATTTTCTTATTCCCAATTTTTTCCTGCACTTCTGCATTCCACCACCAAGTCTCTTTATTCTCTTTTATCACACCCGACGTTTGGCCAAGAACTTGATCCCCAATTACACAGATGTTGTTTGCAGTACTTGTCCAAAGATCTTCCCCTTCTTCTTTGTCTTCAACCTTCATCAATTTATCAACAAATTGCTTTCTGTAGGCATCAACCTCAAGTTTTCACCATTTGGTCTTGATGATATCTCTTCTAGGATTTATTTTAATTCCTGTAAGATTAGCATGACATAGTA
Organism: Epiperipatus broadwayi; assembly: GCA_028023455.1. Taxonomy (NCBI): domain Eukaryota; kingdom Metazoa; phylum Onychophora; class Udeonychophora; order Euonychophora; family Peripatidae; genus Epiperipatus; species Epiperipatus broadwayi. Next base: position 661,855 of record JAQFVV010006585.1, read on the forward strand.
AAAGTCTGTGCTGTTGACCCATAGCTTCTACTGGAATAACCTTGCAATCCTGTATATCTTTTAGGCCAATTCGTCTATACATAATATAGTCAATTTGGGATTCTCGTCTCCCACTCATGTAAGTTATCTTTTGATTTGGGGTTTCTTGAAGAAGGTGTTCAATAATGCCATATCCATTGAAACAGCAAAATCAAGTATTCTATCTCCATCTTTATTTCTTTCCCCAATTCCCTGATTTCCCAGGATTCTTTCCAACCCACCATTTTCTCTGCCCACATGTCCATTCAAATCTCCACAAAGGAAGACCTTATCTGTTTGTTGAATTGAGCCACAAATATCATCCATCTCACCCCAAAACTTATCTTTCTCATCCTCATCACATCCTGACTGTGGAGCATATGCACTAATCACAGTAATCACACAACTCTCCAAGTCAATTCTCATTGAGATAATCCTGTCATTATACCGGGTAACTTCAAATACCCTATGTTTCAAATTTGAGCTCAGTCCCAGTTCCCTTGCCTTTTGGCCTTTCCACCTTGTTTCCTGAACTGCCACAATGTCCACTTTTCTTCTTATCATCATGTCCACAAGCTCACTACCTTTCCCAGTCATGGTGCCAACATTGAGAGTACCGACAGTCAACCTGACCGAACAACCCCTCATCCTTCCTTCACTACTCAACCTCCTTTTCCTTTGAGCAATCTTCTTTAACCGTATCTGCTCACGATATGGTAGCCCTTGTCCGCTTCTCAGTGGAGTCAGGCGAGGCCCCAACGTGTTGCTTACAGGGTACGCCCTAGCAAGATCTCTATCTGAATTTTTCTGCATCATGTAGTTTGAGTGGCAAGGTCCTGATTTATAGCCGCATGCCCTTGCTGCCACCAACCCATCATGGGCAACCCCAGATGGGAAACCAGCATCTTTTTAGGTATTTGCAGTGCTATGGCCATTAAAGATGCTGCATCCATGCCCATAAATCTCTGGAACCAAGCCATTCTGATATCTTCATCTTCTGCCTTGGGCCAGTAATGATAATGCTGCTTTCTCCATTACCATGGCCATGGCCTCTGGGTATGGCGCCAGAAACTCATCTTGGCACAATGTTATCATTGGGTTTATGTGGTATTTAGCTGGAAACATAAGGAGCCACCCTTATGATCCCCCACACCCTATTAACATTGCCGCTGTTGGTTCAGGACTGCTTATTTGCCTAAATGCTTATTCACAGCTGACCCCCATATCTGGGGGCCATTCCCCTATCCACCACCTGGGGACCTGCCTGGTAGCAGTTACAGCTCTGCCTCAGGGTTTTTTTTCCTGTTATGTTGATTCTTGTAATTTAAATTTTAATTCAATCTTTGATTTCATGAATGGGATCTTGCTTAGTCAGTCATCTACACGAATTATTTTTTTTAAATATTTAAGATAATAGCATTAATTTTAAAAAAATATATGAAAATCAAATTTGTATTTGAACCATTAGAGAAAAAAAAGAATACATTTACATACAAACGTTGGTGGCCGAGTGGTTAGCACAGCCACCTTACAATCAGTTGTCCCGGGGTTTGTTTCCCGGCCGACGCTTTGACACACACACACACAAAGGCAATTTAACTGTATTGACTTAGCTCTGAGGTTAATACGGCAGTTACTATAAAACTATTATCTCATTGCCTTTTTCTACTTTCATCCAAATTACCAATTATTCATTTTGATGTAAAAATATGTTGTTTGTTGTAGATATACAAGTAATATTCTTTGCAGCTTTGAGTTGCAACTTCTATCAGTAGATTAAGTGTATATAAGACAGTGATATAAAAATTCTTGCAAAATGAATATTAAGCAGAAATTTTCACTGAATTCAGTTATGCAATAACTGTGCACTAAGATTTTGGTTCATTTCGAAATTATTTTAGAGAACTTCAGAAATGATATTCGTTCCCAAGAATATATTTGTATACGGTCACATTACTTCTGTTCTTCACTCAATTATCTAATTATTTTCCAAATAGGTAGGTCAAAGGATCATATTATTTAATGTCTTATAAGTTTAATCAGTGTTTAATGTTTAGATTAAGAGATATGAAAAGCTTAGATCATTAATTTTTAGCCACCTAATAGAAAATGTATTTTTTAAAATCATTGTCTTTGAAAGTTGGCTGTAAAAATATGATTTCTTAATTGCATTAGTTATTTCCCTATGATGAAATGCCCTTACTTTTAACTTGGTAAAGCACTGGCAGCATATTGGAATTGGAGTAAACTATGAAGATATTTAAATTGATTTATATTCTCAAGTAAGTTGCTGAGGATATGTTTTTCTATCACTGGCTGATAAAGAACCTGAGTTTAATTACGAAACCAAAATCTTTCTATCCCGAAGTCAAAATCTTTAGAATTGGCAAAAAAAATAGCATAATCATCACACTAAATTTAAAAGTCAAAAAAATGACATTTTAGTTTTTACTTAATATCCATTTAAATTAAAAAATTCCGCCTTCAAACCTATGTTGCATCTGCTATTTATTAAGCTATCTATAAAGAGTTCCAAAGATCATTGTCATGACACATCCTTGTTTAAATCTGTTTCATTTGAAATGCCTCAGATTTTCCACCTGTAATAATAATACTCATTCCATCATGTAGATATAGAATATGAATAAATTTTGGTGGGCAACTACAGTCCTGTAGACATGTTTTTTTTCCTCATATGTCATAGCATCAGCTGGGAAGCGAACCTGCTAACCCGGGACAACTGCTTGTCAAGCAGCTGTCGCTGACCTCTTGACCACCAATGCTTGACATGTTTGATAAACTGATTGAATTGCCTTGACAGAATCAATAAAAATGATATATAAATCACTTTATTGTTCCTGACCCTTTTGGATTTACAAAAACCATGTCTATAGTACTTTTGGATTCTCTAATATCATACTGAGTTTTTGGTAACCATTCATCTATGACTTGGAGGCAACTTTTCCAACAAAATCATTGAAAGTATTTCCGTCATAGTAAATAATAATGATATTTTGCAATAATTACTGCAATTCTTGTCTGTTTCTTTATTGTTTAAAATTGGAACAATAGTAGCATCCTTAAGATTGGGTGCTACAAATTCATGAGTACATGTCACCATATTTTAAAACTTTTCCAGGTTTTTTTTTTAGGATCTGGAACTTTTCCATTTTCAAGATTATAAAAAAGTTATATTGACTTCTCTAAGCTGGATATCTATGAGCAAATATAAATGGGCAAGTAAAATGGATTAAAAGTTATCTCAATTTTAATATCATTATTCAAAACTTCATCAAAATGCTTTCTTTCATTTGTTCAAAATATTACTGTCATTATATAAGAGAATACCATTGCTGGATTTAATAGAGTTACGCACTTAGGTGACAAAATCATAATATAGTACAAGAAATGAGTATCCCGTTTTTCCTGAAAATTTGAGGTGATAATATTTATTTGTATTTATATTGTACCAGACACTCAATCTATCCTGATCATGGAAGATCCACCAGATAACTACAGAAAATGAATTATTGGTCTTTATGCTGGGTTTGGGAAAAGATAAAGGGGATTTAGATATAAAGGCTATAGAGTTGACAAAGATTGTTTTGGAAATGGGATGGAGCAGAATATGGGAAAATTTTTAGAGTGGAGTGGAAAATAAAGTGGCTAACAGGTTTATATGGACATAATTACTGAGATATTCTTGACTTCGTTTAAGGAGAAGCCACAGTACATCACATCACATCAACATCACATGGAAAATTTATTTACTGTGATTAAAATAGATGAGGATGATGGTTTGCTCCCACTAGATTCAGGAAGAAACAAGATATCTTAAATATTGTTTAGACAATTGAGAAATAAAAGCACTAAGACAAACGTCAGCCAAATTAAGTTTAAATACATTTTGAAATTTTATTTAAGAGAAAGAAAAAATTATAAAATAAAGTTTATAATATAAAAAATAGGGTTATATCAGGCATGTACCAGAAATAATAAAATTCAATGCTCCGGCAGACAGACTAATTTTCTAATAGTGAATTACAAAGGGAGAGAACAAATTTCTTTCAGCAGAGAATTCACCACAATACTGTTTTCATTCACAGATATGAAAACAATACATTCTTGTAATTAAATAAACAAAACCAGTGCCAGCAAGCATTTCTGGGCCTGGAAAATGCATTGGGACCAGGAATGTCATATGCCAGTAGAAGCTGCATCTTATACTATGTTCAAAGCAAAGATGATTAATTTACCCCAAGAACAGATGAAAAATATGATTTAAGATGAAAAAAAAACAGACATTTAAACTGGCAAATCCCCAACCAAATGATTGGCAAAAACTAATATAAGAATAATAATTAGTGGCCTCATTAGGAGACAAATAATTAGAAAAGCAGTTACGTCTGCCCAAGCATTTCAAGAGAATGAACTAATTATATTTACAAATAAATCCACAAAGTTCTGAGTACACACTCTGATAAAATGTAAAGCAACACATAAAGATAAAACAAATCTAGCAAGCGAAAATATAAGTATTGACCTAGACTTTTGTATATGTTAGTTTATCAGAGAGTGAAAAAGTAGAAAACATTACTTTAGCAGAAAGAAACTCTCTTCCACCTGTAATTTACAAGGAGATAAATATTATCTTCCTGCTGGTGATTTATAAAATTACAAAGAACAACAATTCCAGTTTCCTATTTCAGAGACATAAGAAAAGAAGAAATGAAATCTCCACATATGAAAAGCTAGAACAATAACACGATAAATCGCCAGCCAAAAGATCTTTCGGTTTGCAAAAGTGCAAACACAGTATTTTAAATAAATTATTAGACAAGAAAATAAATACAGGTGAGCAAAATTAAAACTGCACAAAACTGCTAAAGCATTTAGAAAGTAAGGCAAAAAATAGAGATATATTAAACATATAAAAATATACACTCACTAGACACTCTCCGATAAACAAAATTGAAAGCAAACTTGGAATCTTAAAAGTAAGATTCCAAGACACACGGCAAAGTACAGTGAAAAAAATACAATTAATAAATATGAGATTAAATAATGATTAAGAATACAGATTTATGTTTAAGATTGAGTGGAGATTTAACTAAAAGAATTTAGCCAGGAAAGAATAAAATATTTACCTTATGGTAATGCAAACTTTGCCTAGAGTGCACACTTTTATTTCAATTCATATTTCAGGTAATCCATAGTTGGACAGCGGCAAGTGGGCAATACATTTTATCTTTTATAGTATGACTGAAGGAGAGTTGGCAGGTTGGTTCTGTCTTTTGGATTAATCTAGCAAAACATATTGATGATAACAAAATGAAGAGTAGTAGATTTTGACATCTTGTAAAGCAATGAAGTCTGTTAACAATTGTGAGTTTTTAAAAGAAATTAAATATCCGAACTGCTACCAAAACACTATGAATCTCAGCAGGCTGTAATCAAAGTGTGTAAAAGAATACTGAATCTCACTTTGAAGTAGCATGTTAGCCAAGAATAAAAACTATTCCCCTAATTTGCAGGGGGTTATTTATACCATGCTACATTTCCCACAAAAACTTTTTCTGTTGTCAAATTCTATGCCTTAGGAGAGGACAAATATCAATCTCCTGCTCAATCTAATGAAGAATTCTAATCAGGGATTATTTTAAACAAAAACAACAACACAAAATTAAATCACCACTTTTAGAATGAATTTAGAAATGATTAAAATAAAAGCAACAGGAATGTAATTAACAAGCTTGCTTGTTTTTAATCAAATTGATTAAAAACAAGCAGTGAAAGAAAACTATTTTAAAATCAATTATATAAATAAATAAATTAAAATGACCTATTTTAAATATAAAAAGAGTATGTGTTTTAATACATGTACTCCTTTTAAATAATTGAAAAAAAATTTTAAAAGTTTTTAATTTTGGCAATAAAACCATTGAATCAGATATCAATTCGGTTCAATATATTGGACTATTTCCATCATCTAATATAAGTATTGAATATCTTTATTATTCAGGTGTTGCTGGCCTGATCAGTGACATTACTAGCATGGGGATTGAACCTGGACCCTTAGATTCTTAAATATATAAATACAATTAAACTTATCCTGCTAAATTACTCACTATAAATTCTTTGGCTAACCAGATGCTGATAGATATTTAGGAAATGTAGTTGGACAACATTAATAATTTTTATTAGTCATTCATTAGACCAGAGATTATCCACTTCATATATTTCTATAATGATTTTCACTACACCACTCATGCAAGATAAGGACTTTTGTATCCGCATACATTTTTTTCACATGTTTGTCATATATTTATGATAACACCCTTCCATAAGGTCTTAAAAGCAGATAAAAACCAGTTCCTACTTTGTGCGAGAGTGGTATAATAAAAATGACACTATAGAAATATTTGGTCTTAAAACCCTTCATTTTTTGGAATCCATTACAGTTATTTACTTGCATATTGTAATATTCATTAATCTATATCATAAAATGATGCTTTGCATCCACTAAATGTGTCTCCACAAACTTAGGAAAAATTTTGACCTTTACTATCTAAAGATTGGGTAGTTGTGGAGGGACCGTACTACCGCTGGTAGACAGTGCTGCACCACCATCAACAGCTGCCCCGAAGCTTGCAAGTGATAAATTTATATACAAAAGTGGCTGAAAATTGACAAATAAAATTCCTGAGGCAATATATAAATCCAAGAAATACATCAAAAGTACAAATTATAAAAAAATGCAAGAAAATGCTATAAAATTCAAATTAAAAAAAGAAAAATCGGTGAAAATACGACAAAAACATAATCTGTGTTATGAGTTATTATTATATCTGTTACTTAAATAATGCACAAGCATATTTGCAAATACTCTTATTTTTTAAATATTGATAAGATTTAGTACATTTTAGAAAAGTTACTCGGTGGTTGCCATATTTCGTTATAATTTTACACTGGTTAGACAACAAATTCTGTATGTGCATTATAATTATTTTTGATTGAATTCTTGATGCATAGTGTTTTTTGGGGTTGTTTTTTTTTAATTTGTATTTTAGAAGTATTTGATTAAATTTGTCCATTTCAGTTATTTTTGAATAGAAATTCTTCATTGGGGGAGAGGGTAAGTTTTACGTTTGAGTTATTTTTGATGATATGCCATAATTTCAAAGTGGAAATAAATAATTTGAGAAATAGATTGTCTCATGTAATATTCTATTTAGTTTATATAAATGTTGCTTTTAAATTTGATTGTTTGTAAATATTGAAAGCTAAATAATTTGATGAAATTCTGTTTTTGAATTTCCCGCATTCCTCCACTGTTGTTTGTTTGCATAGGTAGTAATTGCATCAAATTATTTGGCTTTCCATATTTGCAAACAATCAGATTTAAAAGCAATGTTTATATAAACTAGAAAGAATATTACATGAAAGAATTTATTTCTCAAATTATTTATCTCCACTTTGAAATTATGGCATATCATCAAAAAGAACTCAAATGTAAAACTTACCCTCTCCCCCAATGAAGAATTTCTATCCAAAAATAACTGAAATGGACAAATTTAATCAAATACTTCTAAAATACAAATTAAAAAAAAAAACAACCCCAAAAAACACTATGCATCAAGAATTCAATCAAAAATAATTATAATGCACATACAGAATTTGTTGTCTAACCAGTGTAAAATTGTAACTTTTCTAAAATGTACTAAATCTTATCAATATTTAAAAAATAAGAGTATTTGCAAATATGCTTGTGCATTATTTAAGTAACAGATATAATAATAACTCATAACACAGATTATGTCTTTGTCGTATTTTCACCAATTTTTCTTTTTTTAATTTGAATTTTATAGCATTTTCTTGTTTTTTTTTTTTATAATTTGTACTTTCAATGTATTTTGTGGATATATATTGCCTCAGGCATTTTTATTTGTCAATTTTCAGCGACTTTTGTATATAAATTTATCACTTGCAAGCTTCGGGCCGGTTGTTGATGGTGGTGCAGCACCATCTACCAGCAGTAGTACAGTCCCTCCACAACTACTGTAATAAATTCTTGCATATTGTTGACCTCATTATAACTAAAAAAAGGAGGTTTGTCTAAGTAGGAGGACTTCAAAAAAAGTTTTAGAAAAGGTGAAATTTTTTTTTTTTTTAAAAAGTAAAAATAAAGTAGAGATAATTTATATAATAAAGCAAGTGAACCTAATATTTTCATTAAATTTTCTACTGTTCCCTTTACTAAGTAAACTTTTCTCATATTACTCAAGCATAAATGCCAACATGTAATTGTGAAGGACACAGGATAGGATTGTTCAATATGGAAGGCTAAACTTTTAAAGGTACACCAGCTCCAATTCTTATCGACTAACAATTTGAATTTACTTTTATTCAAAATGCATGGATATTATATATAAAAAAATTGCTAATACAATTTTGCTACTTATAATGAATGTGTGATACTAGAAATATGTAAATTAATAATAATGATAATAATTGGAAAAGTTATGCTGAACTGTAATGAAATGTTTTATTGACTCACATTTAATAAGTTTCCTATTTTTTATTGTGTAAAATAAGGCTGAAACAGAAAAATTATTCATTCTAATACTTTACATTATTAGAATAGTTATGAATACCAATATTACCTTACCATTCACATCTATAAATGAGTGATAGAATGCGTGACTTAATGATATTCGATAATTATTTATCAGAAATGTGTATAAGCATGAATGACCAAATAACCCTGAACTTATCGTTATTCAATTTTATTAAATGCTGGAAAATTTAGACGGAACAAAGTTGAAAATAGTATGAATCATAAACATTTATGTGGATGATCTTGCCAACCTGTGATTTTATGATAAATAAATTGATTCAGATATGGGAAAAAGCTACTTGTAATGTCTAGTAGGAAGCCCTAAGAACATTGGAGATTATTGCTGTTTTGCCACATTCATGTTTATTTTGCAGGAGTAATGTTTATATGTTTTAATGTTTGTTTATTCATCATTATCATCATGAGCTACGTGAACATTTCTACTTTTAAAATTTCAAGCGTGAACAACAAAAAAAGAGAGAAAAGGGAAACTTTTATTTTAATGATAAAAGGTTTGATATGTATTTCTTCCCATTGCATATGATAGATAGGTAGATTTTCTTTTAGGTTTAGTTTGATATTAACTTGATTTATTATTATTATTATGTATTTATATGCTTAATCTCCTCTAGAACTTCTCGGAGATTTTGGTATAAATTATACCAAACCGGTAATATTTTCTTTTGTTGATTATGTAAAAATGTTATATTCCCGTACTCATATCATTGGTGAAAATTGAGTGTTTTATCATTATTCATTAGTTGGTAATGATAAATAGATACATGGAAATATTTATGCCAATATTGCTGAATGGTAAAGCTTACTTGATAGTATTTAAGTTAATTTGAAATTCGATGTTCATAATTTTTCATAGGTATTAGATTCATTTATAATTTAATTAATGCTAATATAACATTTTATTGTCTGATGTGATTTCGAAAATATTCCATACATGATTATATGTTCACATGTGTGTTCACTGCCCTAAACTATTTTATAAGAGTTACATTTATGCTTATTTGTTTTTCTATTGGCTTAGGTTGGTGCTAAAACTTAAAGAGTGTGAAAATTTAAGAGTTTATCTGTTTATGGATTTGTCTTATATGAAATTTGTTAGATGCCTTTGAGTGAAGAGGTGATTGAAGGGATAATCATGCTATTTGGATCGAGTAATGTTTCCTTTAATTACTTACCTATTGAGCTGTGGGTGGTGGTATATTTCCTTATTTGCTAGTATATGATGTGATAATTATATTCCTTAAGGTGAAGTGGTAGATGTCCTATTTTTATGATAAGTTGGCTGGTTCCGCACCATTAGTGTCAGAAAGGTTGGTAGTTACTATGTTGATGAATTAAATTGATGTTTGGAGTCTGTTAACCCTCATGCATCCGTATGTGAATATTTATTTGTTAGTATTTAGCTCTCCCTCTTCATTCCACGTAATTATCGTCATGTAGTATATGTTAGTTATTTCAGATAAATGTTTTAATGATTTCTGTAATATACTTGAAGTTGGATTAATAATTTAATGATTAGCTCATTGTACCATCCGTATTGTGAGGTTTATTCATTCCGCAAGTAAACCAATAGAAAATATAATCAATAAATTCATTCTGATTGTGAATTTATAAATGCGCACACATTCGGAGATATGATAAACTTAAAGATATGGAGGGCGACCATTGCTGGAATTGTAAGTTCTAAGTAGCTTGTCAAATCATATCACCCACATGATCATTATTTCATTTATTATTATTACTGGCATTTTACCGTCCCGATATGAATGTAACATTGGATTACAAAATTTTACTTTATTTAATGCTAATTTTAATAAAATTGTTACTTAATTTTATATAGTAAATATAAATTTATGAACATACGGAATTAACTTCAATGGCAGTAGTTGATTATTTGATACCGCTTTTCTTGGTTCATTGAGAGCACAGAATGAGAATAGATGACATAAGCATTGGTAAGTAAATATATAATTATTTTGTATTGTTAATAATTTGATAGAGTTGTAAATAATACTGAATTAACAGATAAGAGAAAAAGCCTCCAAATATTAAGTGTATAGAAGGCTTAGAAGTATGTATTTGTAATTTTGCTTTTTCTTTTTTTTTTAAAAGAAAAAGAAATGCCAAGATGTATTTATAATTTTAAATGTTTTTTGTTTGTTAAAGAAATGCTAAGACATTCATTTACAATTTGTGATTCTGTATTTCTTTAATTTTTTTAAGTGTTTATGAAGTAAATGTAAAAAGGAAAATTCGAAATATTACCATTTAAAATTAATTTAAAAATAATTTCGGGATCGAAGTTTTAATGGTTATTTTTCTCTTCAGTTGCATTTGAGCAAGAGAGGGGAGTCATTGTCTTAGATTTTGTTTCCTGTTCATTCTAAAATAATTTCAACTGGACAAAAAGAACTTCCTTAAACGTGTGATAATGCGGGGAGAGAGGAATGTCCAATTTAAGTGAAATGGTTTTTTTAACTTCAATTGGGTACAATGTAATTACTGAAAAGAGAAAAAAACTAGGTTATCATGCATTAAAATTTCCATTAGTGATATTGTGGTCTGAATGGCGATAGAAAATTCTTGAGAGCATTTAGGCGATTGCATTGGAATGTTTTGTGAATTGTCTAAACCACTTAGTAAAACCAAAAAAAGATTTGATTAATTTTTCTTTCTTGGGGGGTGGGGTACCGGAATTGAGAGTGTATGGAAGGGATATATAGCTGTTCTCAAATGGCAAGAAGGAGTTCATTTTTGTTTTTCGAATGCTAATTTTAGTGGGAGTCTAATTGTAATTTTATTGTTAATCTAATGCTGTTTTTGGAATGATTCAAAGTCTTTCAACCTTTCGATTAATCATGCTGATTATGATTCATTTTAATCCGTGGGATTTATTCTAATTCAAATTCATTCAGTCATTCTGAACCAATGGATTCTAATTCATGCAGTCACTCAAATAACCATTGAGCCATTCGACCAGTTAACCAGCCAGTAGTCAATGACTTAAACATCGGACAATTAAATGGTGTAGAATAAATGTCGAACAGTTATCTAGCTAACTATTGGAAAGCTAAATGATGAGCAGATGATTATTCCACCATTTACTCAGTTAATGCTGATAGAAGTTCAAATTGCAATACACCAGTGAGGCCAGTAATTAACCTGGAGTTTGTAAAATAAGAAAATACTGTCTATAGTGCATAATTGTTGTCTAGTAAAAAAGAAATCCAAAATCCACCTAAAGATGCAAACCAAGTACTTTCCCGGTTCTTCTCTTTGATCTTTCTCCATGTTTTTTTTTAAATTTTATCTTTCTATCATCAGTCATATACATCAGTTAAGGACTTGCTTATCATGTCATTAGTCATCTCCTTGCTGCAACTGTGGAAATAGGATTATACTTGTGCAACCACATTTCTAATTTTTATTCTGTTCACAGCAATTCTGACTCCAATCTTTTCTCTTTTTTCCTACTGATATTAAATAATTGGTAATAATGGTCACCACCCATGAAAACATTTCCAGTCAATTATTAAAACAGGCAAAACTCACTATACGTATGCCACACATAGCTAGCTAGAGTAATCAATGGATGCCAGAAGTCTTGTGCATAAAATTCCCATCTAGTGCCTACTCATCCAATATCCCCAGACTAGTTTCTGGCTTGTGGCCTTTGTCAGTGAGGAGCTTTGGATCTGAGAGCACTGCATCTAGATCTTAGGATCTAATGCAACCCTCCAGCAGCATCATTTTATCTCCACTTAACTACAAAACTATGAGTCTTAAATTGAAAACACTGTAATATTTTCAATCCAAGCTCATCAGCTTATATAGTCATATAGGTCTGAATTTAGTTCAGTACCTATACATTTTGGTGTCTTTGGTTCTTTAATAACCATATCCACAGACACCAAAATGTATGGGAACTAAATTGGGTTCGGACCCATATAACTATATAAGCTGATGGGCTTGAATTGGAAACATTAAAGTGTTTTCAGTTTAAAAGTCATAGTTTTGTAGTTAAATGGAGATAAAAGGTGTTTGCTAGAGGGTTGCATTAGATCCTAAGCTCTAGATGCAGTGCTCTCAGATCCAAAGCTCCTCACTGACGAAGGCCACAAGCCAGAAACTAATTTGGGGATATTGGATGAGTAGGCCCTAGATGGGGATTTTATGCACAAGCCTTCTGGCATCCATTGATTACTCTAGCTTGCTGTGTGTGGCATACGTATAGTGAGTTTTGCCTGTTTTAATAACAGTTATACACAAGCATAAGGGATGGTGGTCATGTGATGTTTTTTGGCTTAATTTTCAGTCAACTTAACATTAGCTGTGCTCACAATAAGTTTCAAGTATATAAACATAATATTGTAAGAAATTTTTAAACTTAGTTGTATTAATGTGAAAGAAATATTAAATGAAAAATATTTTTAATTCTATTTATAAAAAAAAAAAAACACTTTTTTTTAAAGTTAAACAATAAATATAAATTATTCTGTAATCACAAATTGTTGTTAAATCTAGGAAAACTATTCTATAGTTTAACTTTGAATTGAATACTTTATAAAAATTAACTTTTAATAGTCATAGATCACGTGACCCCATTCTTTTAAGTTTGTAAGATATAAACAGTGAGTATTGCTAATTGCTCAACAAGCTTTGTGATAAATGCTTAACCAGAAAAACCATTTAAAATATCTCTATCAGGAAACCCCTATTTTAAATGCTTTCTCTGGCTAAGCATTTATGACAGTTTGTTGAGCAATTAGCAATGCTCATTGTTTTTAACTTTTAATACTATATTTTTTTAACTCATCTCAGAGCCATCTATCAGCAGAATGTGAACATATTTTTATTGTCATTATAAAATATTTGCCATATTTGAAATAACATGAGATCATTGGCCAAGACAGATAGGCATCTTAAAATCATCTTTTAGTCCTGTGAGATGTTAATTTGACTACTGAACTCACTATTTCAGAATAACCATTAAACCCCGAGATGATCTTCATTGAGTTCAACAAGTTGGACTTATTTCCTGGAGTATTAATCAACCTACCTCAGCTCTAACACATCCAAAAATGTTTAATTACTTTCATACCAGATTAGATCTCTTTTATTTTCATCGAATTGTTGAACCAATTCATGCTGTCATCTTCAATACAGAAAAAATTCACAGGCAACTTATGCTTCCTTGGATTCAATGTGCCTTGATGGTAGATTGTATCACACCTATTGTTTCTCAAAGTAGTGGTTGTCACTTTGATAAAAAAACCACTATATAGGTATTCAGGTTGCTGCCGATATGATGCATCAACATTTAATATTGTTTTAAGCATTTTATTTAATTATGTTGTAGAGCCATATACAGCCCATGTGAACGGTAAATTCTTTCAGCCATTAAATTATGAAGATTGGTCTGAAAACTTACCAGAACAAATTAATGATGCAGAATTTCCTTCCAAAATCCCTAAGACAATAATTTAAAATAGTTTCTTTTATTTATATATAAAATAAAAATATTTATAATAAATATAATTTTAACAAAAGTAAAATGTTCATTTTATTATAGAAAAATTATTAAAAAATTTATTATACCAACTGTGTAAAACATATTTTTGTACAGAAAAGTTTTTAAAAATCTTTAGAAATAATGATAATAAAAAAATACAATTGTTGTGCATGCATTTATTGAATCATATTTTACAATAACACATCCGTAAATGTATAAATCCCTATATTTTAGAGGTCTCTAATTCTAGGTTATTTTTTAATAACTAACTCGTAAAGAAAAAAAACTATACTATAATGATTATGTTTTAAATTTGTAAAATCCTAGACAATTGAATAAAACAATATTCGTAAACTATGCAAATATAAAAAGATTAAACATAGTGAAATGTTAATTTTATATCACAAGAGCTGGGGATAATTAATAATTATTATAGTTGTAGTATTTAAATTGCTTAGCCAAACTTTTGATACAGCATATTTATGTCAAAGCTAGACTAAAATTTTATTGTAATGAACTTTTATTGCATTCAAATATCAGCCTTTCACGCTAATTGTGCATATGCTTTTGCGAGTGTTAATAATAATAAATGAATACTTTCCTCTCCAATACAAGATATAGTATTTATGCAGGAATAAAATGAATCACTTATTTCTACCACTCAAATGCTTATATATGAGCAAATCTGAAGTACTGGAAAGGAAAGTGTGAGGATGGAACAGTCACTTTAAATTACTGTATACGATGTCTGAATGAATGATGTCGGTGAAATTGTCTAGAATTTACTAAACGTCATTCTAACTGAAACTTAATCATATGTAAACAAGCATTTATTTTATATAGCATATGTTTACAATTGTATTACATTCAAATATCAGCCTTTCAAGCTAATTGTGCATACGCTTTTGCGAGTGTTAATAATAATAAATGAATACTTTCTCTCCAATACAAGATATAGTATTTATGCAGGAATAAAATGAATCCACTTATTCCTACAATTCAAATGCTTATATATGAGCAAATCTGAAGTACTGGCAAGGAAAGTGTGAGGACAATTTCACCGACGTCATTCATTCAGACATCGTATATAGTAATTTAAAGTGAGTGGTCCATCCTCACGCTTTCCTTGCCAGTACTTCAGATTTGCTCATATATAAGCATTTGAGTTGTAGGAATAAGTGGATTCATTTTATTCCTGCATAAATACTATATCGTGTATTGGAGAGGAAAGTATTCATTTATTATTATTAACACTCACAAAAGCATATGCACAATTAGCTTGAAAGGCTGATATTTGAATGTAATACAATTGTAAACATGCGCTATATAAAAATAAATGCTTGTAATGAACTTTTGTAAATGTTTTTTTAAAAAAGTGCTTGGTGAATGAAATGCTATTGGCTTTTGTAGTATTAGCATGTCATGCATTAATTGTCCGAAGCTTTATTTTATATTTTGAAATATTTCTCTCCAGAAAAATGATATTTGAGTCAGATACAAACAATAACTGGGCTCTTTTTTATGTTCAAAGAATATGAAGTATTTGTACTATTGTTTTTAGTCTATTGTATAGATGAACATGTTGCAATATGCTTGTTAAATTTACTTATAATATGTGTGTTATTGATTTTAATTTATTATATAGTGAACATGCTGTAACATTCGTCTGATAAACGTGGCTATCAAAAGTCTATACCACTTGTGCTTTATCATTATTCTCAAGTTGGTTTTTCAAGTTAATAATTATTCTAATGATAGGCAATATTAGAAACGTGAATTCTTTATTCATAACATAATTTATTTTCTTATGTAATTAGTCAATGGATCTTTTTTTAATGTGTGACTTTATCTCTTTATCAAATGCCCAACTGAAATCAAAGTATTTGTACATTTTTTTTATATTAATTTTTCTAACAGTTCATATTTACTGAGTTGTGAATTTCTAAATAGAAAAGTTTTTAATCCTGCCATTTTATAGTGGAATGGAAAATTGGAGGATTAGTGTAGATAATCCTCAATAATTAACAGTTTTAATGCACATCTGGTAATCAATAGCGTTCTTTATCTTATTTTTGTAACTTTAAATTTAAAGATCTAATACTTTTATTATTGTCCTTATCTTAATTCTCATACCGATATATAAAATATTTTCAAATTTTATAAAAAAAATTTATTGAGCAATATTATTATTAGATGCTGCCATAAATTCTTGGCAAGCATTTACTACTGTGATGAAGGAATTAATCCACTCTTATTGACCTTTCAGCACTATATATTTTGTTAATGAATTAGATCATCTCATTTTATGATTAAAATAGGACAACTTGTATTTTAACTGAGAGATCACATCTTATCTCAGTAACGTTCCACTTGCGTTCATGTTATTCATAAAATTTTTATTCAATACCTATTATTTTTCATTAGTATTCATAGAATTGCATAAAATTCCAATTCTGATTTTCGTTTTTAAATATGTCTATCTAAAAATATCAGGTAGCTACAATTTATTTTTTTAAACTTAGCGAGGCTCAACATTTTTATCTTACATTATTAGATTTATCTTAACAAGTAGAGTTCTATCTATAAACAGAACAATAATAATGTTCCAATTATAGGTTAAGTACTTCCATTTCTATATTAAGATGTCAAAAATATACTAATAATTATTTTTGCTTTTTAATCCAATCCCTGTATATATGTTCTGGATACCTTTATCTAGCTGATTTTTATATAAATTAAGAAATTGATATTTCATTTTAAAAAATACTTTTACCAATATGCATATCTTTGAGGTCAATAATTTTCTACAAGTATTCTTGAGGATTAACAAATATTAGTCAACAATTGTGATTTGAGAAAAAAAAATTTCTTTGTAACTGAAAACCTATCTAGAAAGAGCCTCCAAATATAACATTTATCAAGAAGCCTCTAAAAAAATTTTTAAAAAGTCATTCTGCAAGAAATAAAGAGTTGATGTTTAATAGACTATGTTTTAGAGGCTAACTAGCCAGAAAACTAATATGTGATGCAATGCAATATGGCTACTCCTTTATCAAAATCAGGAATCTTTTAACAACTATACCCAGCAAAACCTGTTGGTCATCTTACATTCCCACCCTAATTTTTTCCCATAGTCTTCTCTATCCTGTTTCATCCTATTTCCACATCAAATTTGTGTAGTCTATGGCCTTTATATCTAGATCCACCTTATCTTTTCCCAAAATCCAGCATAAAAACCAAGACCCCAGTTTCTGTATAATCACTTTATTATATTTACTCACCCAAAACTTCATTATTTATATCTTTTCTGCTTGTAAGCATTTGCATTTAATTAGCAGATGCCTAATATTTTTCATGGCTTCTTTACATAATTTGCAGACTAAATCACTCACATTTCTTCATTTATGTGTATACTCCCTTGTTGCTAATGATCCTGCTTGAGCCTTAAACATTAAACTACTTTCTTTGCTGTTATCATAAATTAACTCTCACCCAATATTCTGTTTATTTCTATATATATTTAAACTTTTTCTCCATCTTTCTATTTTTTATTAATGCATCTATTCTTTTATCCCATTCTTTGCCATTATAACACTCAACAATTTTCCTAACATAGTCATCTCACCTTTTGTACAAGTATACTGATATAGTCTTTATTCAAATTTTCTGCATAGTGTACTATCTTTCTCACCATCCTGCTGTCTGTCCTTTACTCGTAACCCAATTAAATACTATTTTGGCTATTTTCTTACTATCCATAAATTGCAATCTACTAAAAATTTTCATTTTTCTTTTTTGCATAGATTTTATAAAAACTTGACCATCCCATTTCTCCTTGAATTGCCTCCTTTGCTGTCCTCACATCTGCATCTAATGCATGTTTTTCTATTTCTCTTTGTACAGTTTCTAAGTAATCTAACACCCTGTACTAACACATAAAGCATCATTACCATATGTTAACCCTGCCACTGCTGCTCCCTCCCATACAATTCTAGCTACATCATATTTATTATATGAAAGCACTTCATTTCTTTATCGGTTCCTTTTTTTTTTTTGCTTCATTTATCAATTTTTTCTCCCACTCATCTAAGCAATTTCTCTGATTACTTAAGATGATTCCCAAACAGTTATACCTATTAACAACACTTAACTATTTCCCCCAATAAAATTTTTTTGTCTTCTCTTTCCTCAATATTAATCATCATTACTTTTGATTTTTTTTTCACTAAATTTAATCCCCATTTTACCCACCCTTGCACATGTCCACAACATAACCATATATTCCCTTTCTGTACACAAGAAGACATCATCTGCAAATAAAAAACCCGATTATGTATATACTCCTGTGCCAACTATTAATGGTATCTCTACCCCTCTTCCTAATCTTTCTATTGTTCTCTCAAATACAACAAAAGCAAAATAGGTAACATAGGGCATCCTTATCTTAGTCCAACCCCATTTTTAACATTAAGTGATTCTATACTCTCTAATTGATATGTATAATAATTATTTTCATACAATCTCTTAAAAAGATCCCCTAAAGCTTCATCCATTCCCAAATTTATTAAACTTACCCATAATCTCTTTCTATTTACTCTATCATATGCCTTCTTTATATCTATAAAAACCATATATAACAGTCTACCTATATTTCCTACTCATATCTATAAGATGTGTAACTACAAATAAACCATCTCCTATACACCTATCTGATTGAAAATCTTGCATTTCTCCTACTAATGAGAGAAATATGTTTGCACTATCATGCAGTATCAGTTAGACTAATGGCGAAGTTTATCACTATATTGCTCATCACAAGGAATACATTTTTATAAAGCAACTTTCTTATTTGCATATATTTGAAATTGAAATAAATATATTGAAGCAGTCAATCTTAGCTTAAGATTGAGCTTCATGTTTCCACCTATATCTCATCCCGCTCCTTTTGTCATGTATATATATTTTATGTATATATCTGAGATACACACCTAAAAATTTATAAATTTTAACTTTCAATAACATTTTTTAAAATTATTATTAATTCTTTTTTATTAATTATTAGTTCTTTTTTATTAAAGTATTATTGGTGCAGCTCAAATATATATATATACATATAGGAAGTATAGAGGATTTGAACTCAGACTTTCACGCACCCTTCAACTATCCACACTATCTCATACAACTGAAACACATGACCACACACATGTAGAAAAGATTAATAATCACCAACATATGTATTTCATGCTAAACCAGCACTCAACAGTTGGTCCAGATTATCATCTCTCTCACACATATATAATCAATGCTCAGTTTATATTAAGATAGCAAATCTTCATACTTCAATGGACAGGCTCCAATCCACTGCAACCTCCAACTTTTCAGCCATCCATGAAAATCTGGATGGCTGAAAAGTTGGAGGTTGCAGTGGATTGGAGCCTGTCCATTGAAGTATGAAGATTTGCTATCTTAATATAAACTGAGCATTGATTATATATGTGTGTGAGAGATGATAATCTGGACCAACTGATGAGTGCTGGTTTAGCATGAAATACGTATTTGTGTGGTCATGTGTTTCAGTTGTATGATATAGTGTGGATAGTTGAAGGATGATTGAAAGTCTGAGTTCAAATCCTCTATACTTACAATTAAGCTCCCAGGTTTGTGAAGAGTGCCTGGTTTTCAAATATTTATATATATATAGGAGCAAAAACTTACTAACAATATTGATTTTTAAATATTTTATTATATGTCATTCTTTAAACTTTTTCTTTCAAAGTACTTTTTTTCTATTAAACTATATTTTTTTTTAAAATCCAAAATGGAAGATGCAATTGTAAATTGTCTAAAAATAATTAAAGGGTTGGAAACACTATTGTTTTAATCTGGGGAAGGTATTTTAATTAAAGTTTTTACTTAAAATGGGATTAAGATTAAAAATTTTCTTTGTTATAAACATTTTGTCAAATCTATTTCTAATCTGGAAATAGATTTGAATTTATTTTTGGACGTTATCTAACAGTTGCATCTTTCTAAAACAATGAACTAAGTAATTAAAAGCATTCCAGAAATACTTGAGCAGGGTATAAAATGGCTGGATTTTAAATCAAGAGAATTAGAAACTACTATTGAAAGAATTGCAGTGAACATAATCCAAGCTGGTTTAAAATGTACGCATAGAAAGCTCATTACCTTTCTGACCCATGAGGGTCATCTTCCGCTGCCATTATATCATGCTCCCATAAAAATGAAGTAAGTGCCTGACTAACTAATCTCAAACTCTATTATCAAGACTTATTCTCCTAATGTATTATTTAACTTCATTTCTAATGTATAATATGTAAATGCCTCATAAATAATGTCTATAAATTTAATCCTATCTCATATGCTCTAACTTTCTTTAATTTTGGTGCAGTCATTTATTTATAGTTATTTATTACTTAATTTAATATGTTTATTTTAGTTTTTATTAATATGCCAATCTCAAACAATCTGACGAGTTGAATTTTTCAAATCTTTTCTTTCTTTTAACTAAACTCCATGAACTAAGATTATTAACATCCCCATAAAGTATGATTTGATAAATTAATATGTTCACCAGGTTGTTTTACTAGCCAACATTTTATTTATGTTTTAATATAAAAATATTTGTTTAACTCTGGATTTTCTACCCAGGCTGAATCCAGAACTTAAGCTAATTAACGCTTTAAAATCTTTTAAAATGTTTTGTTTTTATTAAATTCTGAAAGAGTGACCCATTAATTATTTTCTATGACTGCCAGTCTTTTATTTTCCATGCTCTTAAAATTTCAAATATTGTATTTAAATATTCCAGTTACTATAAAACCCATGAAGGTGGGATTGAATTATTTTAAATATCAGAAAAGGAAAGGGGGTAAATTTTACTATTTTAGTTATTAAGTAAAATCTTGTGTATTCAAACAAGGGTCATTTATTTTAAAGCAGTAAAACTTATTCAATGTCGTTAGTGACATTTATCATTACTGCATTACTGACATTTGGCCTATATATATATATATATATATATATATATATATATATATATATATATTATGTGCTTCTAGTCTTCTAATCTGGGGTTGTGACAAGTTCGAACCCATAGATTTCTTCTTATATCTCATTCCGTAGATAGTTGAGCTATCTGGAACGACATTTATTTTGTATAAAAAAGCCTCTGGTGGTGATTTCCATAAGTTTGGTACATGCTATGCCTATCCACTTTCTTCATATCTAGGCCTGCACGTCGGCGATGCACCACGGCATGCCGATCCACTTCATCTTTCGTCCAGAAGCACGACTTTTCCTGTTATTTTTTAGGCTATTATGTCAGCACCGCAAACTTCTTCATATTTCTTTTTTTTGCTTCATCACCCAGTTTTAATGCTCTAATATTAAAATTGTGCTCTGCTCAAAATATATATAAATGCTGACTACTTCTAATTTTATTAATTAAATTCATTTCAGTCTTGTACAATCCCACCATCATAGCTTATTTTTGTATTTAAGAGTATCTATTTGCCTTGGGGAAAATAGAGTGTTCTTATTACCAGCGCTAATTAAGAGAATTTTCATTAAAATATTTTGTCATATATGTCATTTTCAAATGTGTTTTATTTATTATCACGACCATAATGGCATGAAAATAGTTTGTATTATATCTGTAATGAATCTCAGAACATTTCCCAAAGCAATATGTTAGTCACCATGTTTCAGAACCATAAATCAAAGCGTTAATGGGAATATTATGTAATTCCTTTTAATAATCGATTGACATCTTAATATTGGATCCACCAAAGATGTGTGTTTATGTATAGTATATGTTATTTAATTAATAAGAGAGCATATGAGAAATAATAGCGTGAATGACACTATGCAATCATCTACCACTTGCACATTCATGCACATACTAATGTATGCAATTAACTAAGTCATAATGTATAATAATTTGTCATTATATTAAACTATATTTTATTGTCTAACTTGTTTGAGTAGTTCGAATTCCCTTTTCCCCACTTCCACACATATAGTCATGTGTTGTAATGGTCAGAAAACGTGTGACTCATAAACATAGTGCAGAATTCGACCACCATACAGAACAGCAGCACCATTGAGTAGCGAAGCCACCCGTGGTACTGAGTTCGAACATAGTTTATCGGTTCCACAATACAATCCACGAAACAACGCATCTGATGCGACATTAGTGAATATTTTCTTAGGAACAGTGGTCAGGGAGATGCAAGAGATTCATGATTTTATTCTCGAGTTAGCCAATAATCAAAACTAATATTAATTAAACATTCATATTTACATAATCGAGGAAATATTATATAGAATGGGTATCGAATAAATGAAACGTAACTGCAGACATATAGTTTGAAATTATTTATTAATACATTTTAATAAAACATTGACTAATAATATTTTAGGGATTGAAAGCTTCAGTAGCGGAATTTGCGACATGATTATATTTTAAAGAGTACATTTATTTATTTAGACATTATTTTATATTGAGGATTTCAGTAGCGGTATTTCCGATACTGTAATGTTTACAAAAGGAATACATTTATTTGAAAGCGTAATCTAGCTACCTAAAATTCTCGAGTGAGTATTTCTAATGCATGCCTTGGGGAATTTATACCATTGCAATGCAAGAGTCTAAAGTATGGGTTAAAGAGTAATGGCAGACATATATTTATTTAATTAAAATATTTATTTATAACTAAGGGCAAACATTTATTTGAGAGTGAATTACAAAGATAATGCAGAGGCGGAGTGATATATAGAATAATAGAATTGAGCAAAGGAACACATGGTACGCTTTAGAAAGGCGATATGGAATGGCAGTATATCGAAACTGCAAGGCCGCGAATGGGTTTATAAGAATATCAGACTGGTCTCTGCCTCGGTCCGATGAAGTAAGGTGTCACATAAGCATAACCAGGGACAAGCGGTACGTGGCGCGATTTGCCGGCTGGCTGCATGACATTGTCAAATCCTACGGGAGCACCCATTATGCCCGCTTGTGTAGGACGACTGGGGTTAATTTCAACCCTGAAGAATCTGGAAATTTCACGGCAGAATGGGTCATCGCGTCTCTAAAACGTAACACATGTATACTATATAATCGATTATGATGAGATTTAAATAGATTTCTAATTCGGCTCTACATTATCAACATTTACTAAAGAACGTTGGTGACTCTCAAAGAAATGTAATTCTACGGAATTATTTATGATGATTTAATAAATACCAAACATAGATAAATTGGGAATTATTATAACTAATACGTCAGCCATTTGCGAAGTAGTAGACCCGGCATTACAATAAATGAAGCATTGAATGCGTGTCGATTTATATGAAAGTTAAGTTATTAAAGAAAGTAAATATTAATGAAAATTTGACACGCATTCATTGTTTTAAGCGATCACAGATTTAAACTTTGAAAATTGAAATAATTATGAGCATGCAATAATTAAATAATAACTATAGATAGAAATGTAGATTATAGAAATACGCACCCAAGACAGAATGAGGTGAGCTAGATTAGTAGAGAAATTTACACATTAAGTTAATTATTCAGTTTTAGTTATCCAAATGATAGTTTTTACATTTTATAAATTTAGATAAGTAATATGAAGAAGAGCTATAGCATATTATTAGAGTACTCTAGAGTTTGAACACAGACAGGTACCTGTTTTATAAGAAGTTTTCTGAGTCCATTAGTTTAGCAGCAAAAAGTTCACGAGTGGCAAGTCTTTCTTGTATTTAGATATTTCATTTAATTTCACAACAGCAGCAGCTTTTTCATTTATTTCAGGTAGCAGATCTTCATGGTGAATTTATGACGGGCAATGGAAAGTTCAGCATCCGGTGGGCCATAACCCGATGGAGAATAATCTAGGTGCTTTACTCGGTCATACCTTGGCAGGAACAAATTACTTTATTATTTTGGAGACTCAGTGATCGAGAGCAAAGCTAAAGTTTAAGTGAATGTCTCCAGCAAGTCTAAGATGGCCTCTTTTTTTTATCTTGATCTTTCACATTTTTGTTAAGATATTTTTAGGTTCTATTTAATCTGCCCTGAGGATAATCAATGCATTTAGTTGGTTTTTAATTAAAGAAAGCTGTCGTTCTATTGTTTACATTTTACATTTACTAATTAATTTTGGGGAATTTTTCTTTAATTAATCTATTATCTATCACTGACCGATGCTTTTAAATTTCAAAAACAAAAAGGGAACATAAGATTATTTTAACTTTTAATTAAATATTACATCAGATATTTTTAGAATTATTATTAAATGAAATTTAAACAAAGCAATAAATACGACTTTATAATCCAAAATAAATGATTAAAATTATACAAAATTATATAACTAAAAGAAATCTAAATTATATTATTTTATCCCTATTTATTGCGTTTAATTTGAGATCGAAATGTGTGCGTGTTTATGCTGAATTCTACACATTATTATACATTTCTAAGATTGCTACACACACAATTCAATACCAAAAATTTAAATTTGGGCGGGATAGATCAGTCAGTGAGAGACGACAGAAAAAGGTGAAACTTAAGATTCGAATACGAATCTTACTGTTTCAGTGTGTATATATTTTAGTTAAGTCATAGTTAATAGATGTCTCATTGTCTTCTCCACTTTGCTAGTGGGCCTGATTAAAATTAATTCTCATGGGCCATCATTGTTATGTTATCCATTACGTGTTAGATCTGAGGTTTAGAGAGTGTGTTCGAATTCAGGCTGGTTCCTGATCTAAATCTCAGGCTGGATTGGGTTCGAAGTACAGTTTGTGAGTTCCAGCTCATGTTAGATGGATAAACATGTTTTGACTGGTACAATATTTCAAAATTTAATAAAATTCATACTAAGAACAAAAAAACAGGAATTACATTATTATAAGTGCAAAGAGACTTTAATATCAATTAGTATTATATTTACATTCTAAAAATATAACCGAAAGAAATTATGACCATAAAAAGATATATTTTACATTGCTTAGAACAAGGTTTAGTATATACAATTGCATTCAATAATCTATACATTAAAGTACAAAATCCGCATGTTAAAAAGAATTTGCATTGTTATTTTCAGTAAATACACATTCTTCAAGTTCATTTTTCTCTGGGAAAAAAAATATCAGTTTTTTAAATAATTCCATACAACTAGTAATTTTAAATATAACATTTCAGAAACAATCAGTGAATCATCTTGCAAAAAAAGTATATTCCTATTATCAGATGGCAGTTTTATACAAAATCATTAATGGGGAAAAAACTTTTGACTTTATGTACTTATAATATCTATCTAAATTTGCTATGATTAATTAAATATGCATGTAATTTATTGAAATCAAATTTAGATCAATTTGTGCTGCCATGGAAAATATAAGTGTGATATCTCCTTAAAATGTATAATTTCTGCAATGTTTCCAATGACAGTTTTGTGGATATAACAATGGAAGAATGACTGACAGATTAGGCCAACATGTTTTTCTTGATATCCTTTATTAACAATCCTCAACTTATTAAGCTTTGGCAAACATGCCGTGAAATCCTTTGAATGTGAATCCAATTAAGCATGTCTATATAAACCAACAAGACCACCTCACATCACTAAAGTCTGAATCAATCCCTCGCATAGCTTCTATCAGCAGATCAAACAAAAAATAAAATACAACCCTCATAAAACAGAGTTCATCACTGAATGTTTAACATGGATCCATAATGACATCATAGCCTCCAACAATGTCCACTATAAAATGGCAAATGACTGGCTCATGGGATTGCCAACTAGTGACATCATCTCAAACATTTTCCTGAATTGCACTAAAGAAAGGATTATACTCGCATATTGTGCCTCAAATC
Organism: Epiperipatus broadwayi; assembly: GCA_028023455.1. Lineage (NCBI taxonomy): Eukaryota > Metazoa > Onychophora > Udeonychophora > Euonychophora > Peripatidae > Epiperipatus > Epiperipatus broadwayi. Next base: position 687,922 of record JAQFVV010006585.1, read on the forward strand.
CTTTTCTATAACTTCATTACATTGACAATCTTTGTATATGCTCTTGACAGAATCTATCAAATTCAGCAAGACCTCGTGCATGCCACATCTTTCACTCCAACCTGCAAAAGCAAGGATACTTCAAATGAAATTAAATACCTTGATCTCTATGTATAACATGCCTGTATATCCTTGAACTATCAAATAATCATTTAATCCATATACGTGAGCTACTTTATCCACCCTAACTTCACAAACTGTGCTACCACAAATTAGTCAGACTTAAAGCATTCCTACACTATAATCTTCATTTATGTAAGTTTGAATCACACAGGAAAGGTAACATCAGCACATATATATCTGAATTGTGCAGTGTGGGATATAGGGATCCAGCTCTACAAACCATTAGAAACTTTTACCCCAAAATACAATACTCCCCCCCACCACCACCACTACTAACTTGTCGCATTGGATTTTTCTTCCCTATATGTCAACATAACCTATCACACCTCTAAAAGTATCACTTCCTCTCTTCAAACAGATCTACACACCTCTCCTCTACAATGCTTACTTAACTCAAAAGATAGTTTGCCAGCTGATCTCCATTTTCAGATTGTGTACAAAATCAAATGCCTCCCCCCTTTACTACAGTAACTCAGACCAACCTTTACTCGCATTGCTCAATATACTTATCTCTATAACAAAGCTAAAACCAATTGCGATAATGGTTCAATTTTTTTTTAACATTTTTCGACAACTGGCCACACCTTTCCATCCCGTGTAAACATTGTTTGCACGATGCCAAGTGAAAAATTATGGAAGCATGGTACATCTCTGAAGACAAATAATCCATTATTAAGAGAAAATCCCATGTTCCCCTTTCCAAAAAATGGCCTACTTACCCATCATAATGCAATGTAAATTAGCACTAACAATAATATATATAAAAACAGACCAAATTCTCTATATGTATTGCCACTCAGTGCAAGCCAGAGTAATCAATGAATGTCAGAAGGCTTGTGCATAAAATCCCCAACTAGTGCCTACTCATCCAATATTCCCAGACTAGTTTCTGGGTTGTGGCCTTCGTCAGTGAGGAGCCTTGGATCTGAGAGCATTGCACCTAGATCTTAGGATATATACATCCTTCTCTCCCCTCAACAACCATTGATATATCTATGATTGATTCCAGTCAAAAGCTAGCTAAGCACATTAAATTAAATGATTCATTAAAGCTTTGTTTCATACATTTTGGTATATATTTATTTTGGTTCATTGCATTTGAAATAAACATTACCTTCATAACAATCCTGTTTCTAATGAAAAGTTCAATTATTTAAAAGTAAGAGCAGGATAAAACTATAAGGCAATAATTGATGCTTCATTTTACTGCTATTTTAGAGAAACAATGTCTTAACATTATCAGTGTCAAAAATTTTTCACCCAGTAGTGCTATTTAGTGTAAGCTCTAGTAATCAATAGATGGTACAAGAATGTGCATCTTCCCATCCAATATCCTCAGACTAGTTTCTAGCTTATGGTTCTCATCAGTGAGGAGCTTTAGATCTGGGAGCAGTGCAACCTAGTTTCTACCTTACAATTTGTATTAGTAGAGAGTCTTGTATTTGGTAGCAGTGCAATTGATCCAGGTCCAACCATAAGCTAAAAACTAATCAGGATATTGAATAGGAAGGCACTGGATAAGGATTAAAATGTCCAAGCTTCTAGCATCTGTTGATTACAAGAGCTTACAGTAGGTGACACTACTATGTATAAAATTTGTTATTGTTTTAACATCTTGTGTAGTTATTGTTTTAACATCTTGTGTAATCAGTGTAAAGAAATGATAATGTGATATCTTAGTGGTTTAATATTACAACAAAATAAATCTTATATAGCTGATTTGCATGTTTCTCAGAAAATGTTGCATTTTTTTGTCCTGTAAGATATTCCATTATAATTTTTTTTATAGTAAGACAAATGTTTCATTGATAATGCAGTCAAATGAAGTAAATGAAATTATTGGATCTGTTAAAAACTCTTTTCCAACAAATATGAATACTTACTTTTATATTAAAATATATTCACCAAAATCGTTCTATCCCAGTTTAATTTCAATATTTTATGTCTTAAATTTCTGTCTGATATAAAATCTGGTCAACGTATTTGTACTTAACATTTTTATATTCATAAATATCAATCTTCATTTTCTTCTGAAAAAATACATTGAATGTTATTTTTATCATTTTAGTATTTATCTTTGGACTAATTTTTTTACTTCATCTTATAACTCTTGTAAATTTGATGGACCTCGAAAGCATTATTTGCAAAAGCAATTACATCATCTGTAAATTATTGATGATTTAAGATATATATTTTATTTAAAATACACCCAAGGGTGGTCCATTAGCATTTAGCTGAATCTCATAAATTAAAGATGAAAATTATTGTAGGAAGATATAGGGGTTCAGGTTTAATAATACACAGCATAAAATTCTTATGAGTTGTATTTTGGTATATAGATTGCTAATAAAATCATAGGAATAGGAAGTGAGATCAAAACAAAAACAAACTAAGTGATGATTTTATAATTATAACACATATCTTCTTTGAAAAAAATAAATAAAGATCAAAGGTTAAATATCATGGAATCTAAAATAAATAAAAAGTGATGTTTCATCGTATTATAATAAGATTATTATATTGAAGCAAGAGTATAATAATATTTTCCATTTCATCTCTATAATACAAAGCCTAACTTATAATGGGTCAATAATTGTAAAAGAAGGGGGAAATGATTATCTAATGGAGACACCTGATTTGTGAGAAAAGAAAAAATCTAAAGATAAATATCATAACAGCGCCATATTATATGAAAAGGTATTTTTGTTTTAGTGTAATCCAAAAAAAAAAAAAGAGAGAGAAGAAAACAAGTGTTTGGATCAAATTGGAGAATATTAAAAAAAGAGATAAAAAGATCACATCTCAAGACAATTTTCAAGACACTTGATCATTAATAAACAATAATCTGAAATGCTGATCTAAAATAGTAACCATTAATTTACTGTATAATAACTATACAAAAATCCCTAGCCAAGCGATGAAAGATTTGAAATATATTTTATAATTTATAGTTCTGAAATTTCATGTAATCTGATTTAGTTTTTTTAATTGTTACTATTTATTTGTTTTTACCTTTATATCAATTGTATATTACCAAATATGTGTAACTATACTGATGTTACCTAGTATATATAATATTTACTAAAGCAATAAACCTCAAGCATGTGCGCTTGAAAATGTGGAGATAGGGACCTCTACAAGTTTTAACCACAAGCTTACGCTTTGTCTCATGTTATATGTAATAAGCTCTTTAATATAAGTATATAAAACATTATTATTATATTTAATAAAAGATCAATTTTTCAAAAATGACACAAACCAATTTAACAAATTCAACGAGAAGCCCATAACAGACATTTTATTTAAAAGTTTATGGGTAATATGATCATGTATAGTTAGTAAATTTGTTTCAACAGATCTACATGGTAAAAATCCACATTGGAAAACTTGAAACCAACAAATTAACTTGACCAATAATACCATTATATATATACTTCTAAAATATTTTTGAAAAAATAGATTAAACTGAGATTGGTCTATAGTTAGAAACTTTCTGAATGAGAATCTTTTTTATGTATTGGTATAATCTTAGTAATTTTCAAGTAAGAAAGAAAAATACCTGTTTCAATTGAAAGATTAAAGATATATTCCAGAGGACACAACAGAATTTCCACACAATCTTTTATTAAGAATGTGGGAATATTATCAAAACCAGGACTAAAATTTACTTTTATTCGATTAACAGCTTTTTAAATATCTTCCTTAGTTATAAATCCTATTCTAATGTCATATTCTAAAATTTACCTCTTTCTAGTATTATCCTCATCATTCACTTCATTAAAAGTATACTGACCCAGCATTAAGAAATAATCATAAAATTTATTAATATCAGGCATTAAAGATGAACTTACTGGCTTTTAGATTTATTACTAATAAAATCCTTCATAATTTCTCAAAACTCTATAGGTTGAGCCAAAAGTGAAACTTCCATATTGACCATATAAGTATTAAAATCGTTTCTCTCAATTTTTTTTAGACAAATATCTAAAATTAACAAAATTATTATAACATATAACAGTTTTTTTTTTAAGATTCAATTTCAGGAAGATAGGGACGATTGTCCCCTTACCTTTATGTTTCTTATTCAAGGTAAGTCGGTTTTAATCATTATATATTATGGAAAGTGATAATATAATCGATAACTCGCAAATTAAGGTTAGCCCCGATCTCAGCATTCAATCTAGCAATGCAGTCATCGGTCATAAATTTTATAGCCTTAGATCTAATCTAAATTCATCCAAAATAACTTCTACAACAAATAAAAACCCACAAACCAATATTTCAAAAGAAAACAGCATCACAAATATCAACAAAAGTTTAGAAAATATTCAACTTACCCCTAATATAAATAATAGCATTAATATCTCATCAAGCAAAACTATTGAAATTCTTAAAAATACAAGCAAAAACCAATCATCACCTCACCGAAGACTTTACGCACCCTCAGAAGACTCTAATGAGCAATTTCTTTTGCCCAATAATACCCTGGAAACCATATCTGAAAATAATAGACAAAATTACCGACAAGATGATTTCGGTGAATTTTTTAAAGTTAAAACTTTTCCACCAGAGGTCGACAAAACCAGTGCTGTCACATTACAGTTTGTCAACAGTAAATTTAAAAATCAAAAAGAAGAAATAAATTTTAAAACCGATAAATCACATTCCAGAACAAACAAAGATTATAGCGCAGAACAATCCATTGCTACTTCAGCCAACTTACAATCTAATCCAATTTCTTCAATACCAATATTGAAAAATTCCTCTACGTATGCAAATATCGTAAGGTCTAAAAATTCTGAGAGCATCTCCGAAAATATTAAGGCCGATAATTTCAATGAACTATATTTGAATATCTCAGAACTAGACATAGAACAAGAATCAAACACTTTGGAAAATGTCTCATTTAATATAAACGATCTTAATGATGACATGTTCCTAAAAATAAATAATGAGTTCAACAAAACGATTCCCAATAGCCTATATAAATCGTTTTCTAACTACTACAGCGATAAGTTGTTAATCTTAGCCATAACAAATCAACAATGTGCTCTATATAAGTTCCCTCTAGAACAGCTATATAGTCTAATCAATCAAAAACAATTAGGCAGAGGCATTCATATGATTCTTAATCATCCCAATGACCGCTATGTTATCGTTGAGTTTAAAACGTGGGCGGACCGTATGAACTTTAAAAATAAATACAGATCTTTAGGAAATTTTATACTATGCTCCATAGATATGAACCGTCCTGTTACACTATCCGGCAGAATCCAAAACTGCCTTGCCCACTTGAAAGAACAAGAACTACAAGACATCCTTATTAATTGTGGTTCAGTTAGCAAATTTAAACACCTATTAAACCCTCACTGCGAAGATCAAATCCTGTCCAATACAGTTATCTTCACACTTACATTGAAGAAAAACATTATACCCACTGACATACTGTAACGGTCAGAAAACGTGTGACTCGTAAACATAGTGCAGAATTCGACCACCATACAGAACAGCAGCACCATCGAGTAGCGAAGCCACCCATGGTACTGAGTTCGAACATAGTTTATCAGTTCCACAATACAATCCATGAAACAACGCATCTGATGCGACATTAGTAAATATTTCCTTAGGCACGGTGGTCAGGGAGATGCAAGAGATTCATGATTTTATTCTCGAGTTAGCCAATAATCAAACTAATATTAATTAAACATTCATATTTACATAATCGAGGAAATACTAGATAGAATGGGTATCGAATAAATGAAACGTAATTGCAGACGTATAGTTTAAAATTATTTATTAATACATTTTAATAAAACAATCTAATAATATTTTATGGACTAACAGTTTCAGTAGCGGGATTTGCGACATGATTATATTTTAAAGAATACATTTATTTATTTAGACATTATTTTATATTGATGATTTCAGTAGCGGTATTTCCGATACTGTAATGTTTACAAAAGGAATACATTTATTTGAAGGCGTAATCTAGCTACCTAAAATTCTCGAGTGAGTATTTCTAATGCATGCCTTGGGGAATTTATACCTTTGCAATGCAAGAGTCTAAAGTAAGATTTAAGAGTAGCGATGGACATATATTTATTTAATTAAAATATTTATTTATGACTAAGGGCAAACATTTATTTGAGAGTGAATTACAAAGATAATGCAGAGGCGGAGTGATATATAGAATAATAGAATTGAGCAAAGGAACACATGGTACGCTTTAGAAAGGCGATATGGAATGGCAGTATATCGAAACTGCAATGCCGTGAATGGGTTTATAAGAATGTCAGGTTGGTCTTGGCCTCAACCCGACGAAGTAAGGTGTCATATAAGCATAACCAGGGACAAGCTATCCGTGTCGCAGTTTTGCCGGCTGGCTGCATGACGTTGTCAAGTCCTACGGGAGCACCCATTATGCCCGCTTGTGTAGGACGACTGGGGTTAATTTTAACCCTGAAGAATCCGGAAATTTCACGGTGGAATAGATCATCACGTCTCTAAAATGTAACACATGTATACTTATAAATGATTATGATAAGATTTAAGTAGATTTCTGACTTGGCCCTACATTACCAACATTTACTCAAGAACTCTGGCGACTCTCAAAAAATTGGGATTTTCTAGAATTTATTCATGATGATTTAGTAAATATAAAACATATATATAAATTGGGAATTATTATAACTAATACGTCAGCCATTTGCGAAGTTGTAGACCCCTGCATTACAATAAATGAAGCATTGAATGCGTGTCGATTTATATGAAAGTGAAGTTATTAAGGAAAGTAAATATTAATGAAAATTTGACACGCATTCATTGTTTTAAGCGATCATAGATTTAAACTTTGAAAATTGAAATAATTATGAGCATGCAATAATTAAATAATAACTATAGATAGAAATGTAGATTATAGAAATACGCACCCAAGAAAGACAGAGTGAGGCAAGCTAGATTATTAGAGAAATTTACATATTAAATTAATTATTCAGTTTTAGTTATACATATGGTAGTTTTTACATTTTATAATTTAGATAAGTAGTATGAAGAAGAGCTATAGCATATTATTAGAGTACTCTAGAGTTTGAACACAGACAGGTACCTGTTTTATAAGAAGTTTTCCGAGTCCATTGGTTAAGTAGCAAATAGTTCATGTGTGGCAATTCTTTCTTGTATTTAGATATTCATTTAATTTCATGGCAGCAGCAGCCTTTTCATTTATTTCAGGCAGCAAATCTTCATGGTGAATTTATGATGGGCAATGGAAAGTTCAGCATCCGATGGGCCACCTCCCAATGGAGAATAATCTAGGTGCTTTACTCGGTCATACCTTGGCAGGAACAAATTATTTTATTATTTTTGGAGACTCTCAATGATCGAGAGCAAAGCTAAAGTTTAAGTGAATGTCTCCAGCAAGTCTAAGATGGCCTCTTTTCTTATCTTGATCTTTCACATTTTTGTTAAGATATTTTTAGGTTCTATTTAATCTGCCCTGAGGATAATCAATGCATTTAGTTGGTTTTTAATTAAAGAAAGCTGCTGTTCTATTGTTTACATTTTACATTTACTAATTAATTTTGGGGAATTTTTCTTTAATTAATTTATTATCTATCACTGACCGATGCTTTTAAATTTCAAAAACAAAAAGGGAACATAAGATTATTTTAACTTTTAATTAAATATTACATCAGATATTTTTAGAATTATTATTAAACGAAATTTAAACAAAGCAATAAATACGAACTTTATAATGCAAAATAAATGATTAAAATTATACATTTTTATATAACTAAAAGAAATCTAAATTATATTATTTTATCCCTATTTATTGCCTTTAATTTGAGATCGAAATGTGTGCGTGTTTATGCTGAATTCTACATATATTTATACATTTTTAATATTGTTACACACACAACTCGATATCAAAAGTTTAAATTTGGGCGGGATAGACCGGTCAGTGAGAGATGACAGAAAAAGGTGAAACTTAAGATTCGAATACGAATCTTACTGTTTCAATACCCACTATTATTACTGCAAGAGGCTCTCCTATGGTTTTGACTTTCAGGGGAGTACATCCACAATGTTTCTTCTGCCTTCAAAGAACACACCTCATTAAAGATTGTGCAGCAAGAATATGTACACACTGTGGTATTAAAAAGAATAAAGTTCACAGATGTCCTGGTAGACCTACTAACACGGCTTTCACATCCTTAAATAGACAATCACCACATGGGCCTAATTCAATCAGCAACCTCACAAACCCAGACAACCTGATTCAAATAAATCCTCCAACAAACCCTTTCACATCCAAACCTATCTTTCAAAATGAAAATATTCAAGAAAGAACAAATGACAACCTCTACACTAATGGTAGTGAATCAGAGATCCAAGCAATTACATATACTGCGACTAAACCAATCACTCAAACCGATAAGACTAAAGATCATACATACGATACATATTATACTAATCCCCAAGAAACAATACTAGGCCAAACTCTTGATACAAAAGAAGGCAATATGACCAAATCACCTGACGAGAGCAAGGAAAATACAGGCGATGAAGAAAATACACTCAAAAAATTTCAAAACAATCCATCCATAACAACTCCCACCCAGTCTAAAACCATTGATACATCTTCATTTGGGTCAGTCAAGTCCAGTAAACCTAAACAAAGTGATCCACAAACTGTCCTCAATTCTTCAACTCCTGCAATAATTAACCATTTAGATGAAAAGACTTGTCAAACACTCAACCCAAAAGTCAGCATAGTTAATGTTTTCCAACAGTTACAGCAAACCGAAAATGACTCAGGTCTAAAATTTAAAACAAATTCCTATAACAATAAAAAAACACTTTTATCAAAAGAACAGGAAAATGAAAAAAACACTATTAAACTTCAAAACCCTCAAAAAACCGACACAACAAATACCCAAAATACAAATAAGAAAATTAAAAGAAAATCAATTCATTCAGATAAATCAAGCTCTGATGATGATAGCGCCCATCTGATACATTACTCACCTCCACCCTCTAACAAACAAATTTCAGATAAATCAAGCACAAAGCCTCGCAAATCCATAGAAAAAAAGAGGAAAACCATGGATCCTACAACCATTGATACCATTGATCCTTCTGACAAATCTCAGACAGATTACACTACTTCATCAGACACCGAAGACTTCATGGATGCATTTCCTCAACCGACAACTATATCACCAATCCATCCACAAATTCAATCACAAGACTCTGATTGCCAAACAACATCAGACCTCATTAACATGGAGATGTCCCACATTGACTTGGTACACTTTGCTGAGGATGGTTTGGATTAATCTATCATGTTCTGCAAAATTGCTGGCATTAACATTCGTGGCATCAACTCAATTGATAGAGTTCTAGCTATTAAAAACTGGCTCTCGCTCTGCTCCCCTCATATACTTCTTATGGGTGAAACTAAATATCACCATAAGACCGATCATAAAATACTATCTCTTCTCTCAACTCTCGGATTTACTAGGTTTTCCATAGGCCATTCTGCTTCAGGTGGAGTCGGTATTCTTCTCAGCAAGTCAACACCACCAAACAGTTTTAGCATTCTATTCCTAGATGCCAATATTATTATCATAGAAATAGACTATTGGGGTTATCCGATCATCATAGCTTATATATATACAGCCAAAGACACCTCTCAATATCTAAAAATAATCCATATCCTAAATGCCATCAACACTAACAGAGCCTCCCCTACTATTCTTCTGGGAGACTTTAACACCACATACAATGACTTCAACAAGAGATTTTTGCATCTAATAAATCACAGATTAATGTGTGAAGAGGGCTTCTTCCCTTTTGAAGCCTACTCTTTCTATACTAAAACTAAAAAGTCCCTGATTGACTTGGTTTACTACACCCCAGACCTCCATTTCAACCTTGATGCAGCCTTGGCCCCTGTTGCTTTCTCTGATCATATGGCTCTAATCTTACAATTTACACCTATTTCAATCCCTGCACCTATTGATGGACCTGGTAAAACCATGCACATGATCACCCAATCAAATATAACCGAAGCGATAGTATCTGAGGCATGCATCCTTTTCCAGAAAATAAACATCCTTTCCCTTCCTGCTGAGGAGGGCTGGTTTTCCTTCATCGGAATACTACAATCCATATTAAATCACCATGCCAGAAAAATCAAAGGACCTAATGGCCTTCTAAATGATCTAATAAACATTAATATACAACTTCAAGCTTTACAGCAAAATTTCACAAATACAGAAAAAGTCATCTTCCTTAAAAATGTCTACAAAATCAAGCAAAAGTCCCTTGCAGAATATATATCCATCAGAAGAGCCAAATGTTTCTTAGCACAACAACACTGCTGGATGAGAGACTACCTTAGATGGGCACTGGGGTACAATAGAAAACAAATCACTCCCTTATCCATTAATTCTAATGGAACCAATCTCATTGGCTTTCCAATGATGCAGCACATCAGCAAACAATTCTGCCAATTAATGCAAAAAGATGGAGCGCCTCCTATAAACAGCTGGTTGGATGCTGGTGACCCTGGCGAACATGGCATCACAGAAATCCAAATCAAAAAGAAGATAACATCTCTCCCTGACGGCATTCATCCTGGCCTTCATGGCATCCCAAATTTCCTTCTCAAACACCTCAGTCAATTCACTGTGCCAATTATTAAAAAAATGATTGATCACCTAGCCTTCGGCAACAGAAACATAACAGATCTTTACCTAGTGGCACTCATGCCTTTTATTAAAAAAGCAAAACCACTAAATGACATTAACAATATCCGGCCAATTTCCATGACCCCATTGCTTATCAAGATAATTGAGTCAGTCATTAAAGATCAAATCCAAACTCAAATCCTTAGCCATATCTTGTCAAACCAATACGGAAAAAAGGGATCATCAACCTTGCATGCTATGTCCAATATAACTGCACTGTTCAATTACATCAGAGGACATCGTAAATCAAAATCTATTGCTGTCCAGCTGGATGTTGCGGCAGCATTTGATTCAGTCCAGATAAATATCCTCCTGGATATTCTGTTGGAATGTGACATTCCAGCCGGGATTGTTCAGATGATCAGCAATCTGCTCAACAACAGAGATTTTTCTCTCTCTTGATGGCAAGATCACACCAGGCTTCAAGCCATACAAGTCGATCCCTCAAGGATCTCCACTCAGTGCCCTTTTCTTCACAGCATACATCAACCCTCTTCTGATGGATATAAAAAAAAACCTTCCTGGAATTTTCCTTCCCTCTCTCAATAAAAACTTCAATGTATTTGCATATATAGATGACATCATGGTTGTTCTTCCCACCATTAAATACCTTCCCCATCTCATGAACATCTTAAACAGAAATACAGTGAAACTTGGCCTACAAATAAACTTTAACAAATCTTCCATCTGGAAGATTATGTCTGGTAAACAAATTAACTCTCCCTTTTCTGCAAAACCCCAAAGATACCTAGGTTTCCCAATCTTCAAAAGACCAACTGCAATGGCAAGAGAGATTCAAGATGCAATCCTCCATTCAACTGAAGCCATCACCACTTCACTCTCTAGAGTATACCTTTCATTATATGGAAAGGTTGGCCTCCTCAACATGATCATAATGCCAAAAATCTCATATTATCTTCCATTCGTAAAAATGTCTAAACAGTTTCAAAATAAAATCAACCGATTATGTACCAAACTTTTCTGGAGAGGAAGGACAGTTGCTATTAGCTTGCGAGGCATCCAACGACCACACAGGTTCAATGGACTGTCATTCCACTCAATACAAGCAATCATTTTACAGAAAACCCACAACACTCTACATAATCTGATCCTCTCCTGTGGATACTCCAACATTATTAAAAAAATTACACCGACAGATCATCCTCCGCCCTCTGCCAGTTCATGGATAGCCTCCCTAATAGACCACCTACAACTTTATAACCCAATAATGCCCTTTAACCTTAACAAAAAAATCACCTTATGGGAAGCATACAATATAATCAACTATAATCAGCAACCCATTAAAAGCAGCCTAAAAGTAACCAACCAAAGACTCATTTCACACTTCAAAAGATGGAGTCTGGAACCCAAATTCCTTGACTTCATCATTAAAATAAACCTTAATGCGCTTCCCATGAATTGGTTCCTTTATCACCGAAGAGGTTTTACCAGCATTGACCCTATATGTGGTCTGTGTGCTCATGAAGATGAAACCATAGACCATATTATACACCAGTGCCCAAGATTTAAAACACTGAAAGATATAATTATAATCAATTCCAACATAAGACCTGATATGATTTTCTCACTTGAAAATGCCAATCATAATGGGTTTTTTTCAATAATAAGGCTTTCTACCTTTGTCCTTTATTCCATATGGATAGTGAGATGCAAAACTCTCATGGAATTATCCCTGCCACAAATCATACCCTTGTTTTATCAAACGCTCAAAAAAATCAAGAAACGTGACCAGCTCCTGGCCTCCAGTAAAGTCTTTGATGACACCTGGTCTTTAACTTCTCTTTCCTTTTCCTGATTATCAACTCCCACCTACCCAGCATTGTAGAATAGGAAATTCTAAAAAAAAATATTCATGTTTATATAAAAAATGCTTATTCCATTAAACAAGTTCTTAGAATCTCATCACTATACCTAACCACATAAGAGTATAACAATTGTACTCTCATAACAAAATCTAGCCAGATGACAAATAGAACATTATACAATCATATTATTGTACAATTTATTCATTTATCTATCCTTTATTAGTATGTAATCACTATTTATTGTTAATAAAATTTTTGTTGAAATGAACAGTTTTTTTAAATAATTTATAAAATCTATATTTTCTTTTTAGAATTACTTTTAATTTATTTGAATACCAAGTAGGATATTTAAACTTTTTCTCTATATGAATTGGCATATATTTAGATATATAAAACTACAATATATCTACAAATACATCCAAAGCCTCATCAGCAGACTTTGAATTATAAACAGGTGACTATTGACAATCCTGAAGTGCTATGTATAGACCCAAAAAATTTACCCTACGATAATCTCTAATTTATGGGGAATATATTGTACCAGGCACACCTCAACCCATTCTACTTTTTGGCATATATATCAACCATGAAGTGACTGTACCACTTTAGGGTGAGATCTCAATAATAATTTTAATAGAAATATAAATTCTATAAGTTAATTTGTATGGATACATTATTAATTAGGCAATATATTGAAATATAGTTGATTATTCCATTTTCATGCCAACAGACATCAAAATGTTAATTGCTGTATACCTTTGAAAGACCACGAATAATTCACATCTTTACATGCCACACCCAGACAGAAAATCCCTGACTGGCAGGATATACAACCCCAACCCATTACCTAACATATACCAACTTCTAAGGCCCGATATAGTCATATCTTATTATGCTATGCTCAGTCCTCTTTTATCTTATCTTATATAAAACGAAACTTTAAAGCCGCTCTTGGAAATATATTTTATTATTGTACCGGTCATTTTTGTATGTTCACATAACAAGATCTAGGCAAAAGTACCTTGAATCCAATCATGTGCAAGATACATAAGTCAGGAACACTCATGAATTCTGTCCTATTTGCCTATTTTCCAGATGTATCAACTTATGAGCAACAATCCCAATGATATCTATCTAATTTTATCTCTCTCTGCCAACATTGCACATGGGAGACACAAAAAGACTCTACAATTTAAGTTTAATGGTGGAATATTTAGCATGAAATATAATTTAGGAGCATTTAATGATTGTGACCTTTCATATTAATTATATATTAGCAGAGATCATCTAGTCAGTAGGAGCATAACTTATTAATTAAAATACTAATTTAAATAAAAGAAAACACAATGATTCAGAAATGTTATAACATATATATTTAAGATTTATTATTTGACAAAACATAAGTAAATACTTATTATCATTGATTAATCATTGGCTTCATAAATATTATATGACAGTTGATCATAGAGAAATCATATTACATTTGGTTGTTAAATTAAGAATCAAATTTAACAAGTGACTTTATTTATAGTTGCAGCTTTGCCAATAATGTATACTATAATAATTAATGTAAGAATTAGCGCTATTCAGAAATATAATATTGAAGTGCCACTGCACCCCCAGAAAAAACAAAATAGCATTTCACTGATTTGAAAGATAATTATAATTTGATAACGAAGCATTACATGTGTACCTAAATATAGTTATTAATTCAGTTTATAAAGTGACGGACATGTGTGGGATAGCTGATAAATATATATATTAATAATAATAAGGTCGTCACAATGATGCACATTTTAAATAATGGACATAGATCTGTTTAGCAATAATCACAACATTACGGCTTATGAATGTTCATGGGTTTATTAGAAATATAACAGAGAGGCGGTGTGTACATGGTGCCGTATTTGATGTGATCCAGTCACGGATCCAAACATGTGCTTCATGGAATTCATTTGAAGAGAAAAATACCGAACGTTGGCAGGCTCGGTTTATGAACGAAGAGAGGTTGGCTGTGCATTTATTGGGCTGGTTTTTCCAGAGTGATCCCCATATAAAGCACACACATACAACCAAATAAGTCCCCAGGGGGGTTTAAGCCTGGTTCTTGGACTTTAAGAAGGATAACGGGTTCGAACTTTGCGATACCTCCGAATAAAAGAAGCACAAATATATATATATATATAGAATGAGGCTGCCTATATGCACACAATGCTTGAGATACGAAATGTAGCTCTAAAGACTACTTAATTATTAATGTCCATACATTATAGAATATCCTGCATAATGATATGATCTAATTGCTAAACAAGCATGGATGATTTAACTTACATTAAATTATATAAGTTTTAAGACATAAAGATTCCCCTTACCCTTTACTTTAAATTATTTATAACTTCCCACACCATTTAATAAATGCAAATTTCAGTTAATAAATGCTGTTACTAAGGTAAATAAGTTTACACAGAAATAAATGGGGTGGTGGTAATAACCGGCGTAATAAATAGATTTTACATATATAAAATACATTGACAGTTAGGGTTAGCGCATTATTTAAAAGATGAAAAGAAATATTTTTAGAAAAACAGATGTTGATCTGTTTTCCTACAACAATTTTATAAGATAATAACTTTGTTTTTCCAAACTCGCAAGCATTTGCATAAGTCAAATAGGACTTGTTTTTAATTAAAATAAGTTCTTAATTACCCCATAAGTGATGGGTAGGGAAACTAGAAAGGAATTATATGTTAGAGAGTTTGAAATATTACTGGCATTTTAAAACACAAAAAAATACGTAATATACTAATGAAATAAAATAATTGCCGCATAGAAATAATAAAATAAAAAGACATATTGAATAGAGGCTCGATGATAGAATAGGTTTAGTTATATAGAGTTGTAGCTAAGTAAAATTTCATAAAATATAATTTACATAGGATATTATAATAGAGCTTCAGGATTATTGTTGTTATAGAAGGCTGAATTTAATAGAATCATAGAGCGGCTAAAGTTCTTTTACCTTTCATAAATAGTAGCGGTTCTTGATGTTTGGAGTGTTCATCGGCAGTAATAAACTAGATCTAGGTATGGAATAAGGCATCACAGGTAGCATTTTGCTTATTTAATTATTAGACATTTGAAAGTTCATAGGCATGGGATCCAGAGCTTTTCTTATGGGAATGAGCATGTTGGAACAGGGGGGAAGGTGAAGTTTCCCCTACTCATGGCACATTGGATGAAGATTAAAACTAGCGTGGATTATGTGGGCCATCGTTAATTTATGGTTGTCTCCTCTTTTTGGATTCAAATCCAGCAGTATTTATATCATTATTTTTGATGATGTAGTATAGCGATTAACTGCTGGACCTGAGGCAATTTGAGCACTTTAGCCAAGCTGAAATCTGTTGACCGGATATCTTTTGTTTTGGAAGTCTTTTGAAACAATGCAATCCTGTTACAAGTTTCTTGAATGATTGTTTTAAAATAAATCTTATGATTTTAAAACAAGTTGGCGTGGATAAAATTTCCACTAATGGATTTTATTTTACTATTACAAATTGTAATCTTTTACTTTTATCTAATGGGCTTGTTTGGGTAATTGTTTTTGAGAAACTTCTTAAAGAATTGCATCATTTTCTGACTGCTAAATTAAATATAAAAAAATAATAAATTTCATATATGACTTTTAAAATACATGAATAATATAATTATTTATATGATTTATAAGCAATCTCCCCACACTGAAAATATATATATTTAGCCATTACGCATGCTTACACATTAAAATAATATTAAATGTTTATTTATTAAATTATTTTGCGTTAAGATATATAAATATCTATGTCAGTTATGTTTAAATGATTAAGCAAAGGAAAAATATGTTAGTACATATGAATACATGCATAAGGATGGGTTTAAACATGGTTTGATGGAGGAGACTGTAAGTGGGCTGTGAAGCATGATCTGAGCATCAGATCATCTGCTTTATTATATTTTTAGGAAATGAGAGAAAATAAATATAACACTCAACAATAAATTGAGTTATAAAACATTTCTTACACATATCAATTAACATTTATTAATCCCCATTATCCCACCACCAATTGCTCAAATAAAAGAAAATAAGATATTATTTAATCTGTTTTCTCTTAATTCATAAATCGTTTGGATGAAGTGGCTGAGTTCTATACCCACATGTATATATTAGGCAATATAAAAAAAATGATATGAGATCATTAAATATTCGGACATACCTGTATGCTTGTTTCTGCATTCATTCCACAGTTTTAATAGTATTTTAAAAATTCTGGATTTTAAACTAAATATGGAAGAATGACTAACTTAAAGAATCCTGCACATAGTGGATAAATGATTTAACATACACACACTACCAAAATATAATTTAGATCTTTGGCATAATTAGATTTTAAACAGATTATGGCTGTATAATATACACATATAAGTAATATTTAAGAAAATAATATCAAAAGATTAAAGCAAATTTTACCCTCTGGTGTCTTGATACTTCATCTGGACTCGGGGGGTCTCTGAATGTGCTATACACACCTGTTTACTAGAGTGGCAAGGACATCTTTCTTTTCACTATGGTGGTCTGGCAATCTTCATCAATATCTGCTGGACCTGGATGGCTACATTTCAATGGCTTGGATAGAGCTGGACGGGTGCACTGAAGCAGGATTCTACCCCATTATCATGTTGCTGTTTAATGTAGAAATGGTCTTCATCTTGAGTTTGTTAATGCTGTGGTAATCAGGTGAACACTGCTATTTATTTTATTAGAAAGGAATTTAGTAGAGACTCAGCTCTATGCCCTTTCTTAACAGATCATGTCTTCTAAATTGCAGCCTGGATATGAGGCATGTGCAGCATATAGTTGGAAGTGACGGGGGCTCATTAGCACCGCAAGGTTTCGGCAACCATAATTACCTCCATACTGACTAGCTATCACTGTTCAGTTATTCGGTCAGTACTCCATAGCAGTGGTATTCTGCGTAAGTAACCTCTGCATTAATCTGGAGTCGTAAAAATATTTGCAGTGACTAAAATATAAGGATAATCAGCCTGCAATGATCATGCAATATCTTCTGCAAAGCTTAGATTGCTCTGAGAATCTTTTTGGTTTTATCCCTGGAGAATGGAGGAATATAACCCAAGAGAATTTGGCATAATATGTCTGCAAGAACTCTAATATAATGATAATCCTCATCCAGCACCTGGTGAACAGTATATATAGCACCTGCATTACATAGTCAATTTGGTTAGCCACCACCACCCCTTTGAATAATTGCCTCAAGCTTCTATCTTGGTTGCTAATTGATTTAAAATAATTCACATACTTTCTTTTAAAGAATGTTATCTTTAATTAATTTTATATATTATTTTTAATTTAATTTTATCTAGGTGACTCAGACCACTATACTGATAAACATCAGTTTCAAATTTAATTACAAAGAAAAATTCTTTATTAAACATCACTATAGAATAAATAAACAAGATTTTTCTATCTCTGCATTAGCGCCACCCTTCGAACTCTTTTGTTTGTAAAAATAAAAGTACAAAGCAGGATGGGATGCCCAACCCGTAGCTCGCGAGTCACATGTGGCTCGCGTAACTGTTTAATGTGGCTCGAATTGCACTCCTCAAAAAAATTGATAAAATATTTTATGTTCCTTGATGGCACATGCACACACTAAAAAATAAACATTTTTACAATACAAACAATAACGATATGCAGTGTCAGGTTTCACATTAAATAAAATATATTTTTCCTGTAATTTATATGTATGTTACCAAATTTTTAATAAATAAAATGTATTTACATTTTTTTTTCTTTTTAACATATTACACCATTTTTTTTTTTGCTGTACACGTTTGGTTTGGTGCTATATATATATTGTATTTAGTGCTCTTGTATATATTGTTGTTTTTATCGAGAAAGATCCTTGTAGACGTTTGGTTTGGTGCTGTATATATATATTGTGTTTAGTGCTGGAAATAGTTTTTATCGAGATAGATCCATGTACACGTATATATTTTGCTGTATATATCGATGTTTAGTGCTGTAAACAGTTGTTTTTATCCGTGTACACGTATATATTTTGCTGTGTATATATATTGATGTTTAGTGCTGTAAATAGTTGTTTTTATCGAGATAGATTCGTGTACACATATATATTTTGCTGTATATATTGATGTTTTCATCGAGAAAGATCCGTGTACACGTTATTTTGGCCACATTAGAAACGGCGGATTGATACCAATGTAAATAGGCCACCCCCCCCCACCTATCTCCCTACATTGCAGGTTTAGTACCCAAGTACCATGTTTATAAATGTAATATGAAAAATGTAATATATAATTGTGGCTCCCCAAATTTTTTTAAATTCTCAACTGGCTCGCGTCAAGTTAAAGGTTGGGCACCACTGCCTTAATACATTAGTGTATTTTTATTTTTGGTAAAACAATGACCATCTGATTTTTTTTAATGCATTAACATAGAAAATCTTATGATTTAAAAATAAAATATAGACGTACATTGGAACATTTATAATTACTTTATATATTTTTATTTCCTTTATAACATGTTCCAACACATAAACAACTTTTTACAGAAAAAATAAATAACTGATATAAAATTATAAATGTAGTAAATTTTTGATCATTAATACAATTTATAAATGTAGTATGTTTACATTTATTTAAAAACAAAATAAAATGAAACAAAAAACATTGTACCATATATACTACAATATTATGCATCAATTTACAATTTGAGTTAATATTCTTGAATGTGTGTGGGTAAGAAATATATACACAGATACTTCATCCATTTTATACTGTTTATATTATAGCTAAATAAATTAATAATTGTAAATATATCTATAACTAAGCTGTAGCTTCAACTACAGCCACCTTGTTTGTGTGTGGTTACTCATAGAGTGCCTGGCACAATATATACTCTCTTTTCCCATGACCAACATCACTTAAGGTAGTAAAAATTAAATACAATCTATTATTATTACAATTTAAAAAATATTATTGTGTATGAGGTCTAAAAGAACAAAATTATTCAATCTTATTGCTTTAGATGAAACTGATTATTGGAGTATTAAAATCACCTGTAATCATTATATAATGTGGATAATTTATAAGATATAATTCTATATCAATTAAGATTTAAACAATCTTTATTAGATATACCAGGATATATATATATATTGTATCCTCACAATCAAGTAGAAATAAACATGAATAAACTAAAATAAATGCTCCAGCTAAAACTTTTATTCTCACAATAGTAAAATAAGTATTATGAATATTTTACGATAATTTTGACCACTAGACTAGCTCAAATTGATAATAATAAAAATACGGTTCATTTTAAATAAATAAATATAAAATAATTAACAATAATTATGAGACATATGGTGAAAAATAAAGTAGTAATAGGACTACATTGAGCATATATCCCAAAAGATACAATTTCAGTAGCTTAAGAACACTATCCCCCTTTATTTCAAATAATAGTATAAAACTATAGCATTCTTAAGATTTTTAAAATATTAGAAATACTCAAATATAATATTAATAAGTAAATTAAAATAAGATTATCTCAGGTTCTTTAAATAATATCTCTAATAATATCTCTAGCCAAGTATGATAAGGAATTTTGAATCATTCCTAACTACATCTAAACAATAATAAGAATAACAACTCCTATGCTTAATCTAACTAACATTTGGTATAATATTTACTACTCAATAATCTAGTCACTAATAATAATATGATTCTCTTATTTATCATTTCTCTTTTTTATTTCTCATTTCTTATCTCATATGGCATATTATAAGTATGGTATAATCTGAACAATGTGTGGCAAAAAAGAAATATACTTAATGATATGGTAGTATTTTCAATAATGAATTATGACCAAAATAATCTTATAGCATATGATTTTACTGTGTCATATTCTGAATAATGATTAACCCAGCAAGCATCACATGATCACATCTCCAATACTAGCACATAATTGTTTATAAACAAAGCAAAGCAAAACTCCATATAGTAGTACCACCTGTGATTACTCTGTTTAGCACAGGTGGCACTACTATATGGAGTTTTGCTTTGCTTTGTTTATAAATAATGATTAACATTGTTTAAATAAATAATATCATTTTAAAATTGTAATGTGCAAAATATGTAATATGTTTAGTGCTGAATTCTGAAGATTGGATTCTGTGGACGTATGTAAATCAATAATAACATGGACAACAAGTTTATAATAACAACTTTAACAAATTTATTTTATACTAAAAAAATAATTATATACAAAATATTTACAGTCTTAAAACAAATTCTTATAAATATTATATTAAAATTAAAACAAAATATACAAAATAAAATAAAGAAAGATTGAATTTACAGATTTACAATTTCGAAAATCATAAATGAGTAAGCCTTCACTCCGGCTTATGAATTTTAAAATTAGAAATACATATCATGTATTAATTATTCAAAAATATTCTGTTATTTATCCTACAATATTGTATTAGCTTATTCTAAGGTTAATAAAAAGTAAATTTTATAATGTTCATTCATGTATTAAATAATAATAAATTTTGTTATGATGTCTATTTTATGTTCAAAATTATCAAATATAAAAAATAATTAAATAAAATATAAGCCTTCATTATACAGTAATATTCTTCATTTGATGTTTTACTGTAAAAATATGCATTGCATTATCAAAATGTCGATTTATGAAAATCGAAGATATCAAAAATATGAAAAATATATATATAAATTATGAATAGTTTATCTTTCTTCTATCACCAAAAATATTTCAAATATATTAAGAAAAATTATGATTCTTTTGTCATATTCACCATCAACATTATGCATTCAACATCACTTGTATTTCTTCACAATACCTAAAACCTATCTTGCCTTGTTCTAAACAAATCATCTTTTCTAATATTATCAATTATTCATCTTTCAAAAATACTATACTACATGATTTTTATAAATGGACTTCAGATGGCAATACCATGCATAGGACATGAAGAAATAACTAGAGTAAAGCCTCAACAGTATAAAACAATTCAATAAATCTTATGGAAATCAGTGTAAAGAAACAACAAGTATGACTTCATCCAATAACCTTAAAAATAATGTCTTGGCTTTCTTTTAACACTTACAGATCATTAAATATAAAGATCAAAATACTGACCATGAAAAATATATACAAAGTACAGGGCTATGTTATCTGTATTTGCATAATAACTTCTTAGATATGATATAGGCTAATTATCCAATCTTCTTAACACATCCTATTATATAAGCATTCAGGATTTCATTATTCTACTTCCCTGTCACTACCATTTGAATAATTTCAAAATAGATTTACACACTTCACATTGTAAAATAACTAAGCAAATTTCCCAATAATAAGCAAAGTTACATATCACTTTATCAAACCATAACTACTATAAGAAAAGGTTTCACATACAAGCTTATCCACAAATACAAATGAGATTTGATTTTAAAATATTCATTCAATATTCATGTCTTAAAAATAAATATCATATGGTTTATCTAGCAAAGAATCATATAAAAAAAATATGATCATTTTATAAAGTTATAACAAACTTTATAATATAATAAATAAAAAATATATGCATATTTCTCATAGCTTATATCTCTTAATAAAAATCTATATGTGTTATCAACTCACACATTCGTATGCTCATTTGTTCATGTAATATAATATAATGTGCCGGTCAAAATCGTGTATTCATTCAACAAGACCAATAATCCAAGCAAAAGTACCTTGAATCCAACCATGCACAAGATACAGATGTCAGGGCAAGGGTGAATCCTAACCTATTTGCCTGAACTATTGCCTCTCTGACTAATGGATAACGTTTGTGATGACACGAGCAGTGCTTGTTTTTATTCCATCCCAGCTGGAGGTCATGGTACACATAGAGACTCAATAATAATCCCCTCTTATCAAAAATCCACTATTTATGTGATCTGGCTTTATAGGATTAAATCTACAGTGACAACTGCCAATTGCAACTGCTCTAAGTGGTTCTGTGAGTTTGGTGCCTGCTTTGGAGGGAAATCTATAATCCTGCATGCCCCAAGGGTTGATTTCCTAATTAAAACAACAACAAGCATATTAAGGTTATCAGTCATTGTACTACCAAAATCTATTTAATTAAGGTTCAGATTAACAAAAAGTGTAGATTTTATTCAGAAAAATTTTAGGAATTTGGTACAATGACTTTCAAACTTATATTTGACATAAACTTAAACAGAAATTTACAAAACATTTCTTACAAATATTACATTGTTGAAATAATTGATTCTCAAATGTACATTGATTAAAAGATAAATATAAAATGTTACCAACTGATTAATTGAAGAAAAATGAATTTTAATAAAGAATTTGAAATATTTGTAACATTTTATAGATATCTAGGATTCAATTCAATTTTAACTAGCTCAATTAAATCATTATGCTCAGCTAAAATATGTACAACTATCTTTAGTATATTTTATAATATTATAACTTATACAGATTAATATAGTTCAATATAAGTGTACTAATTAAATAAGTATTTAATTAAAATCATGAGATTTAAGTGAAGCTACAATGGTGAATTTACTATTTGAGTCAATGTCTTTCCAAGACACCGTCTCAATGGCATAATAACTATTACTTACTAGTTATCTCTATTACTAACTCTACAGCACTCTTATGACTTTTATAAATGAACTATCTTTAATAATAATAGATAAATAAATCTCAAATCTTTGTTAAGGAAATATAAATTAAACGGATTCCAGGTTCTTCTAATTATCTTAAAGTAATAATACCTCATGTAGATAGGAATGATATGATTTAATATCAAACCTAAATACACCTAACTTATTCTATCAACAATAACCAACTAATAACAATCACTTAGTGTATAGCTTAATTTATCTATTTGATTATACTATTAATCATCTAGAAAAGTGCAAATCATATACATGTCTTTCATTTCCATATAGTATCTTAATTTTAAAATATATCAAAAATGTTAGTAATCTAACAATCTGTGGCAATATAATAAATATTATTATACTCTTATATTGTGCAAATTATAATTATCTATGACCATTGTAATATTATAAGTGTTGATAAGCCAACCAATTTCTATAAATTGATATTAAGAAAATATTGTGTTTACTTTTCAAAAATAATAATAATCATATATTCATAGTGCAACATTATGTAGAAAGTTCAAATTATCTCGTTGTCAAATGGTGTAAATAATAATGAATTCGACACTCTTAAAACAACTTAAACAAATTTATTTACATCAACTTTAACATATAACTTATTTACACTTATTTACATTTACAAATGGAACTCAAAGAAAAATAAAACAAAATAAGTAAACATGATAACACAAGATTTTACACTGTTACTATTTCCATAATCATAAAAGTAGATAATTTATACATTTATTAAATGTTCTATCAATAACATTTACTAAGTTTATGACTTTAATTTTAATAAACATCATTTGTCATCATCACAAGAAAAAGGTTTTATGTGATATATCATTCGTGTAGTATATATGTAAATAAGTTAGACTTCGTTAATAATTAAAATGTTATTTCACTTAAGTCTTACTACAATTTATATTATAATGTACTTAGTATGGTGAAAAAGAGCATTACTATTAACATTACCTCCAAAGATCAATTAATGTATAAACTGATATAAACTTTGTAATATAATAACAATTATTGTTTATAACTATTTATTTCATTCCAATATAATGTCATACTACATGTCTTATCAAAATATGCAATACGTATATGTTCTTCTAAAATAATATTTAAAATTATTCCACAATTTCAAATTTTATAACGTATTATATTCAATAAAATTCTATGATTCTTTTTATGTTTAAACTATTACTCTTCTTTTACTTATTATTCTTATTCCTTCTTAAGACTTCTATCTACAAAAGTCATTTTAACCTTATTTAATTTCAGAAAAACAAATGACCAATTTTAAAACAAAAAATAATAACGATCCAAACTCTCTTATACCTCATCCTCTATATACAATAAGCCTTCAATCAAAATATAAATTTCTATGTAAAATTAACTTAACTTATCTAATAAAATAAAAATAAAATATAGATTTTATATACCTCTTACTAACTTGAAAAGAAAAATAAATAACTTACACTAATAATAAATTCAATTCCTAATATTGTAACAGAAACATTAAAATTTATTCACGAAAGAATCATATAATTATTTCTAGGTTCTCATATTATGTTGTACTAAATTTACATCATCAATTTAAATATATCCATATTAAAATAAAACTGCTATTATTAATATTATGCGTGTATATTATTTAAATATTAATGCATTCATTCAACAATCAAATAACATTTGGTTGATCTAAAGAAAAACATAGTAAATACATCAAATTATTATTATCACATCAAATTATTATTATCACATAATTTTTTACCATAAATGATACTTTAATGTACAGTCCGTCACACGATGTCCTCCAGGATTTCAGTTTTACAAAATAATTTCACATTTACACTCAACAATTATTCTTTAAAATATTACGTGTTGTATAATTATAAAATAAAACTTTTTATGCACAAATGTTATATTAATATTTAGCTTTTTTTAAGAAGATGTATGTACTATCCTTTCCTATCTTTAATAAATAATAATCAATTAAATATTTATGTTAGTTAATAAATAAAACATATATTACACAAAATCCAACGGTGTCTTCTTCCAGCTATAGTTGTTCTTTTTCCTAGGCACAAATTTTCACCAAACATTACTTCCTTTTCTGGTACATCACGTGTTTTTTAAAAGTTTTATAGAATAAAAGAAAACATGTTTTCTTTTAAATAAAATAAAAGTCAAAGTCAGTTCCACCATGAGAATAAAATAACAATTAAAATAGTTTATGAGATCCAGATTCACTTCATGGAAAGGAAATATTATTATTTAAAAGTTATTATTTTCAGTATTAGTTAATAGTTTATAAAGTTCTTATTTAATTATTTTTAATTGATTTGGACATCCACATATATTTGATTTGCATTTCCTTAACTGCTGATTTAGGTAAGATTATTTTCTAGAGTCCATTGTACGACCAGCGTTCGGAACTTTAATAATCTAATATTTTTTTTTATATAGGTATTTCTTTGCCCGTTGAACTTCCAATTTATTTGCCTCTTTAAAACTTGTCAGAATTTGGGTCCTTTACACCGTAAAGACTTAATGTAAGGCAAGCAGCATTTATGTAATCATTATTATTTACCATCTTTACTAAGTTATATACTTAGATTTATAATTTATAAATACTTTCTTCATAAAGAAGTATTTACCCTTTAAATATCTATTTTATAAAAATTAATTACCATTAGCTTTAAATTTATACAAAGTCCAACGTATTACTTTATGCATCTAATAACTTAGTTAATCCAGCATCTGGTTAAATTTTTAGTATAAAGTATCCACACATTTTATCCTATAATGATATTCCCATGACTATTTGATAATAAATTGAGCTTCAATAGAAAAACGATCAATAGGAAATTATAATAAATTAACACTGCATATTTGTTTCATACAAACTTTATAAATTATTTAAAAAACTACTCTTTTATAATTTTAAACGATTTTGAGAGCGTCTATAATTACTTAGCTATTTCTAATAGTGCACACTTTACTTTCAAGAATTTCAATCACTATCCTCCTAACAATTGAACCTTGGTTTTATACCGAAGAAACTTCCCATTTGATTGTGAATTAAACAATCAACTTGCTAGCTTATTTGTTATTTTGCCAATAAGACAGAATTAAAAATAAATAATGACTTATTTAATATTTATTATTTATCACATTATTAAATTCTTAAATTAATCTTTGTCATTTATTTAAATCTATTAAACATTTTTTTAAAAATATAACTTTCTTACTTAATTTCATTTTTAACTCTCTATAAGATTATTTTTATAAACAAATTAAGTTCATTTTTATTCACGTTACGTTTTTAAGCAGTATTTTAAAAATCAGATTTAATGTTTCACATTAATTATTTTTATTTTATCTCATGATAGCCAATATAATATTTATAAATTTTATAACAGAATTTTTAAAATAGCTTTGCAACTTTATTAAAAACTCCTAAGCATGTGTATGTATCAAACTAACATCGTTTTATAAATAGAGTCATAAAAATGCTTGTAATAATCTAAAAATAAACTACAATTCATTTTTAAAATAATATTCTTTAAAATAAATAATATCTTCCAACAATTTTTAAAATAATAACTAACATATTAAAATCAAATATTAAAATCTTCCATTATGTACTAATGTTAATTTAAACATTGCGTATTCACTTATTAAATATTAATCTTTATCAGAAATACAATATATGCATTTAATTTTTAACTTGTCTTTAAAAACTTTAATTTAAACAGTTATTTATTAAATTTATTAATGCAGTATTGCTTATGGCCAATTTTCCCAACTATATACCATTATCATTCCCATTGAAACGTCTCTCTCAAACATCAGCACAATTTTTACATATCAAATATTCATAGATTACTTTAATTACACTTTTTAAAAGATTGTTATAAACAAAATTAACATCATATAGCTAAATATATCTTAAATTTAAAAATTTTTTAAAATAAATGGACACAACAATTTATGG
>JAQFVV010006586.1:0-71036 GCA_028023455.1 Epiperipatus broadwayi
CTAGTCAGTCGAAATATCGGATTGTAATGCAAAATAATACACGGTTTCTATCCAAAAATATATTTATTATATATAATAGGCGATTGGACCCATTTAATACACCTACCATTTTCAGTTCTAGTTAATCCATTGTTATGATTATATTTAGAGAATACTATTATTCCATCTGGGTCCATTTTAACATTATTAAATATTTTTAAATAGGGTGTAATTAATTTTAACAAATATGAGACTCATGTTTCTAAAAACAGATCACATCATCCTAACATTAAAGAAGTATTTATTCAATGGCATGAGGATACCTGGACACTCCTCCTTATTAAGTATCTACATACTCTTATGCCTAACAATAATATCCATTTGAATATATTAACACATTTATAATAATTAGAGTTCAATTAGATTACTCAATAAATTACGCTATTATTTATTGTATATAAAATTTTATTCTTATTATTTTGGATAACTAAGATTGGCAATAATCATAAGAGTACTTTTTTCATAAGGAGATCTCAGGATAATCATTATTTTTTTATGAATTCTTCATACTATATATAGAATATCATGAGGGATATCACTGATCTCCATGGGTACTGCACAAATTAAGAATGGCTTATAATTTAAATCTATGACTAAAATTATTTACTATTTTTATTTATATGCATCTTTATACTTTAAATTAATATTATCATCCAATGAGTAATTAGAGTTAAATGCTTTCAACAACAAATTATTCATAATTTAATCCATATCAATAAATAAATATACTTAAATAATTGGCAATGTTATTTATGACCTATGTGACCAAGTCAGCATGCAGTAAGTGAAAAATCTCTATTAAGAGATGTGTGCTAAGTTATCTGTTACATTGTTCTAAACTGTAATGATCTGTCATTTTAATTTTAACCTGTACACTTTGAGTTCATGTGATGTAGTGACAATGACCCCAAAAAACAAATTCAACATTTAGAACTTAAGCAAACTTTTAAAACAACAATTTTAATAACACTTTTTACAAACATTAAAATAAACATTCCAATGAACAAATAATTTCAAAATAACAGTTGTAATAAAGTTGTATACTTACATAATAATAATAATAATAATAATAATAATAATAATAATAATAATAATAATAATAATAATAATAATAATAATAATAATAATAATAATAATAATAATAATAATAATAATAATAACAATAATAATAATAATAATAATAATAATAATAATAATAATAATAATAATAATAATAATAATAATAATAATAATAATAATAATAATAATAATAATAATAATAATAACAACAACAACAACAACAAAAAACTGTTATTTTATTTGTTTTGTTATAAACAGTATGGAGAGTGTTGTCTTGTTTATAAACAATTATATGCTAGTATAAGAGATGGTGATCATATGATGCTTAATGGTTTAACACCAATCCTGCGTAATAAGATACTGGTGTCAATGGTTGTTAAATAGCCAAAGACACCAAAATGTATGGGTGCTGAATTGAATTCAGACCCAAATGACTATATAAGATATTGAGCTCAGATTGAAAATATTTTTGTGTTTTCAATTTCATTCACATAGTTTTATAGTTAAGTAAAGATAAAAGATGGTTGCTGGAGGGTTGCATTAGATCCTAAGATGTAGGTGCTGTGCTCTCAGATTCAAAGCTCTTCACTGACAAACGCCACAAGCCAGAAACTAATCTGGGGGTATTAGATGAGTAGGCATTAGATAGGGATTTTATGCACAAGCCTTTTGACATCCATTGATTACTCTGGTTGGCATCCACTGATTACTCTGGTTGGCAGAGGGTGGCACTACTGCATGGACAGTTTTGCCTCGTTTATAAAGGGTTATGTACAGCGAATAAAGTTAAAGCCAAAATATAATTTTAGTGTAGATCCTACCTGGTTCCAGTTAAATATAAGGATGATGTAGATAGTCACATATAACAGATAGACGAATGAGGGATATAAACCTCTGATGAATGTAATATAAGATGACACTATGAGAATATGATTATGTGCACATCAGTTAAATGCCATCACTAGATCTGATTGGGATGTGCCGCACATATAACAGATTTGCTGCTTGAACTTCAGGTAGATAAATATTTTCATTTTTCGACTAAACATCTAGTTTGTGACAAATGCCATTACACATGGAAGATCAAAAAACATTCGACCACTGTGAATATATACATGTTTCAATGAGTTTCATTTGAGTTTTTTAACAGTGGGTTGTGAGTGATGTCAGCTTTGCATCAAGTTTCGTCCCAGCATATAATAAAATTTCTCATATACTTCATGGATATCGCAGTGATAACTTCACAAACATCCTAAAAACATTTGGAATAGGAGTGTCACAAAATAATATACTTATTAAGTGTAAATAAAGCTATGTACTGAAAGAATATATTTTTCTGCAGCAGCTTGTTTGTGCACAGGAGATGAGACATCCCAAGAAGATGAAGGCAATTGTTAGATTCCCAGAACCTAACAATAAAAATAAAAAAAAACAAATTAGATCATTCTTAGGAATATGCAATTTTTAACAAAGATATTATGAGTTTTTCATGGACCCTGAATTACTTTTATAATTGATTAGAAAGGAAAGCCAGTGGGAGTAGACTGAAAACCATTGTAAGACATTCAAGAGAAATATTTACAAAAAAAAAAAAAAAATATTCTACCCTACCAAGATTTTAACAAACACTTTGTTCTACATATAGATAAAAATAATATGGTTCTGGGGCCTGTGTTATTTAAGAACTCATAAAGAATACCACAAGCTCTATATTTCTTAAGACGAATGTTGAATCAAGTGGAATGAAACTATATAGCAACTGAAAAAGAAGGGTTCACTACTTATTGTGTGGGCCTTCAATAAATTTAATCATTTATTATTAGAGACAGAAATTATAATAATTAAAGGCTATATGAGTTTAAAGTTTAAGCACATTTTCTATTTAACTAATGATCGACTTATAATATGGGCCTTATATATACAGAAGGTCTGCTACTCGATAGTCTATTTCCATATGAGAGATAATATAGTGCTGGACATATTGAGCAGAATTCCAACCCCAAACAAAGATCAAAACATAACTATAGAGGGCGGTCAATTGACTACTCTAGTAATTATACTCGATATATCTGCAGATGGGAATATGGAGAGACTAAAGGTTGTAAAAGCATTATATGCCACATGTAAAAATTGATATACAATTGTGCAACAGTTTCAAACCTGACAACAGTTAATTATGCCTTGATGAAAATAAAAATTGCATCAGTACAAATTAACCAATGGGTTGTTAATGTATCAAATGAAGAAGGGAATCAATTGTTGAAGAATTTTTGTACTTCAAAATTTAAAAGAACATTTGATAAATTATGTGCACCAGTCATATTGATATTATGGGTCGTATAAAGTAAACAAGATTCTACAATGGTTGTACTATTAGTACCACATCATATGTATCATTCTGTTACTTTTATCCTTCATGGTTGTCTGAAATGCTGCAAAAATAATCCAGCTAACAAAAATTATACTAGGACTATTTCCCCTATGTTATGCAAAAACCTGAACAATTTACTGCCATAGATTTTTATGGTCCCTTACCATCATTTCACCAATATAAAATATATATATATTAGTAACATATGTCATCTTTTTAAAATTAGTGCAAGCATATCCATTGCATAAAGCTGGTTCAAAAAATTCCATTACCATGCTAAAGAGGAAGGAGTTTACCCGAAAAAGAAAATCATGTACAATTTTATGTTATCTCGTGTTGAAAGAATGGAAAGATTGGCTACAACAAAAAAGGTTCTTCATATTTTAACTTCTGTTGGTAACCCTAAATCGAATTTATGTGAAAGATTTATGAAGAAATTCGGGACCCAGATTTGTTCTCATTTTTTAAAAAAATCACAAGCAATGGTTTAATGTATTACCCCAGATAATAAAGATCATTACTTATATGTATTATGAGTCCATCTGTCTCACTGCAAGACATTTACATTATGACTGGGTATTGGAAAATTCTTTAGAAAAAATAATATAATAAATGTGTGAATTACTGTGCTATATTGTGAATAATATTATGGAAATCCAGATCTTAAAGTATCTACTTTATCAAATGTGTTGTAACTTCGTTGTTGCACCAAATAAACATTAATATTTTGGACAGCTTCAATGATATTATACCATGACCATGCATGCATTTTATTTTATATTCTCCATTCAAAAATGATATATGTCTTTTCTTCGGACAGTTTATATTTTTGTGAGAGGATAATTGCTAGCATCCCCAGTGGAACAAGAAAGAGACAATGCATAAAATTATTATTATTATTATTATTATTATTATTATTATTATTATTATTATTATTATTATTATTATTATTATTATTATTATTGCATTATATTAAGTTAGTTAAGGATTAAAAAACCAGTTTTGACCCTAAATTCAATCTAACTTAAAGTTACAAATAATTTGATTTCCTATAGTATTGCTTGAGCCCGTGTATTTTTCTGCATTACAAATTCTAAGGGAGTATGATGTATGAAAGAATTTACAAGATACGTTATGCTAATAATTTAAATTAATATTTTCACGTTTATTTAATATTTCATATTTCATATTTTATTGCTATGCTCTGAAGTGTGAGAGTTATTGAAAATGCTTATTTAAAATGAAATGATGCCTATTTCTTAGCCTAAAGAATTATTTTAAGTAAGCTTATTCTTAGTCGTAATAGACTAATCGGGTCATGCATCAATAATATGATACACTTTTTTATGCTATGTGAGGGTGCAAATGACTTATGTTTGTTAAGGTGAGCGTAGTTTTCCCGCCTCAAAGGATTTGAGATGGAGCATAGCTCTCTGAAGAATAAATAATTTTATCTGAAAGTATTTTAGGAGATCGAGGACTTGATCCCAGCTCCAATATTGTTTTATTGCTTCGTAAGAAAAACATTTATGGTTGTAGTTTGTGGTGTTCTTAGCATGACTCTTATATATGTGCAGAGACGAGTTCCTCACATACTTTTAGCCTCAGGAAGAAGGCATATTATTAGGCCCATGCTAGCACCAAAAAGTTATTATTATTAACTTATTCTCTCTTATGACAGCAACATTTTTAGCTTTACTCAGGAGTGTATTATAATTTCGTGTTTATTGCTTGTTAGGTCATTTCATAATAGAGAAAAGGAGTTACTTGTTTAGGGACTAAATATTATATCATAGTCATAAATTAATGTATTGAGTAGCTAAGCTGTGCTCTGGCTTGTGTGAAAACCGATCTTTATTCTAAATTTATATTAGTGAATTTGAATTCAGGCTAGCAGTATGCATCATACCAGTTTCATGCAGAAGAAAGTCATCGCTGGACTGTTAAGAAAGGAGAAGTAAACTCACCTTGGGCTATGGTAATAAATACGCATATGTGTGTGCATTGATATAGTTATTAAAACATATTACATAATTATTAGAAGAGATTTGAAGACTAAGTTATGGGAATAATAGTTCGCGAAATGGATATAAGATTAAAAAGTAGAAAATAATTTTATTGGATTTATGATATGAGCTTCTTAAATAACTTAACTTCAGTATCTTGAAAGTATAAATGCCTTAATAAATTGAATAAATATCACATTATTTTTTATGGGCTTTAAGCTAATTAACAAGGTTAGCAATAATTGTATTTTACATAATGTTATTGAAGCACCGATTCAGATATAACCAAATAAATATTGAACAGTGTATTATGGGTTAAAATAACTATAAATTACTTATATTGTGGAATAGTGATTAGTCCCAAAGCTATTTGTAATAAAAGTTATTACTGGGACAAGCTATGTATTCGTTTTACTAAGTTTTTACAATATCGTAAATGTAGCCAGTGTAGATCCCCATTGTGAAGAGTTTTAATTGTATCTCATAGCATTCTTAATTTGGGATCGCTACAATATTGCTTTGAATTGTAGTTTTTTTTTTTACATAGTTGTTTAATAAATATTTGTTGTTTTTAAAATTTAAACTTGTGTCTAGTGTCTTAGGTATCCAGAGCTACACGATATCAAAATGTCACAATATTAGAGTTTCATAATATTGACAGAATTATAATATTTATAAATTTATAATAATCATTTATACTCTAAGTATAACATGAAAGTATTAATCGAAATAACTCATATTTCTAGTACAGATTGTCCATAAACTATGTTTATTACTTTTTGCTATTAAAGTAAAATAATACATTTTCACTTGTTAAGATCCAAAGATTTGAATTAATGGCATATATATTTAAAATTTTAAAAAGTACTTGGCAAATAGATGACAGAATGGTTTCGTTATAAAATAAATATTTAGTTGTTCTATTCCTTGCAGTCCGGCTACTATTACGAGTGGATATAAAATCCGTTCTTCACTCCTGATATTTGGATGCCTTCTCAGTTGATCAAAATATATTCAAAATTTATTATAATAGTTGTTTTATTAATTAAGTAGTTAAAATATTATATTTATTATTATCTTTATTA
The DNA here is from genome assembly GCA_028023455.1 of Epiperipatus broadwayi. Lineage (NCBI taxonomy): Eukaryota > Metazoa > Onychophora > Udeonychophora > Euonychophora > Peripatidae > Epiperipatus > Epiperipatus broadwayi. The sequence goes on from JAQFVV010006586.1 coordinate 6,561, forward strand.
CAAGTTCTATTATTAGCGTTATAGAAAGTAGACATTAACTTTAAATAAGCATATGTCTATTCAATTTGTAGCTGTTGGAATAGTGTCCAAAATTCGGCAATGAATTGAAAAATGATTGAATATTGCACTTTACAACAAGTCATGAACCAGAGAACAAGAACATTCAGAATTCTAAGACTTTAAAGTTTAAGATTACTATTATTAAAGTGGTTATTATAAATTTATTTAACGCAGATTCCCTTCTTTTCTTCCAATGCGTAAGCTTGTGGTTAAGACCTGTAGAGGTCCTTACCTTCGCATTTTTAACCGCACAAGCTTTAGGTTTATTGCCTTAGTAAATATTATTAAAGTGTTAGAGAATACAGAGTGGTTGAGTTAAGAACTGATATGTTCCACTTATGTATGTGCATGTGGTGGGGGATTAAAGAGACATAATTTAAGATAGGATGGGAAACCTAACCATTAATATTTAATATTAAAATAATTATAACTGTGGAAGGTGATGGATGCGGAGAACGGAGAACGGTTTTTTTTTTTTTTCTAAGGGAGGGGGATAATAACATTTTCTACTCTGTGTTCGTTAAGTCATAAGATTTTAATACTTTTCATTAGTATAATTTTATGAATTCTCTGCATGGATCACTGATCCATTTCCATTTGTTACACATGAAACATCAAGAAGAACATTATTGTAGCTACCACTGGAGATCATATAGTTATGTGGGTTTGTGGAGGAAATTTTTATTATATTTCTAAATAATTTATAGGGAATTTATTTGCGTAATAATTACTAAGTTCAACATCTGAACTCAACTATTATTTATAATTTAAAAATACTATTAAAATTATATATTTTTTGAAAAATATTTAATAACATGCTACCTCCACAGAGTTCCTATTTATTAAGCGATGATGATCTCGAGTGGATACTATATTAGATGCTACAGTTGGAATTTGGCGCCAAAGTAAAATATTACATTATTATTATTAGCTGTCTCACCGTCTTATCTAGTCGGTTGACGTTACAGGCTGTGTATTGGATTTTGTCTTTATTGGATTTTGCTGCCCGAAAATAATGTCACAATATATAATATTATTTATTGGATTTATAAGTCTTTTTTTGTTTTTATATGTATTTCCTTTGGTTAGTTTGTTATATATATATATATATATATATATATATATAACAAACATCTGATCATATATATATATATATATATATATATATAGTCAGATGATCACATGACTTAATATAAACAAGCTTGTATTACAAATGTTTTATAAAAACTCACAAATAAGCTCTTAATAAGCTTTGCAGTATATCCTCAATCCCAGACCAGTTTCTGCTACTGGCTTTGTCAGTGAGGTGCCAGTATATTCAAGCATTAGATTAAAAATACCAAGACCACAGCCACTTTATCTAATGGATAACTATTAAGTAGAAAATCTGAAATTTTCAGACATCCATACGTATGTCAGTCCAGCTAACTAACTTAAATAGCCATATGGTTTCGATTATACATCTTGTTGTGGTTATCAACTGTATAACATCGATTAATCAAAATGACACTTCCTTTCACAATACTCATAGTTCAATTTAGTTGAATTTTCCCACAATTCTGTTATTTTAACATTTAGTGATTGCCGATTTATTAACATTTGACGATTTCTTGGAATCAACATAGCCTCTATTTTTTTGTATGTTTATTGCAGCAACGTTTAATTTGCATAATATTTATATTTTTATAATAAAATTTAAATCCATATTGACAAGATTTATTATGTTCAAATATAACAGATAATGAAGGTGTACTTACATCTTCACCTGATTGGTTCTCTTTTTGAATTTTATTATATAAAAGCATATGCTCTTTTATTCTCTTCTCCAATGTACATTTAAATTTTCCGATATATTGTAAGCCACATTTATGTATCAATTTATATTTAATACAATTTTGATTAAAATTTGGATTTTGAATTTTAGAGTTATTAAGTAATCTATTTTTATTATTTGTTGAGAAAAAAGCAATATACCATAACCCATTATAAATTCCTCTAATAAACTTGACCTGCTCATCCGATATAAATGGCATTGGAATCCATGTCATTTTGATTTTATTTTTATTATATTGTTGATTCCTTTTAAATTTTTTAATAATACTAGTAATAGCATTTTTATTATAACCAATTTTCAGCAAATCATTAACAAATAAATTTTCATTTTTGCTTTAGCTTTATATAAGTATTACGTGCTGACATTGCGCTTAATAAAAATTAATATTTATATCATTAGAATATTTGTATATTTTTACATTTCGAAATAAGAATGACTTTAAACCAGAAAACTTATAACTTATAGGACCATGTGATTTATATTGAATAAAACATCTAGTTTCAATTGGTTTAATTGACATAAAATAATCCAAATTGTATTCTTTATGTATAACAGAAATATCCAGATATTTTTTGGAATTGTATTTTTCCTGAGTTATAACTCAATTTATATTCTTAATCTGATTTAATTCATTAAATAAATGTATTATTAAATCATGTTTTCTACAAATAAAAACTTAAACTCCATATCTATGATATATTTTAATTTCTTGATATTTCAATTGCTTAAGAATTTACTTTTGTAAGTTGATATAACAAAATTACAAATTTTAGCCACAGCAGGAAGATCCATTGGCCAACAATAACTCATTTTATAATAGCGTAAGCTTGTGGTTAAGACCTGTAGAGGTCCCTACCTTCGCATTTTTCAGATGCATATTCCTGAGGTTACAGCCTTAGTAAATATCACTTAATATTCATTACTAAAATTAACATAAATATTTTTATCAATAAACTGTAATACTTTTATAATAAAATTTATAATATAAGACATTACATTTTTTTAAAAAAATGGCATTATAAATAATATTAATTGATTCTATTCGATCGAGCGATGCCTTTCATTTATATCGAAAGTACAAATTTGTATCCATTATTGGCTATTTGGTGAAGGATATTTTCGAAAATAAAGCTGCTCCAAAAAAAATATTCATTAAGATTGACCGTTGATGTTAGTGGTTCATATTATATATTTAATCATTACTTCAAGTTGTTTTAGAATTTGGAGAATATACTGTTTCATTATCCTTTGATTTTGTGGATAAAATTAAGAATATAAATATAGGGTTACATGACACAATTTGTACTTTCGATATAAATGAAATATATGAATCAATAGATCTAATAGAGTCAATTAATATTATTCATAATGCTCTTGTTTCAAAAAATATAAAGTCTAATATTATAAATTTTATTGTAAAAGTATTACAGATTATTAATAAAAATGTTTATGTTAATTTTAGTAATGAATATTATAAAATGAGTTATGGTTGGCCTATGTGTCTTCCTTCTATAGCTCAAATTTGTAATTTTGATGTATCAACTTATGAAAGAAAAATCTTAAAGTAATTGAAATGTCAAGAAATTAAAATATATCATAGATATGTAGATTATGTTTTTATTTGTGGAAAACATGATGTAATAATCAATTTATTTAATTAATTAAATCAGATTAAGGATATTAAGTGGGTAACAACTCAGGAAAAATACAATTCCATAAAATGCTTGGATATTCGAGTTATACGTAATGAATACAATTTGGATTATTTTATGTCAATTAAACCAATTGAAACTAGATATTGAATTCCATATGAATTACATGTTCCTATAAGTCATAAGTTGTTTGGATTAAAGTCATTCTTATTTCAAAATGAAAAATTATGCAAATATTCTAGTGATAAAATAAACAATGTAAATTTATTTGTTAATGATGTGTGGAAAGTTGATTATAATAAATATATTATTACTAGTATTATTAAAAAATTTAAAAGGAATCAACAATTTAATAGAAATAAAAATAGTATCAAAATGAAATGGATTCCAATGCTATTTATATCGGATGAGCATGTCAAGTTTATTATGAGAATTTATAATGGTTTATGCCAAATTGCTTTTTTCTCAGCAAATAATACAATTAGATTACTTAATAACTCGAAAATTCAAAATTCAAATTTTAATCAAAATTGCATTATATAAAATTGATATGTAAATGTGGCTAACAATATATTAGTGAATCTAAATGCACATTGGACAATAGAATAAAAGAGTATATGCCTTTATATAATAGAATTTAAAAAGAGAAACAATGAGGAAATAATGGAAATAAACCTTCATCATCTGTTGTATTTGATCATAGTAAGTCTTGTCAAAATTTGATTATAAAAATATAAAAATTATGCAAATTGCATGTTGCCACAATGAACATAAAATAAAAGAGGCTATATTGATTTCAAGAAATCGTCAAATGTTAATAAATCGGGAATCATCAAATGTTAAAAGAAAAAAATTGTGGCAGAACTAAACTAAATTGAACTGTGGATATTATGAAAGGATGTCTCGTTTTGATTATTCAATGTTATCTAGTTGACAACCATTACAAGATGTATAGTCGGATGTATTCCTAACAAAATAACTATAATTTATGTTTATTTTACTGTATTTTAATATATATATATATATATATATATATATATATATATATATATATATATATATATATATATATATATATATATATATATATATATATATATATATATATATATATAAAAACCAAAACTGTCTAACACTATACTAGCAAAAAATAAAATGCAAAACCATAAAACAATACAGTACTAGATTAAATTCAAAATTTTACCAAAATTCTTACACAACCATGGTTTCAACTACTACAAATAGACCTTCTCAAGTGAAAATCAACCTAAAGGAAAACATATATATATACAAACAAACAAACCTTCTCATAATTCATTTCAAACTCCACCTTCCCTTAATATCAAAAGAAGTCTTCATAAGATTGATAGCCTCAGAATCAAGGAGTTTTATCATCAAAGTCTCCTTTATTCTTCTTTTTAACTCATTATTTTCATAAAAAATAACCGAAGCATTGTCAAACAATATTTTATGACCTGTATTCAATTCATGAATATATAAAGCTGAGTTAAGATACCTATGTTTAACTCTACTTATACGAACCTTAACCCTTTCATTAAGGCTAAAATTACTCTGGCCTACATAAAATTTACCACAACTACATGGAATTTTATAAACAATACCAGGAATAGACCTACTATCAATAGACTGCTTTGAACCATTAAGTAATGAATTCAAATCAGAACCTTTCCTCCATGCAACCTTCGTCCCACCTAACAAATGACTATTCCTATAAACCAAAATATAAATTGATGCTTTAAATGGTAAAAACATATAATCATCATCCTTACCAACAAAATTCTTATCATCCAAATCACGACTATAAACATTATTATTAAATACCACTTTTTTAATAAAATCATGACTATAACCCAATTCTACATATTCAGCAGCAAATTGACTTTTTTGAATATCAGCATCATTATTAAAATTATTAAGCCTTCTATTCCGACAACAAAAATTCAACAAAGACATTTTTTTTATGTATAAAAGACTGATAACTATCAGGCCTAATCATATTTCTCAAATTTTTAGGTTTTATAAAATGACTACAAAACAAAACATCATTAACCTTCTCAACATTTAAATCTAAAAACTTTAATTTTACAAAATCAAAACCACCCCCCTCAATTGTAAACTTAATACTAGAATCAAAACCATTCAATCCACATAAAAAACTCTTCTAATTTCTCTTTCTGAATAACAAACAAACAATCATCAACATACCTAACAAATAATTTAATAGAACATGAAAACATATTCATAATACTACACTCCAAATAATCAATATAGAGAGTACACATCAATGGAGAAATGACATAACCAATAACCCAACCTTCTCTAATCTTATAAAACACTTCATTAGATATAAAATACATTGAATCCTCTAACTGCAAAAGCAAATCATGAAAAACCTTAATCTTATCTGCAGAAAAACATTCTATTTTTTTTTAAATTGAAAGAAAAACATCATACTTTTTAATCTATTAACCGATTGGTACATATTTTCAATGTCTAAACTACCAAAAACACAATCATCATCCAAAACAAAACCATTTATTTTCTTAAAAGCTTCAAAGGAAGAAGAAACACAAAATTGACCCAGTTTTATATAATCCTTAAAATATCTTATAATAAATTTTGATATTTTATCAACAATTCCTCCTGTAAAATCAAAAATACATCTCAAAGGAAAATTATCTTTATGAGACTTCAAATTAAATAAAACCTTTGGAGCCACAAAATCACTAGGGTAACAATTTAAATAAGTAGCTCTATCAAAAATCTTTTTATTTTCCATAAAGGTGGCCAGTTTGTATTGTTAAATAATATTGATTTTAAAAGTAAAGTTTCTTTAGAATTAAATAATGGAAAATATGCTATTTTAGATTCTGATCCTGGTAAAAAAATAAAATCTAAATTAATTAAGATTATGAAAGTTATGGAAAATAAAAAAGATTTTTGATAGAGCTACTTATTTAAATTGTTACCCTAGTGATTTTGTGGCTCCAAAGGTTTTCTTTAATTTGAAGTCTCATAAAGATAATTTTCCTTTGAGATGTATTTTTGATTTTACAGGCGGAATTGTTGATAAAATATCAAAATTTATTATAAGATATTTTAAGGATTATATAAAACTGGGTCAATTTTGTGTTTCTTCTTCCTTTGAAGCTTTTAAGAAAATAAATGGTTTTGTTTTGGATGATGATTGTGTTTTTGGTAGTTTAGACATTGAAAATATGTACCAATCGGTTAATAGATTAAAAAGTATTGATGTTTTTCTTTCAATTTTAAAAAAAATTAGAATGTTTTTCGGCAGATAAGATTAAGGTTTTTCATGATTTGCTTTTGTTGTTAGAGGATTCAATGTATGTTATGTCTAATGATGTGTTTTATAAGATTAGAGAAGGTTGGGTTATTGGTTATGTCATTTCTCCATTGATGTGTGCTGTCTATATTGATTATTTGGAGTGTAGTATTATTAATATGTTTTCATGTTCTATTAAATTATTTCTTAGGTATGTTGATGATTGTTTGTTTGTTATTCAGAAAGAGAAATTAGAAGAGTTTTTATGTGGATTGAATGGTTTTGATTCTAGTATTAAGTTTACAATTGAGGGGGGTGGTTTTGATTTTGTAAAATTAAAGTTTTTAGATTTAAATGTTGAGAAGGTTAATGATGTTTTGTTTTGTAGTCATTTTATAAAACCTAAAAATTTGAGAAATATGATTAGGCCTGATAGTTATCAGCCTTTTATACATAAAAAAATGTCTTTGTTGAATTTTTGTTGTCGGAATAGAAGGCTTAATAATTTTAATAATGATGCTGATATTCAAAAAAGTAAATTTGCTGCTGAATATGTAGAATTGGGTTATAGTCATGATTTTATTAAAAAAGTGGTATTTAATAATAATGTTTATAGTCGTGATTTGGATGATAAGAATTTTGTTGGTAAGGATGATGATTATATGTCTTTACCATTTAAAGCATCAATTTATAATTTGGTTTATAGGAATAGTCATTTGTTAGGTGGAAAGAAGGTTGCATGGAGGAAAGGTTCTGATTTGAATTCATTACTTAATGGTTCAAAGCAGTCTATTGATAGTAGGTCTATTCCTGGTATTGTTTATAAAATTCCATGTAGTTGTGGTAAATTTTATGTAGGCCAGAGTAAATTTAGCCTTAATGAAAGGGTTAAGGTTCGTATAAGTAGAGTTAAACATAGGTATCTTAACTCAGCTTTATATATTCATGAATTGAATATAGGTCATAGAATATTGTTTGACAATGCTTCGGTTATTTTTTATGAAAAGAATGAGTTAAAAAGAAGAATAAAGGAGACTTTGATGATAAAACTCCTTGATTCTGAGGCTATCAATCTTAGGAAGACTTCTTTTGATATTAAGGGAAGGTGGAGTTAGAAATGAATTATGGGAAGGTTTGTTTGTTTGTATATATATATATATATATGTGTGTGTGTGTTTTCCTATATATATATATATGTGTATGTGTGTTTTCCTTTAGGTTGATTTTCACTTGAGAAGGTCTATTTGTAGTAGATGAAACCATGGTTGTGTAAGGATTTTGGTAAAATTTTGAATTTAATCTAGTACTGTATTGTTTTATGGTTTTGCATATATATATATATATATATATATTGATTTGAATATTATATATATATATATAATCAAAACATGTTATAAATTTCTTAACTTGCTTTAAGCTTGCATTTTATGATCATTACATGGAGCTTTACCAATATAAAGTCTGTAGAGTTGACAAAGATTATGTTGTGGAAATGGGATGGAGAAGAATATAGGAAAACTTAGATTGGGGAATGTAATATTAAGTAGCTAACAAGTTTCTCTTAGTATAATTGCTGAGAGATTCTTGACTTAATTTAAGAAGAAGCTACAGTACTTCACATCACATCACATCAAGCTTTTGTTTACATAAATGAGGAGAGAGATTTTGAATTCTATCTCTCTCGGCATTTATGTAAATAAAAGCATGTTAGGAGTTATTGGAAAAGCTCCATCTAGTGATCATATATATATATATAACTAAATTATTTCACGTTTTGAAGATACGAATTTCGATTTAGGGAGAGAACAATGAAGTCGTCGCGTGGAAAATAGTAAAAAAAATGTAAATGTAAGCCCTCTGAATTTGCGATTAAACACATATAAAAATTTATTTGCTTTAAATTAGTTTCATACTAATATAAGAAAGTTACAATTACATAAAGTCATGACAAATTTATATAAGTTACAGTATTAAAGAATTATTCTTTCCTCAGTTCTATTAAGGGATGTTTTTGGTGTTCCACAAGATTTTATAAATCAGTAGTTTTCAGACTGTCACTTTCATTATTTCCATATGTATAAGAGATCCCCAAGAGTAAAAAAATAATAGTAATTCCATTGACAAATAACTCGTCATTGCATTTCATTTATGAAATATCAAGTAAAAAAATACATGTATCTTCAAATTCAACAGCTTAGAACACAAGCTAAAATTTTCAATTTTAGAGCTATGTATGCTTTGAACAATTTTAATAAAACTAAACGTATTCTTCTATATCTGCCTCATTATAATTGCTGGTTATGGGATGAAATAACATTGCAATGAAATGAAATTACATTGCTTTTACTGAATAACGACCAAAAAGTTTTTCTAAATTCAGGATTAGTCCCAAGATAAACATAAAATGACGCAATAGGATTTAAATAAATTAAAGGAAAATACCTCATACATGTTGTTATATTTTGAGCAGTAGGTTTGACCAAAGCCAAAATTCCTGTCAATACAAAAGGAAACCCACAAATAAGAAATATAATAATGATTGTATTAAGAATTAGAGCCAGAATTTGTTGTTCCCGAATAACATTGTTACTTATAGTGACTGATGCCTGCTGAAGACGTCTGCGCATCTCACCAAATTCTTTTATAATTTTAACGTTCATATAAATAGTTGTCATAATACCCCAAATTATCCATAACATATCATAAATAATTACAATTTCTAATGATATAGCAGAGTAAAATTTTTGTTTAAATCTTAAGACAGAAATTGATTCATTATTATATTTTGCACTGCAAGATTGGAAAATATCCAAAATTAAATTAACACTCGATAATAAAAACATAAAGCAAAGGCAAATCACTACATTTTTAATTGTTAACAAGCATTTTGACTTGTGGGGATAGCATACTGAAATAAAACGATGCAGAGTAATGCATACAAACGTTGATGCCATTAAAGCCGCTAAAAGAAATGTACATTTATCCCAGAAATATGACATATATTGAACAAGATAATAGTTTCCTGGATTTCTTAAGTAAATTACATTTCCTGTGATAACAAATTCCTCAAATAATTCAATTAAGGAGAAGTAAACGAGTAACACTTTCATTGTGAACTGCATTTTCATTTTGGAAAAAACAAGTATAGACATCCCATTTCCTGAAACTCCAAAAAATAAAAAAAGAATAGCTATGTTACTTTCTAATATTGAAGGCTTTCGGTTGGACAATGAATTTTTATACATCTGTATAAGAAATTCTGTTTCATTTTGAAGAGACGTATTAGAGAAGCAGAAAAGATTACTATAGAGTTCATAAATCATTTTACCTGAAATAAGAAGAAACAATGCTTTGTTCTATATATATATATATATATATATATATATATATATATATATATATATATATATATATATATATATATATTTATTTATTTATTTATTTATATATTCGAAAACCAGGCACTCTTCACAAACCTGGGAACTTAGTTGTAAGTATAGAAGATTTGAACTCAGATTTTCAAGCACCCTTCAACTATCCACACTATCTCATACAACTGATACACACGACCACACACATGTAGAAAAGATTTATAATCAACAATATACGTATTTCATGCTAAACCAGCACTCATCAGTTGGTCCAGATTATCATCTCTCACACATATATATAACCAATGCTCAGTTTATATTAAGATAGCAAATCTTCATACTTTAATGGACAAGCTTCAATCCACTGCAACCTCCAACTTTTCAGCCTTCCATATCATTGAAAATCTGACGATGAAAACTCAAGTCCCATGCTTATGCTAATATTATTGCCATGCCCATGTTGACCTGAAGTCAATATGACCCCTCATGTATGGACAGTATCCATTAAATACATATAAGAGGGATGGACAGGATACAAGCTTGATATGTAAATATTCGAAAACCAGGCACTCTTCACGAACCTGGGAACTTAGTTGTAAGTATAGAGGATTTGAACTCAGATTTGCAAGCACCCTTCAACTATCCACACTATCTTATACAACTGATACACAATCACACATATGTAGAAAAGATTTATAATCACCAATATATATATATATATATATATACCACATATAGAAAAGATTTATAATCACCAATATATATATATATTTCCTGCTAAACCAGCACTCATCAGTTGGTCCAGGCTTCAATCCACTGCAACCTCCAATTTTTCAGCCATTCATATCATTGAAAATCTGATGATAAAAACGCAAATCCCATGCTTATGCTAATATTATTTCCATGCCCATGTTGACCTGAAGTCACTCTGACCCCTTATGTATAGGACAGTATCCATTAAATACATATAAGAGGGATAGACAGGATACAAGCTTGATATGTAAATATTTGAAAACCAGGCACTCTTCACAAACCTGGGAACTTAGTTGTAAGTATAGAGGATTTGAACTCAGATTTTCAAGCACCCTTCAACTATCCACACTATCTCATACAACTGAAACACATGACCACACACATGTAGAAAAGATAAATAATCACCAATATACATATTTCATGCTAAACCAGCACTCATCAGTTGGTCCAGATTATCATCTCCCATATATATATATATATATATATATATGGGATATATATATATATATATATATATATATATATATATATATTTCCTCTTCCTAAAGATAAAATTGCTTTGGAGTGTCATGGTGTGTATGAAATTCCATGTAGGGTCTGTCCACATACATATATAGGACAGACTAATCGTAGAATAAATATTAGAAAGGAAGAACACATTCTGGCAGTGAGAGAAAAATCCAATTCATCAGCTATTTATTCTCATATTAAATTAACAAATCATGATATCAATTTTGAAAAAAACAAATATTTTAGCAAAAATTGAACAATATGACCAGAGATTGCTAAGAGAAGCTATAGAGATTTTTAAAAGGCCCAAGACCATAAATGAAAGGTGTGAGTTAAAGAAGATTAACAACATTTGAAAGAAACTATTGGAAGAGAAAATAAATTTTAAAACTTCTCAACCAATAGAATTTAAATATGAGGAGAAAGAAAACGATAAAAACGATTTTAAATCTCACATGCATTCTTATGATTTGAGAAAGAGGACACTCTGAGGAAGGTACTTGATATTGTATTGAAACGTCAGCATTTAGCTTTTTCACTACACGGAATATCCCGCAAATAGTAATAATAATATGACATCTTTTATCCGTGAAAACATTAGAATTAATATATATATATATATATATATATATATATAATCAGTGCTCAGTTTATATTAAGATAGCAAATCTTCATACTTTAATGGATATGCTTCAATTCATCATCAGATATTCAATGATATGGATGGCTGAAAAGTTGGAGGTTGCAGTTGATTGAAGCCTGTCCATTAAAGTATGAAGATTTGCTATCTTAATATAAACTGAGCATTGATTATATATATGTGTGAGAGATGATAATCTGGACCAACTGATGAGTGCTGGTTTAGCATGAAATACGTATATTGGTGATTATAAATATTTTCTACATGTGGGTGATCATGTGTATCAGTTGTATGAGATAGTGTGAATAGTTGAAGGGTGCTTGAAAATCTGAGTTCAAATCCTCTATACTTATATATATATATATATATATATATATATATATATATATATATATATATATATATATATATATATATATATATATATATATATATAAGTATAATAAAAACATCCACTAGAATAATACTACAAAATTTTAAAAAATGCCTATATAAAATTGAAGACTAATATCCTTTGCTATAGCCAGCTTCAGCATATTCCGCCTTCTTATGTAGCAATCGGTTAATATTTAAAAAATATTAAACTCTGACACCAGTAACGCTCCCGCGTGAATTACTTACTTTCCATAAATTGTGAATATTAACACAATTACACTGTTTATTCAATACATTATCTGTACTATTTATAAAATATGACTGCCTAATTTTTCTTTTCTTCAAATCATTTTCCATATGCAAAATAAAATTATATCAAAGCAGAATTCTCCATTACAAATCACTGCATCCTTTTCAAAAACAGATTTATACCTATCTGCAGAATAACTCAACTTATTATATAATGATTCATGCTCCTAATTCTTTTTTTCCAATGCACATTTAATCTCTCTGATGTAATTATATCCACAATGACATACCACTTTATATATAATATTACGTTTGTTGCTTTTATCAATAGAATCTTTACCATTAATAACCAATCTTCCAGTATTTGCATCCCCTTTAAATGCAACATTAAAATGAGCAGACACCAATGATTTAAACTTATTACTAACAATATCCTTTACATAAGGCGATGCTACCACCTTTTCTTGTCCATATTATCTCTTCTCCATCGATTTCTAAACATATATAGTGCACATAAAATATTTTTCCTACTATATCTCACACCCAATAAATCATTCACATATCTTTCAATATTAATCATTTTATCACTCTGAAATTTACATAAAACATCATTTTTAAAAAGAAATGTTCTAAAACCAGCCAATTTATAGGTAAGTGGAACATTTGAATTTGGAAGAACAACTCCTCTAATTGATAATGGTTTCAACACTATTTTATTAATAATTTTATTACCTTCTCCCCATAAAATCAAATCAAGATATTTTATACTCTTCTCACTATCGTCATGCAGTAATAGTCCATGTTAACCCAGCAATATCATTTAATTTAATAAACAGTTTTTTGCACTATCATATTTGATCCTACAATAAGCACTTCATCCACATACCTAAAATATCTTTTAACACCGATTATAAAATATTATTTTAAAATCATCCCTTATTAATATGACAACACATAACTACATATAATTGCTGAAACAGGCAAACCCATAGGCCATCCTTTATCCATCATATACATCCGATCTTCAAATATAGCTATCAAATTCTGATCAATAAATAATAACAAATCATTCACAAACATACGATATAGGCATTTTTTAAAGTTTTGTGCTTTTATTCAAGAGGATGTTTATATATATATATATATTGTAACCTCCTCTTAGAACGCTGTAATCATATACGAATCTGGCCACATATTTCATGGCACCAAATCCGCCCTTTGGTAACCCTCTCTTTAGACTGTCTAGCAATTGTAACTAATCAAGCTCCATATTTTAAGCGCTAAATCCTCTTTTGTAATCTACACTATCCGAATCATCAAGAATATATGCCTTAAAAATAAATGTTAAACTAAAGAGATGATTTCCTTATTGAACTAATCTAGTTTAAAACTATAAATCTAAAGAAGATTACAAGGTGGTTAAGAAAATAATATATTCTGGTCAAACTAGCTTTAAAATCCACAAACAAACAAACAAAATGTTATGAAAGAGATTTAATATTCGACAAACTACTAAATAAATAATAATTAAATCTATGGAATGGATATATAATTAAAATTATAAATTAAGTAATAAATAAATTAGGACGTAGATGACTAAATGGATGATGAGAATAAGTAATAATAAAATAATAAAGTGAAATGGGTTTGAGAATGAAGAGAAAGGAACGAAAATGTATGAGAATAATGAATGATTAAGATGATGATAGAATAAGAGTTAATGAATGATTAAGATGATAATAGAAGTTAATGAATGAATAATCAATTATGATAATGAATGAAGGTTAAATGAGAATGAATAAATAAAAGAATGATCAAGATGAAATTGAAGAACAATGTTGATGATGGAGATTGAGATCTTAAACTATAAACTAATATTGAATTAAAGGATAATAAGATAATGTAAATAAAATAGGGATTTCATGCTTAACAAAACAAGAATCTTCACCATAAAGACAAAACAAGCTATACATTTTAAGACAAAAGAAGCAATTTACACCTTAGGGTTTGGTTGACTTTCATAAAACAGTGAATATAACATAACTCAAATCCAACTACAATAAACAACTAGATATAAAATTTACGATAAATTCATATTCTACCTTGCAAATTAATAACTTATTCTTCTCATGGTTCAAACAACTCAAAGATTGTTATACAAAATATTATTGGGTCAGTGAAAGGGATTTTGCCACTACCCAAATATAATGCACAAAACAGTTTTTAATACAAAATTGAATTAACAACAATATTTAGCAATTCCAAAGAAGCTTTATAAACTCCATAACTATTATAAACTTTAAGCATCAAAAAATAGGAATAACTTTTTAATTACTAAACACAATAACTTACCAACTTCATTTTATCAAATAATTATGTACAATGTGATCAAGATCGGTGAATGATAGATCTGTGGGTTCAAATAAAATGATTAAATCAATATTATCTGTTTATATTTTAGTATACCACTTAAAATAATATGCAATCTAGGTTAATAATATTTTGATTATTAAGTGATGATGCCCTAGATGTACTCATAAAATTATAGGGCTTAACAAAATTATTATGATATACCAACATATAGTTTATTATACTATATTGATTGATGATAATTTCAATATAATCAGATGATATGTTGATAGACATAACAATAATAATAAGTGTGGTGATTAGCAATAAGACTACAGACAACTAAATATTTTTTTAACACAACAAGATTTATTTAGATATCGTCAGGTGGTGCCTAGAGGGATATGAGTAGGAATGCCGATAAACAGTTATATATGAGTTCTATATATATAAAGAAGGCATATGATAGAGTAAATAGAAATAGATTATGGATAAATTTAGCAAATTTGGGAATGGATGAATCTTTAATAGATATTATTAAGAAATTATATGAAAATAATTATATATATATATATATCAATTAGAGAATATAGAATCAATTAAAGTTAAAAATGGTGTGGGACTAAGGCAAGGATGCCCTATGTCACTTATTTTGTTTGTGTTGTATTTGAGTGAAATGGAAAGAGCAATAGAAAGATTAGGAAGAGGGATAGAGTTACCGTTAATAGGTAGTAAGGGAGTATATATTTTGCCAGGTCTTTTTTTTTTGCGGATGATATATTTTTGTGTGCAGAAAAAAGAGAAGATATGGAAGTTATGTTGAGAGATGGGGATTAAATTTAGTGAAGAAAAATCAAATACAATGATGGTTAATACTGAGGAAAGAGAAGATATAGAATTTTTATTGGGAGATATTAAGTTAAGTGTGGTGAATAGATATAGTTATTTGGGAATTATTTTAAGTAATCAGAAAAATTATTTGGATGAATGGGAGAAAAAATTGATAAATGAAGCAAAGAAAATAAAGGGATTGATAAAGAAATTAACAGTTTTTTCATATAATAAATATGATGTAGCTAGAATTATATGGAAAGGAGTTGCATTAGCAGGGTTAACATATGGTAATGATGCATTATATGTTAGTAAAAAGATATTAGATTATTTAGAAAAAGCTCAAATGGAAGTAGGAAGATATACATTGGATGCAGAAGTATGGACAGCAAGGGATGCAATTCAATGAGAAATGGGGTGGTCAAGTTTTCATATGAGAGATGCAAAAAGTAAAATGAAAATGTTTGGTAGATTGCAGTTTATGGATAATAAAAGAATAGCTAAAATAGTATTTAATTGGGTTATGAGTAAAGGGCAGGTAACAAGATGGGTGAGAAAGGTAATGCGCTATGCAAAAGATTTGGATAAAGAATTTATATCAGTATATTTGGAGAAAAGATGGGATGATTGTGTTAAGAGGATTATTGAGTGTTATAGTAGTAAGGAATGGGATAAAAGAATAAATTTATTAATAAAGACTAGGGAGTTAGAGAGATGGAGAAATAGTATGGAGAGTAAAAAGAGTTTAAATATATATAGAAATAAACAGAATATTAGGTGTGAGTTAATTTATGATAATAGTAAGGAAAGTAGTTTATTGTTTAAGGCTCGAACCGGGATCTTTAGCTACAAAAGAATATACATGTAAATGGAAAAATATGGGTGATTTATTTTGTAAATTATGTAAGGAAGGAATTGAAAATATTAAGCATTTGTTAATTGAATGTAAATGTTTGAAAACAGAAAGGGTATATATAATGAAGTTGTGGAAAAATAAATATGAAAGAGTGATTATACAGAAAGTGAATTATTGGTTTTTATGCTGGGTTTGGGAAAAGATAAGGGGGATTTAGATATAAAGGTTATAGAGTTGACAAAGATTATGTTGTGAAAATGGGATAGAGCAGATTATCGGTAAATTTAGAGTGGGGAATGTAAAAGAAAGTGGCTAACAGGTTTATCTGGGCATAATTGCTGAGATATTCTTGACTTCGTTTAAGGAGAAGCCATAATACATCACATCACATATATCGTTGTGCAAGTATTTTTTTCAATTTTGGTATAAAAAAAAAACTTTCTTAAGACCAGAAAGGTGGCTGGCATCTTATCTTTAATTTCCCTATCACTTCTAGGCAAGGTGTCACTGCTGAATATGCTGGTCTTCTTTAGAATTGTATTTTATCTACTGTTTATCAGGCTGATCAAGACCTCATAAAATAAACTAGGGTCACAGTGTACAAAAGTGTTATGGAAATCATCACCTGGTAGAATTGTTTGTATAATACTCAACAGAATAAAAAAACCCAAGGACTTAAATGGTCTTGGTCTGCATGACATCCAGGTATTATTCATGCAGAGGACGATAGCTATTCTGAGGTTAACTAAAGATCTAGAAGGTAGAATCCAACATTCCCCTTCAGTTGAACCCACCAACACGTTGCCACCTAACAAGAACAGGTGGTTAGCTGAAATGGAGGATCATGTGGTGGGGTTCATATCTGCCAAAGTAGATCTTTTTGATAGAAATATTAATTACTGGGATGCATACAAACTTATGCATCCCAGCCAGCAGAGTAACCCAGTCAGACTAGAATCAACCTTAAAATTATTGATAAAAAATCCAAATACTGGTCATGTCAGACTAGTAAATTTCATTGTCAAATTCAGTCTGGATGCTCTTCCAACAAACCAATTCTTGGTAGATCATAGGGGATTTAAGAGCATTTCTCACAACTGCCCATTATGCAACCAGGAGGAGGAGCATATTGATCATCTTATTTCCTATTGCTCAAAACTCAGAGACATGGAGAAGAAATTGAGATCTAGTATTGGGTCAGGATGCTCTCAGACACTGGATATCAGTAGGGCATTGAGACCTGGGTAATTTTCTATAATCCAAATGGTGATCATGATTCTCTTTGCAAAGTGGTGGACCAGGTGTCAAAGTGTTTTAAGAGACAACTTGGAAAACCCATGACTAGTCTTCAAGAAACACATTTGCAGTCTGAAAAACAGAGACTATCTTATAACATCCCACAAACTGTATGCAGACATTTGGGAACAGATTGCTCTGGATGACCCGAAAATCAAATCTTTTAAACTGACATCTAAATTATAAAACAATTTGTCAACTGAAACTAGAAGAGACAAGAAAAAAGAAGGAATGAAGATAGAAAAAAGGATGACAGGAAGAATGAGGAAAAGAGGAAGGAACAAAGATAATACAAAACAGATAAAGCCTACTATTAAATGAAAAATGGTTGCTTGATTTAATACGGTGTAGCCAAAGACCAAGATGTAACATAAAACTGCACAAGATAAAAGAGATATTTAAATTCAAGTTGAATTTAGTCAAGGTAAACAAAGACTAAAACAAATGCAAATGAATAGAGATGTAATCTAATATAATCTGTAAAATCTGTATTCCAATAAATATGTTCTTAATTAAAAAAAACAAGATTTATTTACACTATTTACAAATTTATTTCAGACACATTGCATGAAATGAGACGGGGACATTATATAAAATTAGATATGGAAAATAGTTTGTATCCCATTGACTACACACATAGTATATAAGACAAACTAGTACATTGATATTCATATCATCACTATCATTATTGGCTACGTTTCTATTATTTATCTTAGAAAATAAGAAGGTTAAACTTTATTTAAACTAAATTATCACTAAAATTATAAAACAAAAGTGTATTTAAATCTTTGGGATATGTGCAAATTTTAAATCTAAAACTCAAAGTTATAAAGTAATGCATTATACTATAGCTATTTCATTTATCAGAATATGATAAGGACAATTATCATATTCAGCACAATTAGCAATTATTATTATTCAATATGAAGAGGTTTATTGTATTAATGTGGGAACAGACATCAGAAGTCAAATGCACACATGACACAAAAACATTGCCTATGTCCACAACCTAATCACTCTAATAGTTAACCAATCTTACTGATCCATCGGTGAATCACTGCTTGATGAAAATAAATCAACATTGTCCTTGTGTATCTCTTGCTCTGCCATACAGAAGTATTGCAATCACAAGTAAGTTTTGGTTGGTTTGTTTATAACTAATTAAGATTCTACAACATCATAAAGATACTATTGCAATTAGGCAAACACTATAGATAAATCAGTGTCCCTGAATCTAACTTTATCTTATCCTTGCTATTTAATTTTAAAATACTAAAACTTCACCATATACGGTGGAAAACTAGCTACATAACCTCATGAAGTATCAAACAATAAAGGGAGGCTCTACACAACAACATGATAATTGTATAATTATATGGCCAATTCTAATACTTTTTCATAGGTATAACGTGTGGGTATCGCTCATCACAGGGAAATAAAATTCAGACCATGAATATCATCATCTCTGCAATTAACTATGCTAACTAAGCACCAACTATTGATCAGCCTCAACAATATCATCCTCTCATGTAATTAGCAATGGGGAAATTCTCCATCTGTCCATGCCCAATATCAATGATACTATATTTGATGCCATTATGTGTGGCACATACTTATCAGCTGAAAGCAGTCATGAATCCTTATTAATACAATAGCAAGATAAAATAATTCTAACAATAAAAGTGGAAACATAAATATTCCATTTCACAATGCACAAACTATTAGTATATTAAACAAACCAACATGTAAGTCAAATGACCATTAACTATTTTTAAAAATAATAATAAAACTTTTGTTATAACAAGCCATACACACATAGACAATGAAGATTAGCCTACATTTTATATTTAAAGTGGACATGTTCATTCATAGGCAAAATTTGAGAAATACAAAATGCTTATATCAATTATTTCATATAATAAAACAATTGTGTCATTATAGTATATATTTGACAAATTTAGTCTGTTTGTTTACCCTTCAATAAAATATTAAAATCTGTTTTAAAAGTGTGAGAGATAAATATATATTTCTCTCTGTCTAGATAAATGATATTTAATATTATATTTTCCCTCAACTGGGAAAATAAATATATATATAATAAAATATATATATATATAATAAATGTATATATCTTTATACATCTATTTGTCCTTGATAACAGCCATTAAACAATTAACTAAAATTACTTTCTGATTTCTATCGCCAATGTTGATTCATTAAATTATTTTACTCTGATTGTTATTCCTAGATTTAAATATGGATAGATAAATTAATATAGCCTGGATATTATAAATTTGAAACAATGCTAGATAAAATGTAGAATTTAATAACTTATGAAGAACATTTTCATTTAAACTCTACATATCATGCTTTTGGAATTATCTCATATTCATACAGCCCACGTAAAATTCATTAATTTAAAAGTACTCATAATAACTAGAACAAACGAATATAATCACATCTATAAAATTTGGCTATAATTTATATTATTACTTTGTAATTATAAATTTATTAAACGCACATTGATTACATAAGTAATATTTACTGAGGCTATAACCTCGATAATATGGCGTATAAAATGCGATAGTAGGGTGACCTCTACAGGTGTTTTAACCACAAGCTTACGCATATTATCGAGGTTATAGCCTCAGTAAATATTATTACTTTGTGAAATGTGTATTTATTGTTCAAGACATTTTTACATTGATTTCACGGATAATATTTAATATTCTAAAAATGTTGTACCCTTTATTTATGTATTTGAGAAAGAATGAATTAATTTTTATTTTTATTGTTACTTGAACTTATATGTGAGGTTCATTATTTATATTTTTACTATGTTTAAATTAAACTCATGGGATTGAATAAAATATTATTTGAGGGAATAGCACTTGTAAAAAAGCGTGATAATTACTAATAAATTTATGGTCTGTGTCAACCTCTCATGAAGTGTCTTATGAGTCTTTCCAGGGTTCTAGTCCTATACTTGTGTCACCTGTATTACATTATTATTATGTTTATACTTTAAGCAGAATAAATCAGTATATTAGTTGTCCTTACTATTAAAATACTTTTCATTACGTATGAACCCATCTTTGCTAAATTGCTGGTGTTTTTCTGAATTGTCAGAATAATTGAGGAGGATGATTATGCACATTAAATATGAAGTAAATATTAATATTGCTTTACAATGTAAAATGGCATTAGTCTGTGCTGGTGATTAATCCCCAGATTAATTATTTGCCACTTTCTGTATTTTTACTCTCATTCCTGCACTGGTGATTAATCCACGTAATTGTGTAATTATATTTGTTGCTTCATAATGGTGTATAAACCCAAAGGGCATTCAGTGTTGTATCATTCCTATGTGTAGATGAAAGCATCCACAGGAATATCATTTTATTTAATAAATGTAAGTTTGGGCAAAGCATTTTGCATTATGATGCTAAACTCATCTTCTTCCATCTATAAGTATAACTTATAAGTTCAGTCATAAATTGTAGCAGGGAATCTTATTTAAATTATTCCCATAATGTATTACCTGCGTGTTAATTAATATTTTATCTGAACTGAAGTTTGAATTTTTACTTTGGTTTTGCATTGCATTATAGCTAATTCCTGAAAATATAATATTACTTATTATATTATTATAGGTTTATAATATAGATTTATTGGTTCTGGAACTGACACATTAGGTATTTCATGATTTGATGTTGAATTTCAGTATAGTTTCCTCGAGGTAGAATTTAGGTAAAATTATAATAAAATTTATGATTAGGATTTTATAAAACTGTGCCTGATATATTTATTGAAGGAAACAAATGGAATGATATTTTATTTATTTGTTTATTTATGTATTTATTTATTATATTGAACATCCTACATCAATTATTTGTTAATCATAAAATTGTAAATAAATATTAATTTATAATTAAACTTACTGTGCCGTTGCTATTTGTCATTCATAAAACCAGAAATCCTATATTTTAAATAGTCATACATTAGAATACATATTGTTGTCAGTATGACATAAAAGTCTTAATAATATTCTGAGAAAACATTTGAATGCTTTTGTCCTTTGTAATTTATGATGTGTAAGGTACAATAAAATCCCATTTGACTTTTCCATCACTTTAGCTTTGCTTGGTTGATTCTACTACATGATATAAAATTGATTGATTTTATAACCTTATAAACAGATTTACCAGATAATGTTATGATTGAATTTATTTTCTTAATGTTATAGTTATAATTTATCAAATATAACAAGAGTCTCACTGCTATTTATTAAATTATAAACTTAAGTTTATAAGGCAAAAACTCAAGTTTTACATGCTTACTTATTATTGCAAAGCACATACCTAGACTAGAATTTGTACCAAAACCATACATGTCACTCTTAAAGAAAAATATTTAGTAGTTCCACAAAGTATATCATTTCTGTCCATGGTTGGCCATAAGGTCTCATGCAATGAAACATCGCAGATTAAGGTTTTAAAAGATAATAAAATTATATAGTTGCAATTTGACTAATATACTTTCACATACTGCTATTATGGATCTTCACACTGTACTCTGGTTGTGACCAGATTAGATCATGACAATTTCATGTTATATCATTAATTTTGTTTGTTGTGATGTGATCAGACTTTTCGGTTACAGTTTTTAGCATGCAATGTGATAGGTTTGATTGCTTACATTCATCACATGTTCTCCAGAGTTTGGTTACAATGTATACCAGTAATTAACTATTGTTACAATCTTTCTATCCACAGAAGTACATTTGGGTAATTTCTTAACCCACCTCAACAATCGTTAACATTAGAGGTGCATTAAGAAATTAAACAAAAATACTTCTATGAATTGAAAGATTATATATAATAGTTAATTATCAATGTATTTATTGTTTTTATTGTTATTACAATAGTTTTATCCTTAACAGACATTTAATTTATAGTATGTATGTAAACCATGTTTTTGGAGTTCATCAGTGTAGAATTTTAATTTAAAAATTCCAAAATTTTGACTTAATCACATAAGATCAATTGAGGGTTTGTGTGACCATGTCTCATAGGTTGGGAATTTTATATTAAAATCTTACATGGTTGACCCTGTGAACCATTAAAACACTGTATGAACATATATTGTACATCTTCCAATTTAGCCTGTGAACAAATTGCAATAGTGTGTGCATAAAATAACAATCACCATCACATTTTCTTTTTATAGGAGGGGAAGCTCTATGGTATTGAGTTCAAACTTTTCATGACCAAGTACCCAAACCTCAGGAAGAATGTAAGGAATATTTGTTTCTATCTCTGTATTCAACATTGTATTAATAAAAGAGGATAATATATACTTTGGATGGTTAACAGTTGTACATAAGTGTTAGAATTTTAAAGCACACATTAATAGTTGTATGTAAGCACAAACTTAATATATCATTTATCTATATTTGTTTGTTAACAATCTTTAAAATTAATTTATATTTAATAGATTATAATATTCTTTCTTTAATAATAATTTGATTCTAATACTTGTCTCATTGATTTATTCTATAGATTTTAATACTAAGATATTAACAATTTATAGCTTTCAGATTATTTAGATTGCTTGAGAAACATGTTTTATATATTTGAATATATGCATGTGCCTGGATGAACAAGAAAAACAAACATTTACATATATATTTAAGAAAGTTTTATTTAAATAATTTTATAGTTTTTGTGGTTATATTATTTATGTTAAATTTGTCTTATTTTATCTGAAGAATGTCAAGGGTTAGTGAGAAGAGATAAAGTGATCAAGGTTGACATAGTCAAAGGGCCATGTGAAAGAATAAGAACAATGACACATAAATCGGTCAACTATTGAAAGGACAGAATCCACATAATTTTGGACCATACTTAATAATAAATTTTAAAAAAATTGTCAATTCATAGAAAAGATTTGATACAGATACACTAGTGAAATGGAATTTATTACTGACCATGTGTTTCAGTAACAAATATGTATGTGATGTATTCAGACAGACTAGCACATATATTGTCTGAAAATAAGACAGTTTAAAGGGGAGAATTAACATGATTGCCTTTCAGAAAATACCATTATATTTTTTTATATTTGAAATGTTCTACAGCTTAAATGCATGATACAAAAATATTTTGTTGGTGGTTCCTGTGACCCCAAGACCTGTGTGCATCTCGATAACTGTGTGTGCATCAGGAGAAGATTAAATTATTTAAAACATCTTATTACTGATATACAAAGGTGAAAGAAGAAACCAACTTTGCTAAGGCTATTATTTCACCCATGCCATTTGCTGAATTTGAATCAAAGCACACAATAAAAATGCTAAAGTATATGAAAAGCAGAAATATCCATCGTCTGTCAAAAGTATTTATACCCAAAGAAATGAAGAAACCATTCTGGTGCTAAAATGGTCCCTAAAAAGAATCATCATCATTACAGTAAAATAAAAAGATTGCAAGTCCAAGCCAAAAATAGAACTCTTCCAGTAAACCACATGAAATTGGTAAATCTATGTGTGTTAAATGTTGGTATGTGGCTGATTTCAAATTTTCAACTTTAAATAAGCTGACTTCAAAATGAAATTTGTTGGACTCTTTAAAACTGTCTTTACATTGAGAGTAAAAGAAGAACTGGTAATATCAAATTTAAATATATTTCTCTCAGTGACTATTAACAATTTTTAACAATAAATCCATTTATCTCTTTAAATCTTAAAACGAGAATCAATTATTAGAGAAGTTTTTGATAATAATAAATTTGACCCTATTAATATATTATGTATTCTTAGATTAGCATTACATGTTACAATTTATATGTATATTTTATTTTTATAAAATATATTTATTGTGTATTGATGCAAGTATTATGAAATATGTTGATTTATATTGTATGTAAAGGGTTTAATACATGTTTTAATTCATAAGGGAATTGACCCATATACACACACCTAGTAATATAATTATGCTTACATGTATATTTGTTAAGTATGGATCTATAAATCGATAAGAATAAAAATTTAGCATCACGAAAGATAGATTTTAAAGTAGTTAATGACCTAGATTGATGAAAATTGAGATAGGTAATTTGGAGCTGATTTTGTTAGATCTTCTTATTTCTATGATCTAACTAACCTCCATCTACTTATTTCCTGACTGATATTATTTTTTTTAATTTATAAATATAAAAATATGTTATACACAATAGGCAAGTAAGTGTGTGTATAAAGTATTTATTTTTAAAATCAAAATGTGTCTAGGATATAAGATTTGTATTTACCCACTAGACAAATAAATGCACACACATCTTGCTATAGGATATGAACATTGAGTTTACATTTCCTTAAGGGAAGGGGAGATATTTGTTTATTATTATTATTATTATTATTATTATTATTATTATTATTATTATTATTATTATTATTATTGTTATTATTATTATTATTAAATGTATTTTTTCATTATTAATTATGTAATTTTATTATTATTATTATTATTATTATTATTATTATTATTATTATTATTATTATTATTATTATTATTATTATTATCGTTGTTGTTATTATTATTAAATGTAATTTTTCATTATTAATTATGTATTTTTTTATTTGTATTATTAATGATTAATCAGTAATAAATGTTAATTTATTTTTATTGAAAGAGACATATAGATTTCTTAAGAGTTAGTCATTGTCTTGTGAGATTACTTATGATCATCATCATCGTGATGAATGTCAATCATTAAGTCGTAATTTAAATATAATATTTTGGTAAATAATTATAGGTTGATAAAAAAGATAAAATTTGTGTTGTGATTAGTTTTAAAATCTTGGCTAGAAGCATCATTATCATCATCATCATCATCTTATTAATCAATAGTCTAAATAAATGTATCTAATGGTCACATAGAAATAATGGTTCTCACCATGTTTTTGTGTATTATTCCTGAACCATCATAAGATAATGACAACCATCGAAGATCATCAAATGTCACCCAAGTTTTAGTGAATTGCCACTGATAAATCTATAGTATTTAATATGAGCTAGTAATACTTATGAGAATGTTAAATATGCATTTATGATGTTAAATGCTTATATAATAATTGGTCTGATAATTTATTTGCACAACTAAAGAATAATAATGATATTTTTTTCTTAATATTAGTGCAAACGTGATAAGCTTATAAAAAAGAAAATGTTACACACTGATAAAATAGTATACTAACTGAAGTTCAAACTCAGTAGAGTATAAATAGGTATATAATGTAACCTTATCTTGGTTTAGGAAGCCTAGTGTCGCCCAGATATCCCATATACACATAAGTAAAACTTGATAAAAAGCATACAAACATTATAATTCTCATTTTTTTCTCCAAGCTAGTTTATTTATTCATTTTTATAAGTTACACGAATGTAATATCTAAAGATTTTATAGAGAGTAAGTTATACATAATTCAAAAAATGTAATTACAAATTGTCTAGTACAGTTTAACGAATCGAAAAACAGTTTCAAGTCATTAGGCAATATTGAGTGAAATTTTTTTAGCAATAAAATAAAAAAAGTTACATCATCTGAATTGTTAAATGATTAAAATGTAGATGTGAGACTATCACATGATCCGTCTTTATCAATTAAACATTTAGTATATTTATTTGCCAATATTTTTTTTTATATTTTTTATCTGCTTTTTAAAAATGTTCCTAAATTATATTGTGTTTTTTCGTCATATATTTACTTATATATTATATCTCTTCATATAATTCTCTTGCTATTTGAAAGTGTAATTTGTTTCTTTATATTATATTTTTTTTGTATATATCTTTTTATTATTTTTATTAACCTTTTTTATTCTTATATTTTTAATATATTTTTGCCTTTTATTCTTACTGCTGACATAGTGTGATTTCCCAATACAAAGTGGTTTTACATGTTTTAGAAATGTTGTTTACTTCTATAACTCTACTTATGAAGTCACAATTATTATTTCTTTGCTTATATCACTATTAACACTTACCAAACACAATATATTGTATTTTAATGGACATGTTAATAACATATATATTTTCGCTGACATAAAAAATATCTATACCTCTATTTGATAATATTTCTACTTCATTGGAACAAAGGATGGCTCACCCCATAGAGTGATAGTACAGTAAGCGTTGCACATATATTGAACCACCAAAAAATGATGGTTTACATATCGATAATTTATCGCAAGTTCAGAATGGTACTGATAATCTATGGCTAAATTGAATGAACTTTATTTTATATAGCCTACGTTTTCCATCAGTGCTTTAGATTTACTTTACTCTGATACATATAATTAGAAACTAAATTCCGAAAACTAAACCAAAACCACTTCTGAACTCAAATTTAATTAATCTGAATTCATATAATTTGTGAAGCATTTACTTTTATATCTATTAATCTTTGAAATCTATTAAAAGTGTTAACAATAGTAAAAAAAAAAAGGTTTATTTCTCTAAAGTTAAACCTTATTTCTATACAGTATTCATGTTTATATTTTAAGAAAACATGTTAATTGAGCTGTAACTACTATTGATCAATAATTTATTACCGTAATTAAAAGTTTTATAGGGCAATTAATAGCTAATTAATAAATTATATCAGTCTTTATTGAAAATAAAAGTGGATGTCTTTCTTTATAATATATTTGGCATAAACAATGTACTACTGTTAGCCGAGAGGTCATCGCAGCCGCCTTGCAAGCAAGTAGTTGGTTGCAGACGGTCGTGGGTTCGCATCCCGGCCGATGCTATGACATATGAAAAAAAACAACAACAATGTACTTAGAAAAAAATTAAAAACTACCTAGGCATCTATTATGAAAAGCAAAATTATTATGAAACTTAAGCTATAATATTTTCTTTAGCTTAAGATTTTTAAATAATTATAATTCCACCAAAGCACTAACTGTAGAGCAGCTCTACGTAGCAAGAGCCTTAAATGAAAGCGTCTCAATATATATTGTGAAAACGAAAGTAATATATATATATATTGATGTTTTCTTTTTTACTTACAGAAATTTATTGACGGTTCTTAGTTTGTATAAAACAAAAACAAAAAAACATTTAAATTAATTATGGTATTAAGCACTTTAGAAAATCGATCAGCTTTTAAGCATGTTTAATAATTCAAGTTATATTTGGAAGAAAAAAAACTGAAAACTAATATTTGTAAGTAGTTTGTTTTATTTATTAATCTGCTTACATCTACTAAATATAAAATGTAATATATTCATGTAATTAACAAAAAATTTGGCAAAACTTTATTATTTTTAACAGACAGCATGTTTTGATACAGAAATTAGGGTGAGACAAGGAATCATAACTATAAAATTAAAAATAATTTATATATTTAGAAAGATTGATAATAGTGACAAAATTAAAAATTATGCAAGTAAAAAACATAGAAATATGATTAATCTATATATTATTAATTAGATAGATGGACTAATAGATAAATAGATTGGCATATATATATATATATATATGAAAAGAAAGTTACTGTTAACACTAACTGAAATAATTATAGAAAATATACAAACCATTTAAGATCATTTGCTTATTTAAAATTTCATGCTCTGTGTTTGAGTAGGTCTGTATTTCAATATTTAACATCGTTTAGCATACAACCTTAAAGTGGTATCATTTTAAGGTTTGCTATTATTGAGATATAGATCTTTAAACAGAGGGCATTACTGGATATTTGTAATTGTATAATGGTTTGTATATTTTCTATAATTATTTCAGTTAGTGTTAACAGTAACTTTCTTTTCATTTATAGTTTGGGAGGAGTTTAAAGATTAAAATGTAATGTTTAGTTTGTCTTTAATAACTTTGTAAACTTGTTAGTTTATTAGCAAAATTTAAGATCGTTTGCTTATTTAAAATTTCATGCTCTGTGTTTGAGTAGGTCTGTATTTCAATAGTTAACATCGTTTAGCATACAACCTTAAAGTGGTATCATTTTAAGGTTTGCTATTATTGAGATATAGATCTTTAAACAGAGGGCGTTACTGGATATTTGTAATTGTATAATGGTTTGTATATATAGATAGATAGATAGATAGATAGATAGATAGATAGATAGATAGATAGATAGATAGATAGATAGATAGATAGATAGATAGATAGATAGATAGATAGATAGATAGATAGATAGATAGATAGATAGATAGATAGATAGATAGATAGATAGATAGATAGATAGATAGATAGATAGATAGATAGATAGATAATGACTATAGATATATAATTAATTAAATAAATAGATAAATAGATACATAAACAAAACTATTGAAAGATAGAGTGTGATTTCGCTATGAGATATCTCTCTTTCATAATATAATTTCCATTTCCATTCTATACAAACCTAGCTTCCTCATCAAATCTTGTTTCAGACAACAATACATATATATCGTCATCTTTATCATCAACCATTATCAAACAACTGCAGGATGAAGGTCTCTTCAATTTCACACCAACACTTCCAATATTTAGCTTCTCTTCTCCACATCATCTCTGCACACTTTTTTATTTCATCAATCCATCTCACATGTGGTCTTATTCTGGGTCTTTTTACAATCTCTTGGATTTCAGTTTAAGATTTCAACTGTCCATTTTTTATCATCTCTTCTAGCAATATGTCCAGCCCAACTGTACTTCAGTCTTTTAACTTTTGCAATGATATCTATAACACATGTTTGTTCTCTTATCCATTTATTGGGTTTTTGATATTTTCTTGTTATTCCTCAAATGCATCTCTCCATACTTCTTTGAATTGTCTGAAGTTTCTGTATTGCTCTTCCATTAAGTGTACATGTCTCAGATCTATAAGAAAGAACTGGTAAAACATATTTATCAATTTTTTTTTTATAACACATAGGCACATTTTCTTTTAGTATCAAGTTATTTCTACAAAAAGCATTCCAATCAAATTTAATTGTATGATTATTTTCATCCATTTTTTTGGCTGTATTAATAACCTGACCAAGAAATCTGTTGCTGGTAACTTTTTGAACTCATCATAATCAATCTTTACTTTCACATTTTGAGAAAATCCATTGAACATTACTTTAGTAATTTTAACATTTATCTTTAGTCGAAAATTTATTTGACAGCTTTTAAAATATATGTATATATACATAAATAATAACATTACATTTTTTTTAATAATCACCACAAATAAAATAATCTTTTTTATAATCAACAATTTATATGTCCTTATTTATTTATAATAATTAGAACATATATGTATTACTATTAAACATCTCACCATTAAGAATAAGAATAATAACAATAGTTAAATATTCACAACGATGTACCATCAACAAATAAATAAAATAATAACTCCAAACAATAACTATAACTAATAACCATAAACAATAATAATACTTCATATATAACCACCAAATCAAAGAGATTTTTTTTATAACAACAAATGAGTTTTTAAATATAGATAGATTTATCGATATTTACAATACCCCCTAATCCACCGAAAAAACAAATGTCTTTGCAAATAACTAATGAATTATGAGATATTGAAAAAAAAAAAACTTCTCAAATTTGTAATCTTTCTAAGGACTAACATGGTTTAAAGAATATTACTTTTCTTATTAATAACCATATTCATTTGTTCATATCTATCTTTCATATCATCTAGATCTTTGTCCAAGTTTTTTTTTTTTTTTTTTTTTAAAATAATAATCAAAAGTGCCTTTTTAATTCTTCTTGAAAAGAATTTCCAGTATGTTGAACTTTGTGAAGAAGTTTGCTTTGATTTACAAGATTTTTATATAACGTTTTACTATAATTCAATCACTTTAGAATAATTTTGGGATCAGCATCTAAAGATTTTGCTATGATCTCCTTAGATTCTGCCTCTATATCCTTTACGTAAACACTAACTTGATCATAAGCACTAACATAATTCTTAATTTTATCAATAATAGTTGCTACTTTATCAGATAATCTATTACCTTTCATTTGAATATCCTAATAAATATCATCGGCTTGAGCAAGTCTTTGTTTTAATTCACTTGTTCTATGTTCAAGTGAAAACAATTCTCTGGGCAATTTTGAATGGTATTCATTCAAATTTTTTAAATAATCCTTTAAAAATTGCAAATCAGATTGATGTGATACAACTTCAACATTAAAGAATTCTTGAAAATCATTTTGTTTTACAACAATAACATTACTATATTAATTCTTTTCAGTTTATCTTTTGGTTTACTTAAATCTTTTTCCTTAGCTATATTTTCTCGAAGAAAATCTTTACTAATCACATCCTCACTTATTATTTTAAGTTTAATTTTGGCTTTGCCAATTTCTTTTATAAAGTCTATACTTCTTTTAAGATAATTTATCTTAATCTTCTCTCTATTCAACTTTTTGAATTTTACTTTAATTTTCCTCATATTTTTAGTTTTAAATTTTACCCTGGTTTTAACTACTTTCATCCCTCTATTACAATTTTCATAAAGAAAATTCTCTTTAGATTTCTTTACCTTCTTATTTCTATCAACTTTTAATAAGATATATCTTACCAACTTTGTCCTGCTGGGATACTTATAAA
The DNA here is from genome assembly GCA_028023455.1 of Epiperipatus broadwayi. Classification (NCBI taxonomy): domain Eukaryota; kingdom Metazoa; phylum Onychophora; class Udeonychophora; order Euonychophora; family Peripatidae; genus Epiperipatus; species Epiperipatus broadwayi. The sequence goes on from JAQFVV010006586.1 coordinate 38,276, forward strand.
ATAAGTCATTTCTATTGCAACAATGGTACAAATTCTCATTCAAATACTTATTCTCTAATATATCTAAAAATATATTTTCTTGGTACCACACAAAATTACCGTGATACTGTTCTTTATAAGATAACATCTTATGATTAAGATAATTTGTCATATCCAGACAAAATTTATTGAATTCAATACTCATGTTACTATATACTAAACACTTTGCATGCACTCTACCATCATTGGCTATAGATTGAGAAGAACTACATTTATATATTAAGTTTTGCCTTTCAAGCGGTTTATTACAATAGTACTAATCCCTTCCATCCAAGTTATATGCATACACATGATCCATACACCTCCTATGAAGAATCGTACTAAACAACTGCTGATCAAAACTCTGATTGTTACTTTTAAAATTGTTGTACAAAAAGAACTTATCAGAATATTTGTGATCTATCATGACACTTTCTTTATATTGACTTTCTGTTCTTTCTAGTAATTTTTGAGAGCTAATTTTAATCTTTTCTGGTGAACTTAATTCAACTTCTAAAGTTTGAACACCTTCATTCATTTTATTATAATGCATTTTTATTTCTGTTAACTCTAGAGTACTGTTGTCTAACCATTGAAAACCTAACTTTCCAATTCCTAAATTCTGAACAATGTCCTTTAATCTTTCACAACTTAATTCTACTTCTTCTGATTGCTTTTGGGGATTTAATTTTATTTCTAAGGATCTATCAACTATTTTATCCTCACTATAGTATTCATCAAAAGTTTTAACTTTATCTAAATCCTCTTTATAAACTAACTTTTTATAGGATTTATTCATTTCTATAATATCATTATTCAACTTAAAAGATTCATTGGGTTCCTTTAATATATTATCATATAATTCATTATTTCCAGTAATTATTTTAACAGACTCTTTATTATTCTGACTTTGAAAAATCAAGCCCTCTCCTTCCGATTTACTAGAAACATTTGATACTATTTCCTCAATAGAATTTTGAGATTTTGAATTTATCCCTAACTGTTTTAGTAATCTCTCTTGTAATTCCTTATTTTTCTTTATCTCCATTTTATGTTCTTCTAACACTTGACTATATCTCTGATTTTCTAATATCGTTTCATCTATCCTTTCTATTAGTCGTTGTGCCTCTACCTCCTTTGCCATTACTTCTTTTATCATAGTCTGAAAATCTAACTTTACTTCCACACAACTATGACCCTTTCTTCTGTATCTCAACATTCATATCTATACCTTTCTTAATCATTTCAATAGATTCTTTATGTTTTTTTATCTTTTCATAAACCGATTCAAGAATCTTTCTAATTAATTCTTCATTTTTCAAATGTTTCCCATTTACTAAATCTATCAATGGTTTATCTTTTTCCCTATCATCTATCAACTCAACAGATGATATATTTGCTTCTAGTTCTTTAGTAACCAATTGAACAGATTCTTTTTGAATCTCTATTTCTTCATGAATTAAGTCACTATCTGTACTAATTTTTTCAACAGATAACTGGGTTTCATCACTAATTAATTCAATAACAGATTCATCTTTTCTTAAATCATCATCTACTAATTTAACAAAAGATAACTTGACAGTATCTTTATTTTCTTCTGTCAAACTATTATGCAAGTTAATATTTTCATTAACTATCTTAATTACTTGTGGATTTGCTTTTCTTATTATTTTAACAATTTGTCTATTTTCTGCCATACTTTTATTAATTAAACTAATAGGTTCTTTACGCTTTTTCAAATCTGTACTAGTTACTTTAACAGATTTATCATTTACTTTGAAAGATACTTTATGATTTGCTATATCCTTATTAATTATCTCAACTGATGGCTGAGATTCAGTTTCTATACTTTTAGATTCAATATTTTGTGATTTATTATTCTCCTCTAATTTATTTTTCAAATTAGTATCTACTATTTTAACATTTTGACTAACTATCTCAACAGATGACTTATCATCTTCAACATTTTTATGAACTAAATCAATAGGTTTACAAAGTTTTTCTCTATAAGATTTATTTTCTTCTTCTTTAAAAATTATACTATTTTCTTCTACATTTCTTCTAAAAATTTTACTATCCTTTAAAATAGAGTTTATTTTCATACTATATTTATTCACACTTTCCCTAAAAGAATTCATTTCTTCTCGATATTTACTCATAATATCTTTACTGACAGAATTAGACATCCCTGCCTTTAAATTCTTATTCTCACTATTCATTTTTAAAATAGTTTGCCTTGTAGAATTTTAAAATTTCAATTCAAATAATATTTAGTTTTTATTATCTCAACATTTTCATAGAATAACTCTCATAAAGTACTTTTTCCTAAAATAACCTCATAAAATGATTTTTTTTTAGAATAGTTCCTTACCAATTTCTTCTATCTAATTCCCCAAATCAAAATTACCAGTAACTGGTATTTCATTACTGTTATCCATTATTACTATAAATGCAATATTATATACCCATACAAAAAAATCTGATATATATATATGAAAAACAAAAACAAGTTTTAATCACGTTAAAACCTGCTGACGCTTGTGTTTATAATCAACAGATGGCGTTTTTACCAAAAACACGATCAAGCGTTTGTTTACATAAACGATCAAAGAGTCAGAATTAACTATCTCTTTAGTTTTAGCCCACTTTCAGATCAGCTGATTTCAAGCTATTTTGCTATCATCAGTGAAAGACAGAACCAAAAAACTAGATCTAAAAACTGACTCCAAGTGTTTATGCACAGAGTTTCTATCAGTTTGCAAGCATGAAATTTTTCAGACCGATAAAGTCTTCAAATTCAGCCAAACAAGCTAGATAGCTACATGGGTCTGATCTCAGTTCAGCTTCTCCACATAGTCAAAGCCTCTGCAATCTATATCATTGCGGAAACCTTTAAAGGTAGATTTATGAAAAACAAAAACAAGTTTTAATCACGTTAAAACCTGCTGACGCTTGTATTTATGATGAACAGATGGCGTTTTTACCAAAAACACGATCAAGCGTTTGTTTGCATAAACGATCAAAGAGTCAGAATTAACTAAGTGGGCTAAAACGAAAGAGATAGTTAATTCTGACTCTTTGATAGTTTATGTAAACAAACGCTTGATCGTGTTTTTGGTAAAAACGCCATCCGTTGATCATAAATACAAGCGTCAGCAGGTTTTAACGTGATTAAAACTTGTTTTTGTTTTTCATAAATCTACCTTTAAAGGTTTCCGCAATGATACAGATTGCAGAGGCTTTGACTATGTGGAGAAGCTGAACTGAGATCAGACCCATGTAGCTATCTAGCTTGTTTGGCTGAATTTGAAGACTATCGGTCTGAAAAATTCCATGCTTGCAAACTGATAGAAACTCTGTGCATAAACACTTGGAGTCAGTTTTTAGATCTAGTTTCTTGGCTCTGTCTTTCACTGATGATAGCAAAATAGCTTTAAATCAGCTGATCTGAAAGTGGGCTAAAACGTAGTTAATTCTGACTCTTTGATCGTTTATGTAAACAAATGCTTGATCGTGTTTTTGGTAAAAACGCCATCTGTTCATCATAAATACAAGCGTCAGCAGGTTTTAACGTGAGTAAAACTTGTTTTTGTTTTTCATAAATCTACCTTTAAAGATTTTCGCAATGATATAGATTGCAGAGGCTTTGACTATGTGGAGAAGCTGAACTGAGATCAGACCCATGTAGCTATCTAGCTTGTTTGGCTGAATTTGAAGACTTTATCGGTCTGAAAAATTTCATGCTTGCAAACTGATAGAAACTCTGTGCATAAACACTTGGAGTCAGTTTTTAGATCTAGTTTCTTGGCTCTGTCTTTCACTGATGATAGCAAAATAGCTTGAAATCAGCTGATCTGAAAGTGAACTAAACCGAAAGAGATAGTTAATTCAGACTCTTTGATCGTTTATGTAAACAAACGCTTGATCGTGTTTTTGGTAAAAACGCCATCTGTTGATCATAAATACAAGCGTCAGCAGGTTTTAACGTGATTAAAACTTGGTTTTGTTTTTAATAAATCTACCTTTAAAGGTTTCCGCAATGATATAGATTGCAGAGGCTTTGACTATGTGGAGAAGCTGAACTGAGATCAGACCCATGTAGCTATCTAGCTTGTTTGGCTGAATTTGAAGACTTTATCGGTCTGAAAAATTTCATGCTTACAAACTGATAGAAACTCTGTGCATAAACACTTGGAGTCAGTTTTTAGATCTAGTTTCTTGGCTCTGTCTTTCACTGATGATAGCAAAATAGCTTGAAATCAGCTGATCTGAAAGTGGGCTAAAACGAAAGAGATAGTTAATTCTGACTCTTTGATCGTTTATGTAAACAAACGCTTGATCGTGTTTTTGGTAAAAACGCCATCTGTTGATCATATATATATATATGTAGTAATTACCACAGATCAAGGGCTCACCATTTCCAATCATTATCCCAACAAGCAATTACTCAACTATGCAAAGTACAAGCCTTTTAATTTTATTATTCATAGCAGCTATCCGACAATCTAAATTTCAGTTGTTTGAACTCATGAACTTCTTGGCTTATAAAAAGTCTCTTTTATCACTATAACAATAATAAATTCCTCTAAAAAATATATAGAGAGAGAGAAAGAAGGTAACAACTGAGATCACTAACTAACATTTATTTATAGATAATGATATTGAGGCTTCTACACTTATACAATATTGAAATGTGGAAATTTCATATCAAATTCAATATAACCTTGAAATATTTAAAATACAATAAAATGTTCACATGCCTTGAAAACAACTAATTCAATAATATTGTGAAATAACTTTCTCACTCAAAATAATGGTAGTTAAGCATAAAATTATTAAATTGATGCCTATAAATTTTCTGGACCTTAAAACTTAATACCATTTTATTAAGATAAAAAAAAAATCAATTTCACTAATTATTTACTCTAGTGCCCAAAACATTATTTTACTAAAATTGTACTAATGTAATTTGTCATCAACAAACATTCACTAATTGAACTTCATGTTTAAAGGCCACTTATAATGGAAAATAAAATATTGATATGTGTGTTTTCAAACCCTAGTTGATAATCAATGTAATAGATTATTTGTCATCAAGAATAATCAATTAACCGAGCCCCGAAGTTTGGTGCTATATATTTATGTTATATAATCATCCATTCCTCTAAAGATCTGACAGATACTGACAGCCAAAAGATTGATTAGCACTTCACAACTTTGATATAGATAAAAAAATTCAATCACTACTCTTAAAGCATACAATGTTTCATGAACACTTAGATGATTATCACATTTCATTCTATCCAAGCTACTACAACCCATAATAATTTTCTGAAAACACAATTGCACTGCCCTGCTTACATCCAAGTCTTAGGGGCTATTATTTATAAAATATTTCCTTGCTCATCTTTGGGAGTCTTAGAGGCAAATATTATACATATATCAAAAATAATTATACCTTACTCTCTCTGGAGTCTTAAAGGTAAAATCATGGCAGGACTACTGTTAACTGCTTCATGATAAATAATAACAAACATCAAAATTTGGGTTGGAGCAGTAAATGAGATCAATCAATCACAAGTGACATGAATGCATCACATCCTCAAGACAATGACAAAAATTCGCCATCCAACATCAATACTTGCAACAGAACCAACCAAACTCCAACAATCAAATATCCAATCCAACCTTAAAAATTATAGATTTTCTACAACATGAATTTTCCAAATATGGACAAAATTATTACTCTATAATTTAACACCGCCAAATGTAGTGGAATGTATTTTTATATAATCTCAAATGAAAATAAACATGGAAATTTTGCAACAATAATCATTAGTTAAACAGGCTCCTAACTTTGAGGCACCAAATGTAATGGAAAGTACTTGCTGCATTCCATTTAAATTGAAGAAAGAAGGCCCCAAACATTGGGAAAGCCAATTATAATGGAAACTATACGATATGTATATAAACATATCATGCTGACCGTGTTGTCGTGTCAAATGTAATGGAAAATATCTTTATTATACCAATCACTAGTTAACTAGGTCCCACGGTATGTGGTACCAAATGTAATGGACAATATATCATATAAACATATTATAAATCAAATGTAATGGAGCGTCAATATGTTAGAAGAAAATAATGTTTCAAACATTGGATGATAAATGTAATGGAATATATGTAATCTAAATAAATCCAATTGTTAAGAAAGCCTAATATAATAGATTGTATGATTTAAATGAAGAAAGACAAAATTATCCCAGTTATATTTAAATAAATTGTTTATATGCCCTTCCAACTAGCTATACATGAAATAAATTTAAAATCATATAGAGCAATGAGATCTATCCTTATAATTTATTTTCAAGATTGATATAACTAACTAATCAAATATATATCAGAAACAAAGGGAATTCTATTAAATCCAACATACACATCTATTATGTAAATTTATGTATATCTAAACATATCAATGAATAATAATATGTGTAAGTGGCCTAAAGACTAAACAATAAGTGAAATATGAAGTTATCCTCTATTAAATTGTGAATTCAATTAATTTCATAATGACTCTGGCATTAAAAGAAAAATAAGAATAAAATATTAATACGCTTTCTAATAAATTACAAAGGCATTATCTATAAAACAAATAGTACATCCTTTATTTCTATATTATGAATTAATTTTAGGTAGTATCAATGTTTTAAATAAGTTTTAAATACAAACCCAAATAATAAATATACATATATACTTACAATAAGTATATATATTAAATAGATAAAGACATATCTGTGCTTAACAACTAGGTATTAATATAAATACAAATCCATATTTATATTTTTCAGATATTCAAAAAAAAATATTATATACAGCAAATATATATAAATTATTGTTTTGGTCTGCATAAGAATTATTATATGAAGTTAAAAAAAATGGAAATACATAAATTAATAATAAAACAATTTTTATAATAAAAATTTGCCAATATAAATTTACTTATTAAAATATACATAACAACTCATATGCAACCCAAACTTATAAGCCATACTTTAAGATTTTAAATTACTTAAGTGTTAATTTTGACACCTGTTAAACGTTTATTGCTGTTAGAAAACAAGACGCTTGAATTGAATATTTATAAAAACGTTATATTTTTATAATGAAAAATAAAAGTAAACAAAAATATCGATTCAAAAATATATTTATATATCATTTATACATATAAAATTATTTACTACCTTTCAAAGGTCACTTATTTATTTTTCTTTCAAAAGTCAACTTATTCCATTGTTTTATTCCTTTATCCATTTAATATTAGAATGCATTCTAGAGCCAAATTGAATTGAAGAAATGTCATGTTAGAAAAAATTATTAGTTTCCAAATGCACATATATACTTTATTTTTCCTTTTTAAATTTCTCTCCTTAAAAAAAATAATAATTGACATGTTACATCCAATGTATTAATCACTTTTAGTTACCTCCAGATTATTATTAGATTGACCATTATAGATTCCAGATAGCTATATCAAATTTCGGCTTCAGACGCGATTAAATTCATGTGTTGAAATTTGCTTAGTTTTTCTTTTTAAACTGCCTTGGAATAAATGAAAGAAAATGGTGCAGCCCCTTGGCTGCGATATATATATATATATATATATATATTTGGCTGCGATATATATATATATATATATATATATTAGCCAGTCATGTTTATGTATTGATTACAGAAATTTATCTTATTCCACTATTCTTAAGAATGACAATTTCAAAGAAACAAAGTACAACAAATTTTTATCCTTTTGTTTGTTTAATCACTATCCTAATAATAATGGCTTTTTTTTGTTGTTGCTGTTGTTCCATGTGCTAGCAAATGCTGTTTTGAAAACCATTGTTACACATGTTTTATTTTAAACAATTAACATTCAAAAAAAAAATATTAACCATATAAAAAAAATATTAAATCGAAAATTTATTTGACAGCTTTTAAAATATATGTATATGTACATAAATAATAAAATTACATTTTTTTTAATAATCACCACAAATAAAATAATCTTTTTTATAATCAACAATTTATATGTCCTTATTTATTTATAATAATTAGAACATATATGTATTACTATTAAACATCTCACCATTAAGAATAAGAATAATAACAATAGTTAAATATTCACAATGATGTACCATCAACAAATAAATAAAATAATAACTCCAAACAATAACTATAACTAATAACCATAAACAATAATAATACTTCATATATAACCACCAAATCAAAGAGATTTTTTTTTATAACAACAAATGAGTTTTTAAATATAGATAGATTTATCGATATTTACAATATATATATATAATTATTCAAAACAATACAATAATTAATACAGTAAAACAATATTTTAAAAAACAAATATAATAGAAGTACTTTCAACTATCTATGTAGTCGTTATCAACTAGATTCAAATTGTATTAGAAAAAAACGTTACAAATGTAAACAAAAAGTAATCCATCATACATCAATTTTCCCACAATTCATTAATTTTTATATTGGCGGACTGTCTGTTTATCAAAAGTTGCTTTTTACTTTTTATTAACATAGCTGCTTTAATTTTGCATTTATTATTATTTCTTTCAATACCCAAAATCTTAACTTTATCAAAATCAAAATCAAAACCATAATTACATGTTACATTATGATCAAAAAATACTGATGCCGGAAAATGCTTCAGTCCACTTCTGCATGAAAAATTATTTCAGCATAGAGTGGTCCTAGATCATTTGTGATCCAGGATCAGCCAAAATAAACAAGTCAGACAAAACCATGTTTGATGTTTTTTGACCTTTTACACCCTTGGATCAGTATTTAAACATCAGCACATATATTATCTATTGTTTTGTTATAAAATACAAGTTGATAATCTTGTACATTTATTTTGTATTTTCAACTACAAAGGTCTTTTTGTATAAATTCCTTCTGCCATCTTTAATTAGCTTTAAAAAGATTTTAATGATTGTAATCTTTTACTTTTTAAATATCTTTCTTTTTGTTTATCTGGATTAGTAATCTGCATACATTTTTGTTCTTTCCAATTTAAATTTTTATTTTTAATAAAACAGATAATATTAAACACACAAAAAACTTTCATTGCACATTATCTAAAAATAAATAATAACTAAAAGAGAAAATTAAATTGCGTCTTTTAAACTATCTTTAAATTTTACCTTTTTTTAAAGCTTTTTTTAAATATTACCAAATACCAATATATTTGGACAATATGTATGCAAAATGGTTCAATATATATTGTGGTGGTATAAAATGTAATATGAAGTGTGAAATTACCAAGATTACACATATTATGGTAGCTGGTACTAGGGCACTGCTAGTCGTATAGCCTAGCATTTGATCGAGAATATTATTCCATGATTGTAGTGAATATTATTTAGGTAACATGGCCTCATAATAGTTTGTAGTGTAATCTTTTATGAACTCTTAGAATAATGATATATTTTCTGTCCAGAGACACCAATGGTGGTTACTTTTACATGTAAATTAATAAAAGAGACATACAAATATGGCTTCAATAATCTTTCTTACATTGTTTTTACTACTGTCTCCTGTCCCAATCCCCATTACTGCAATTTGAAATGGATTTATCAATTTCAAAAGTGAAACAGTCACTTACCAATTTTATAACAATTCCATTATTCAAATTTTTAATAATATTTCCCCAGGAACATATCCAAATAGGAGAGAGCATCTAGGTGATTTTATAATATAGTGCTTCACTCAAATGCTTTACGTTCACTATTGTTAAACAATTTATTCTGATTATTGATTATGACCATCGATTTTTTTTTATGTGGACTTAATCTGGCATAAGTATCTTGTGTTTTATTCACCCCACTTTTTTGCCTTTCTACAATTGAGAAGTTCACATTCATGAAATTAACCACTACAGACTCACGAGTACAACAAAGATAAAAAACCAATACAAAATGCAATCTAAATGCAACCTAAATAAGCAGAATTACATTACTTAAAAATAACCTAAATACTATTTTACGACACAAACATGTAACTCAGTATACATTATAAAGATAATTTACTTGAATTCTAAAATGTAGTTTAGAAACATATATTTACAGTTTTTTAAATACATTCAACCATAAATAATATCACTACATGTTAGTAAATAAGTATCGTTTCACACGGTATTATGTTTTCTGTGTAAGACATTGGTTAAGACAGAGCTAAGCCGGAAGTTGTTTATTTTGCATATTAAAATGACTATATATGAAGACATAAATTATGAGTTTAATTTTTATTTATACTCTTTCATTCGTCTGTTTAGTAACAACAGAATTATAAAAGAAAACCACAGTCCTCTAAACATTTTCCTATATTCTTACTTGTAACTATATAAGTAAAAAAAAACATTGATTGTATTTTCAAGATAATAACATTTTAGATATTTTAAAAACGTTATCAATATCACAAAATAAAATAAAAATTGGAAAATTCTAATATTATATAGAGATAGCCTTGAAAATTATGAAATTATAATAGTGATGATATAATTATAAAAATGATTACAAATCACAAAAGTACTTTCAGTTAATTTCTCAATCTTCTTCAACTGAAAATAATTTAAATTTAAATGTTTTTCAGAGGAAGGTTGACAAATTTAATTAAAGTACTTCTCTGGTTTGTTACAGCTTTTATAAATATACTAGAAACATTATAATTTATTACTTTAATTGCAATATTTCATTTAGTCCATAAAAGGCATTTTATTCCACCTTTATTAATAAAGGTTGCCTTAACCACATTTTGCAATTGTTGATCATTATTGATAATTAGATTGCTTAAGGGTTGAATAGTGTTTAGTGATATACATTGATGCTTTGTCCGAATCAATGACTTTATTGCCAAAAACTAAACCCTTTTATTTTCATTAAATTTCTAAAGTTAAAACCATTTAAAAATTGTTTATAAGAGTATGTGTATTAACACACATACTCAGTTATGTTAAATAAATGTCATTTTCTTATAAAGTTGATTTCTAAAATAGTTTTCCTTTGCCACTTGTTTTTACTTTGTTTTTATCAAATTAGTTAAAAGCAAGCAAATATTTTAATTTTATTCCTGTTTCTTTTATTTCAGTTATAATCCATTTTTAGTTTAATTTTAAAAGTCGAGATTTAATTTTTTGTTGTTGTTTTTTTTATAAAATAATCTCTGGTTGCAATTCTTAATTAGGTTGAGCAGAAGATTGAGAATTGCCCTGGGCTAAGGCTTAGAATTGAACAACAAGAAAGTTTACGTGGAAAATAGTGAATGGGTATAAATACCCCCAAATATTTCAGACATTTTAGATTATTCTTGGCTGGAACAAGCTATTCAGAGAGATTATTCTAGGCTTGACCAAGCTAATTCTGCATCAAATTTATTGGTTCAACTTCTTAATTCTAATATTCATTTTACATTAACCTGTTGAGGTTCATACTGTTGGCAGTCAGAATATAGTTGTTAAAGTTTGCTTTCACAAGATGTCTGAATTCACCGGCTATGTGTTATCAAACATACTACATGTTTTGCTAAGTTATTTAAGGATGGACTCCTAATTACAGGCTATTCATCCATCATGTCATGAAAGTCTGAAATAAAAAGCATCCCAAAATATGCCTCTGCACTTGCCACCCTGAAGAGAAGACACTTGAAAGATGAACATAAAAAATCAAAAAGTGTACTCATTTGAAAAACTATGTGAATTCTGCTATACCATAAGGTAAAATATGTCTTATACTTTCCAGGGTATATAACTTTAGTTAAATCTCCACTCAATATAAAATTAAATCTGTAGTCTAATAGATATTTAATCTCATTAATTTTTATATGTGTTTGGTTTTCATTGTATTAACAGTGTGTCTCGGAATTTTAGTTTTAAGATTCCAAGTTTGCTGTCATTTTTATTTATTGGAGAGTGTATTGTGAGATTACATTCTATCTGCTTATTATGCCTTTTTGTCTTATTATTAACTATTGCTAAATGCTTTGGCAGTTTTTGTACTTTAGTTTGCTTACCTATTCCCATTTTAATATTCAATAATTAAATTTAAATTACTGTGTTTGCACTTTTTGTAAACTGCAAATCTTTTGGTTGGCAGTTTATCATGTTTGTTGTTCTAGGTTTTCTGAAATTGGAGATTTTGCATATTTGTTTCTAGATTACATAAGATCATAAACATTTTATTTTTGTCTTGTATGTGGAATTAATCTTCAGTTGCTTTAAATGTAGTACATCAAGGACTGTCCTACCAGCAATATGTTTTTTCTGGCCTTCATGCATTATCCCAAGGCAAAAATTGCTCACCGGTGTCATTTCTTGATTTCCTACAAGACAGTATTATTTTCATATCTCTGAGTAAAAAAAACTAGAATTTTTTGTTGTTTCATAAATCACCAGCAGGAAGATAATATTAAGACCATTTTAAATTATAGGTGATAGAACATTACTTTCTGCTAAACCATTTAATGGTTTAATATTTTCAGCTCATATATACTCTCTGATGACTTCGCTAATAATCTATGTTGAAGCAGTCGACTTTAGTCCAAGATCAAGCTATCACTGTTCTACTACTTAACTCACATTCCATCCTGCTCCTTTTTTGTTATCACATGTATATAAACTATACCTATATTTCTGAGAATTGTCTATGAGATTTATAAATATAAATCTTCAATAAAAAATTTCTTTAATTATTTTCAATATTAACTTCAATATATGCAATACAGATATATATATATATATATATATATATTCCTGTAATATATGCATATATATATATATATATATATATATATATATATATATATATATATATATATATATATATATATATATATATATATATTTTTTATTATCTATATTACAGGAACATATATATATATAATTAAAAATATTATATACTGTAAATAATTTCGTATCTTTTAAAATTATATATATTTTTACTTATATTTTTAATACTGTACTTTGTAATTATTTTTCGTTATAAAACTACTTAAAAATTCAAGATGAAAGATGCAATTGCTAACTGTCCAAGAATAATTAAAGTGGTGGGTACTTTAGTTTGTTTCATGATTTTAAAAGGAATTTTTAAATCAAAGTTAATGAAAGTAAAATTTAAAACAAAGCTAATAGATTTTAAGTTAGCTGCTAACATTTTATCAAATCTATTTCCAATCTGAAAATTGATTTAAGTTGATTTTTGGACAGTTATCTAGCGATTGCATCTGCAATAACAATAGAGAAAATATTTCTGTAGATTTAAAATTCCATTTGAGTTAAGAAGTTTAATTTAAAACATTCTTCAAATAACTCAAAATTTGTATAAATAGGGCTGAAAATATAATGTGTTAGAGTTGGGTCAATAGTCGCTAGCCAATTCCACATCTGTTTGATTTTGAAATAGTTTTTTTTAGTAGAGGTACCTAAGATGCATTTTCCTCCATCTTCAGCTCAACCCTTCACCATGTTTAGATTGACCTCTTACCAATTGAGGCTGCCCATGCCATTAGAGAACTTTCTGAGGCCAAGAAACATGCTTTTAGATCAAGCAAAATTTGCCTGTGACAAAACAGTCAAAGACGCCGCCTTCCACATAATATTCATTAGGACATCATTCCATAGACCCATGACATAACAAGCCCAAATTTATTATAATCACATTACCTGAATGCTAACTTCTAACTCTTTAAAATTAATGTTCTCATTATTTTGAATCTCTTTTAACTCACTGATCGCCGCATATATTAAATTAATAATTATTTTCTTTGGGTCAATTGTCGACAATCTAAATCAATATCACTGTGAAACTTTTCATCCAACTCACACTTCTTATTATTTTTATAATTTAGTGTAGTTATAATTTTTTTAATGATATTTTTATATTTTTCACTTAATTTTATTTGTAAATATCAATCAAACCCAGTTTTACAAACTTCTTCTATAACCCGCTGAAGAATATAAAAGGAGTGGGGGGATTAACCCTTTCAACGATTATTATTTAATTGGCTGAATGAGTTAAAAATCAAAACTTGTAATTGGCCAACTCACAACTTTAACAAAATCTATTGTTAAAATAGATCACTTTTAATAATATAAATACGTTAGTTTCATTTGTAAAAAGTATATTACTGAATTTTCAGATTACGTAAGCAAATGAAAGTCTTTTCAAAAATAAAATTTGATTTATAATTTAAAAAATATTCAATTGCGGTGAAATAAAAGTAACCGCTATTCAAACAACCAAAAAAGATTGCTGACGCAATCTTTTTTTTTTCACGTTAACGTTACGATCAATATGTAGCAATAAATAAATAATTCTTGGTAATATCTTAACTATTTTTCTAAAATAATTTGATTTTTAGTATTATTTTATCAATAATAATTTGTAATTCAATTCAAATATTGTTTAAAATGTTGTAAACATTCGTTTATCATTTTCATAATAAAAATCAAAACGAACGTAACTTTTTACTTTTTGGCAGCCATTTTCCTTTCTGACAGAAGTGGGACAGCCAATAAGATTCAAGAAAAGTTGGTGAGGAGGCGGTGCTTTGGTTTTGTTTGACATATATGGTCATTTTTATTGATTTTTTTACTTGTAAAATAACTCTGAAGAGGGCACCATCTTACAGAACTTTTGATTTTCTTTCGAATGACATATAATATGTATACATGCAATAAAAAGTAGCCGATTTAGAGTGACGTCAAATCTTCTCATTTTTAGACAAGTCATGCATTATAAGCATTAATGAGTTCTTGTTATTTATTTCTAAGTAGCTCATAAGATTGAGTTTGTATTTTAGATCAATATATGCTTTTAAAAAATATTTTATCATAAGTTTATACAAAATGTATAAATATTTTTCAATGTGGGGTGGATATTGGTGTTCATTAATTTTATTAACTTCTTTATTGGTCATCATCACCAAAGAGTGGCTGACCTAATTCTATTTTGTTATTTGCAATTTCAAGTGTGCAAATTTTAGTTTTTTTTTATATGTTAAACAAAATAGTATTAATTCAAAAAGGGGGAGTGATGCACGCTTCATTAATTATAAATTTAACTTCCAATAAATGACTCTATTTTATATGGGTCATTATTTTAACATATCATTATGTATTTCTTAAACCACTTAAGTCTTTATATTAGTATTTAAAATCAATGATTTTATATTCTTATAATAGTGTTGCTGGCATATCTCAGAAATTAGTAATAAGCCACATAGGACTTTGATCTGATTCACCTGTACCTCATTCTGGGGATTCACTATCATCTTCGTTTGTCATTCCTCTCCTCAACATATATATATATATATATATATATATATATATATATATATATATGTTGAGGAGCTTCAAATATATATATATATATATATATATATATATATATATATTTGAAGCCTTCCACCCTTTTCAGTGTTCTCATTTGTAACAGGGATATACATCTACTCCCTGGAAAAAAACAAGTTAGTGTAGTTGAAGGTCTGTATGGCTTTGCCGTAATCCAGATTCATAGCAACTTTCTATCTACTGTTTCTTTCGGTATCGCTCAGCCAAGAAGCCGGCATACCACATTCAAATAGAATTATGATGTTTTCTCAGCCGAAGTTGCCATTTTCTCTTTCACTGACATGATGCTATTACTGCAATTTTTTATAATTCATTTTCCAGCCTGTTTAACAAAATAAACTGTAATGCTGTGTAATAATGAAACGTTTTTTTTCTTTACATATTTTTCATTGGAGTTTTAGATCCAACTTCTCATGAAGCTGCCTTCCCCTTTATTGAAATAACCCATTCCCATCTTTATAGAGCTTCTCAATATTTGATTGTTAAATGTCGAAAATGTAGAATAAATAAATGTTTTTGTATACTTACAGATCATCTTGTCATAAATAAATGCTATAAATGAAAACAATATATATATATTGTAATGTTATATGCCATTACATTAATTTAAAATTAGAATAAAAATGGTTTTAAGTTCGTAAATAAAAAAACTAAAAGCTAAAATTAAAGAATTGTTCAATGTATGTATATATATTTGCACAGATGCAAAACTTTAAAAATTATTTTCCTTTTAAAAAAAAAATATTTGAACGTACTTTTTTTATAAAAAAGTACAAGATCTAAAGATAAAATATTTTTGTAAATGGAAATGATGTGTTTATTAATTATTGAAAGCAAGCTAGCTCTTGGGGATATTATATAAAAAAAAGTCAGATGAATTATAGATAAGAGAACAAAAATAAATTAGATGTCCAATAGAAGCAGCAATGAAGGCTCAGACTATAATGAAAAATTGGAACAGGAAACCAGTGTTCAGTGAATCTGGACGATGGGTATAAAAGGAAAAATACTGAAATTAAGAACAGTTCCAGCTAAATTTTGTCAGAAGAGCGATAAGATGCACTGGTCACTGTCTCTCACTTATTTCAAATGAAACAACTGTAATACCAGGATTGAACCAGCTAAGGCCACCTTCAGATAGACCGGTCTTCAAATAAAGACTTTGTGGGAATTGACACCAGGAACTGGGAGCTCTTCTACTGTAAGATATAAACGGAAAAATTTTACTACAAGTAATTAGGAACTTTAAAGATTTGACAAGCTAAACATAATTTTTATATGAACTTTAATCTCACTTTTCAAATCAATTATTAATGTATAATTTTTTATACATTTGAGTTTGCTAAAAATCATTTCCATTTTTTTTATATTTGTTGTATAAATTATTTAAATGCATTAAATTTAAGTTGGATATAGATGCTTGCATTGATTCGTTAATGTTTAATTATGTTTTTGTTTTCATATTTGATTAGAATATATAGACATTCGGTAAATAATGATACCTTATGGTGAGTATCTAAAATGTATTTATTCGGATGTCTTTTAAGTTATTGGTATCAATGTGGCATCTTATGATGAATGCCATTGGGTTTCTTGTAAATTTCCCTCTTCAATTCCATCAATGACATTATATTTTGATCATTTATATTTATTTTGAAATGTTTTTGACTGTGTAATTTATGTAGCCGATCTATACTCAACATTATAAAACAAACTTTTATAAAATTCAACTGTGCAAAATTATATAAATGTTAAAATTAAGTCGGGCATGAATGGCTATATAGATTTGTAAATTTATATTAATTAATTAAGGGAGGGTTAATCTTAGGTTATTTGTTTTGTAGTTGGATTGTGTCAATGGATTGGATATATCGGTGTAATTGGTAAATGTAGTATGAGGTCCGCCACAATGCATTATCACATTTTTATTCTGCACACCCCCTTTTTTGCCTATGGAAGATGATAGGAAAATGGAAAACACAATCCCTTCCTATGGAGTTTTTTATTGTTCTTCTTGCCAGACAGAAGTAGCATTCCTGTCTGGATGAGAGTCAATGTCTTCTCTAACCTTGCTGTTCAGATATACATTCCTGACAGTATGGTATTTTGTGCTGTCATATTCATGTTGCATTGAATACATCGATGTATCAAATGGATTGATGTTGGTTTGACTGCAAACTTTTGGCCTAAGGTTAAATAAGGGATATAATATTTTCTTTTCAAATGCAATCTATGTAGTTTATTCATACTCGACACTCTTAAAAAATATATATATATATTATTAAATTTATCTGTGAGGATGGTTTAAAATTTTAAAATAATAATTTAAATTAAAAGTTAATATTAAAATTTAAAATAATAAATGTTATTCCTCAAATTTTAAGTATTATATATGTGCATTAATAAATGTTTGTGTATTAATTACTGGCAGTGGCTTTTATTTTTTTATATTTAAGATAGAGATTAAATAAAGATATATATATATTATCTCTGTGTCTCCACTGA
The DNA here is from genome assembly GCA_028023455.1 of Epiperipatus broadwayi. Classification (NCBI taxonomy): domain Eukaryota; kingdom Metazoa; phylum Onychophora; class Udeonychophora; order Euonychophora; family Peripatidae; genus Epiperipatus; species Epiperipatus broadwayi. The sequence continues at coordinate 56,223 of JAQFVV010006586.1, forward strand.
GCTAGTGACTGGGGCTAATGGTCTAAAATATAAAATATTTTTTTCTTAACTTACGTATCTGCCTACTCTATAAATTTTACAGGTTCAAATCCCTGGTGGCGCCCTGTAGTGCAGATAAGGTAAGACTCTATTCATATTGAACCGTTATAATATATATCATCATCATAATCATCATTATCAACCATTATTAATCCACTGCAGGATGGTCTCTCCAAGTTTAATCCATCTTCTCCAATCTTCAGCTTCTCTACTCCACATCACCTCTGCACACTTTCTTATTTCATCCATCCATCTCACATGTGGTCTCTTTCTGGGTCTTTTACAATCTCTTGGAATCCAGTTTAAAATTTCAATTGTCCATCTATAATCATCTCTTCTAGCAATATGTCCAGCCCAACTCCACTTCAATCTTTTAATTTTTTCAATGAGGTCAGTAACACCCATTTGTTCTCTTACCCATGCATTGCGTTTTTGATCTCTTCTTGTTACTCCCAACATACATCTCTCCATACTTCTTTGAGTGGTCTGAAGACTCTGGATTGCTCTTCTATTAAGTGTCCAAGTCTTAGATCCATAAGTAAGAACTGGTAAAACACATTTATTAAAAACCTTCCTTTTCAAACACATATGCATATTTCCTTTTAGTATCAAGTTATTTCTACCAAAAGCACTCCAACCAAGTTTAATTCTATGATTAATTTCTTTCATTACGTTTCCATCTGTATTAATAATCTGACCAAGATATTTGTAACTGTTAACTTCTTCTAATTCATCATAATCAATCTTTATTTTCATATTTTGAGCAAATCGATTAAACATTACTTTAGTCTTTTTAACATTTATCTTTAGTCCTACTTTCCTACTTTCATCTGATAATTCCTGCAACATATCCTGCAGCTCTGAAGCATTATTTGCAAAAACAACTGCATCATCTGCGAAATCTAAATGACTTAAATAATCTCCATTTACTTTCACTCCTTTAGTTTCCCATTTTAATCCACAAAATACTTCTTGCAGCACTGCTGTAAAAAGTTTTGGAGATATGGAGTCACATTGTCTTACACCTTTCTCAATGTTGACTTTCCCAGTATCATTATGTAATCAAATTGTTGCTGTTGCATTTTTATAAATATTCTTCAAAATATGACAATATCCTGGATCTATACCTTGATGATCCAATGCTTTAATTACTGAAGAAATGTTTATAGAATCAAATGCCTTTTCATAATCTACAAATCCAAAACATAATGACAACTCATATTCATTTGACCTTTCTATAACTTCTCTCAACACCTGGATATGATCTATTGTACTAAAACCATTTTTAAATCCAGCTTGTTCTCTTGGTTGGTGGAAATCCAATGTTCTCTGTAGACGAGTTGTAATTATCTTGGTAAAAATTTTATATAAAACTGATAAAAGGCTAATAGGTCTGTAATTTCTAATATCTTCTTTATCACCTTTTTTAAATATTAATATTATTACTGCATTCTTCCAATCATCCGGTACATCTTTATCATTTAGACATTTGGTATGTAACTTTGCTAAATTTTTTTTCTATTTTTTCTCCTGCTTCTTTTAATATATCAATTATAATTCCATCATTACCTGGAGCCTTTCCCTTCTTCATACATTTAATTGCGTGTCTCACTTCTTCATTTAAAATTCTGAGCAATTCGGAAGATGGAATAGATATAGAAGGTACTTGTTCTTTATTATTATATAATTCTTGATAAAAATCTTCTACCAATTTTATGATGTCATCTTTCTTTTTAATAACAATTCCATCTTTTTTTTCTTATTGCAGATATAAATTTCCTACCAATACCAAAATGTTGTTTTACATTCTTAAGACTTTTATTTTCTTCTACAGCTTTCCTTGCTAGTTCACAATTATACTTTCTTATATCATTCTCAACTCTTTTCCGCACCATTTTACAAAATTAGAGATATTCAATTCTTTTTAATGCATCATTTTTGTATATCTTCATATTCCTTCTTTTCTTCATAAATTCTCTAGTCTCAGTAGAAATTTTATTGGTCAATTGCTGCTTTTTTCTACCAGCTATCTTTGTTGCAGTTTTTAAAAGTGTATCAGTTATTTTCATATTAATTTCATTCAAATCTGAATTATGCTCAAAATCTACTAATACTTGAAACCGATTTCTAAGTTCTAATTTAAATTCATTAGAATGTTTCTGAAGATTAGGAATATCAACTGTAAATATTGTTTTTCTTAATAATTTTTGTCTCTCTAGTTTCACATTAACACGTATCTTACACCTTACTAATCGATGATCACTTCCTGTGTTAAATTTATTAAGAACATTACAATCTTGAAATATGTATTTCCTATTAGTCAAAATATAATCCAATTCTGCTGTACCTTCATTTGGATGCTTCCATGTCCATTTCCTTTTAACATTTTTCTCAAAAAAAGAATTCATAATATAAAGTTTTTCTTTTTCTGCAAACTCCACAAGTCTATGTCCTCTCTCATTTCTATTACCATAACCAAAATTACCTACAGCACTTTCATCTTTCATTTGTTTACCAATTCTAGCATTAAAGTCTCCTATAACGATTTTAAAATGTTGTTTACTCTGATCAAAAGCATTTTGTACATCCATATAAAAATCTTCTACTACTTCATCACTATGAGAACTTGTTGGGGCATAAACCTGAATTATCTGCATTTGATATCTGCTATTAAGTTGTATAACTAATCTTGCCACTCTGTCTGATACACCATCAATCTCCACAATATTGTTCTTCCACTTTTTCTTTATAATGAATCCTACTCCACTTGTATTTCCAATATTTGTGCCTTTATAATAGAGTATATGTCCACTTTTTAAATCAATTGTCTCTTCACCTTTTCTTCTAACTTCACAAAGTCCAATAATGTCCCATTTAATATAAGAGAGTTCTTCTTCTAATTCTTGCAATCTTCCTTCACTTGAAAGTGATCTGCAGTTGTAAGTACCTAAATAAAAAGTCGTCATCAAATGGCAGCCTGGTTCTGCAATCAGGGGATTCTTAGCACCCTTCGCCTTCGGCCACCAACCGCTGCCTTGGTTGGTGACTTTACAGCCTCCTGGGAATAAGGGCCATGCTTTATTTTTGTCTGTCATAATTGTATAAATGTATTGGAAAAATATTTATCATTTACACAAACATTCATTCTGCCTTATCAGGCACTGAGAAAAAAGACCATGGTGTTTCTTGATCTTAAACTCAGATGTAAAAAGCCAATAAACTCACCACGCTGGCTAATGCGTGGTAGTGAGCAGCCCATCCTTGTTCGTATACTATATGAATAATCACATAGTAATAACAGCTGCAACGACAAGAACGTATGGAGTGGACTTTAGGAATATATATATATATATATATAAATGAAAACAAAGTTATGTATCAAAGGCCAGAGGTATCCTATGAATTCGTATAAACAGCGAAACTCTCTTATTGCAACTTTATATGTGTTTTCTAAAAGTATAAAATGTCCACCAATCACCCAGATACATCTGTTTTTGTAACATTAAATAAATGATGATTTCCAAATACATGATCAGTATTGTAATGCCACACTAAATTGATATCTGTTAAAATAAAAAAAAAGGCCTCGAGATTGATAAATATTTGTAACCAAAATAAAGTTTAAAATGCGTGAAATTGATTATTCATATATAAAATCATCTTGAATTTTTTCAAAATAAATATTCATATTTTTAAACTTAATCCAGTAATTCGAATCTCATTAATATATTTATGTATGTTTTAACTTATATCTCAGGTTCACTCAATCTCTCATCATCATCATCACCAGTTGAGTTCTCAAGCAAAACATTGTAGCATGTGGTATCGCCATAGGTGTTCTCTATAGTGTTATAGATATGTGTAATGGACAAATAGGTTATAATTCATGATTGCTTTTGACCTGTGTATCGCGGGCATGATTGGATTCACAGTCATTTTGCTTAGATTCTAAATCTTGTTGTATGGACATACATTTTCGACCAGTATAATGGATGTCCCATGTTTGGATGCTCAGTCATGGTAGTATTGGATATTGCCACATCCTGCAATAAACTCTATAGTGTTTAATATATATATAATGCTTTTTCCCTCTCTTTTGTATAACACTAAATAACGCATATGTGTAAGATTTTTATTCCGGGTTTATATGTCCAGACATTGTAATGTTTTTTTTTTTTTTCTCTCAGGTTTATACATGCAATAATACCATTGTATTTAGTGTCATATGTATATAAAATGCAGTATATATATATATAAAATACATATTTTGCGGGTTCATCCGTGTTAACACGTGTTTTTAACACGGATGAACCCGCAAAATATGTATTTTATATATTTAACCCGTGCAAATCTTCGTTTTAACATATATATATATATATATAAGGATGTAATTATTAGCACATTTTGGAAAGTAAGACAATTCTTACAAAATATATATTGTTTATACATGAGAATTGAGTGACCCAGCTTTTACTTGTACACTCTGCATCACCATGTTTGTTGTCACCCTGATATAAATTTGCCAATAGGTGTTCTTTTAAAACAGAGAATTTAATAAAGGTGAATTTGAATGTGGATTGAGTGGGAGGTAATAAAGAATCGATGTTAATTATGAACAAATTTTGTATAGCAATAAACAAAAAGAAAAAAAAACCCATAATAATGACTATGTAAGAATAATAAAACGTCGAGTATATTCTAGGTGTAGAAGAACAATGAAGAAAAGATGTAAAATGAAAAAGCCAAGAAATAGGGTTGTTTTTTAATATTTTTTTTTGCTTTCCATATTGACTTATAAATAGTGTGAGGTACAGTTGTTATGTTAGTAAGTAAATCAGAGGTACTTTATATGTATAATGTAGGTGGCAGGCCAGGATAACTGGGCAGGAGGTAGTTGAAGATGGGGAAAATAACTGCAGAAACCTTTAGTGGAAAAAAGAAAATGCACTATCATAAACAGTGTTTTTTTTAGATAAAAACATATTAAATAAATTGGTACCATTTTAAAAGAAAATTGGTTGTTCTTCAGTAGCTAATGGATTCGAAGTAAAAAGGCATTTCTGTATTCATTTTTATGCTATTTTAAGTGGAGAAGTGTGAAGCAGTCAATCTTAGTCTAAGATTGAGCTTCACTGTTCTACCACTTAACCCATGTTTCATCCTGCTCATACACAAACTATACGTATATTTCTGAGAAGCATCTATGAGATTTATAAATATAAGTCTTAAATAAACATTTTCTTTAATTATTTTCAATATTAACTTCAATATATATATATATATATAAATATATTACAAAGTATTATATATATATATATATATATATATATATATATATATATATTTAATACTTTGTAATTATTTTTCGTTATAAAACTACATAAAAATTCAAGATGGAAGATGCAACTATTATCTATCCAAGAGTAATTAAAGGGGCTGGAACATTAGTTTGTTTCATGATTTTAAAAGGAGTTTTTAAATCAAAGTTAGTGAAAGTAAAATTTAAAACAAAGCTAATTGATTTTAAGTTAGCTGGTAACATTTTATCAAACCTATTTCCAATCTAGAAATTGATTTGACTTTATTTTTGGACAATTATCTAGTGACTGCATCTCCAATAACAATAGAGAAAATATTTCTGTAAATTCAGGATTCCATTTGAGTTAAGAAGTTTAATTAAAAACATTCTTCAAACAACTCAAAATGTGTATAAATAGGGCTGAAAATCTATTGTGTTAGAGTTTGGGTCAATAATTGCTAGCCGAATGTACATCTGTTTGATTTTTGAAATAGTTTTTAAGTAGAGAGGCCTAAGCCACCTTCTCCTCCATCTTCAGCTCAAGCATTTGCCATGCAGAGATGTAACTCTTACCAATCAATGGTGCCCATGCCATCAGAGAACTGCCAAGGCCAAGACACATGCTTTTAAATCAAGCAGAATTTGCCTTCTACAAAACAATCAAAGAAGCCATCTTCCATGTAAGATTTGTCAGGACTTCATGCCATAGAATCCTGAGGTAACAAGCCCAAAGTCATTATAATCACATTATCTGAATTGTAACTTCTGATTCTTTAAAATTAATGTTCTCTTTATTTTGAATCTCTTTTAACTCGCTAATTGGAGAGTATGTTAAATTATTAATTATTTTCTTTGTGTCGATTCTCTATAATCTAAATTAATATCACTGTAAAACTTTGCATCCATCTCACGCTTCTTATTATTTTTTATAATTTAGAGTGGTTATAATTTATTTTAATGATATTTTTATAGTTTTCATTTAATTTTATTTGTAAATACCAATCAAACCCAGCCTTGTGAAATTCTTCTAAATCTCTCTTTGGAATAGAAAGAGTGGGATTAATGAGTTCTTGTTATTTATTTCTAAATAGCTCATAAGACTGTGTTTGTATTTTAAATAAATATATGCCTTTAAAAATATTTTATCATAAGTTTATACAAAATGTATGAATACTTTTCAATGGGTCATTACTTTAACATATAATTATTTATTTGTTAAACCACTGAAGGCTTTATATTAGTGTTTAAACCCAATCATTTTATATTCTTATAATAGTGTTGCTGTCATATGTCAGAAATTATTTAAAAGCCACATAGAGCTTTGATCTGATTCACCCATACCTCATTACAGGGTTTCAGAATCATCTTTGTTTGTCATTCTTCTCCTCAAAGAATATATTTATATACTGCTTGGATCTCTCAGTACCTCAGTCCAGAAGATTCAAAGTCTTCCATTGTTTTCAGTGTTCTCATTCATAACAGGGGTATTAGTCTAATCCATGGAACAAGCAGGTTAGTGTAGTTGAAGCTTTGTATGGCTTTGTCATAATCCACATCCACAGTAACTTACAACCTACCTTTTCCTTTCAGTACCACTCAGCTAAAAAGCTGGCATACCACATTAAAGAGAAGTATGATGTTTTTTGGCCAAAGTTGCTATTTTCACTTTCTCTGACATGATGTTAGTACCACAATTTCTTATATTTCATTTTCAAACCCGTTTAATAAAATAAACCGTAATGGTGTGTAATAATGAAATGCTTTTCTCTTTAAATATTTTTGTTGGAGTTTTAGATCCAACTTCTCATGAAGCAGCAGTCTCCTTTATTGAAATAAGCCGTTCCATATTTATTGGGTTTTACAATATTTGATTGTTAAATGTTGAAAATGTACAATAAATAAATGTTTTAGTATACTTACAGATCATCATGTATCCTTATTTAATTCTCACAAATAAATGCTATAAATAAAAATAAATTTATGTATCAAAGGCTAAAATGTATAAAACATCCACCAATCACCCAGATAAATCTGTTTTTGTAACATTAAATAAACTCTGATTTCCAAATACATGTTCAGTATTGTAATGCCACACTACATTGATATCTGTTAAAATAAAAATAATTGAATCAAGATAAAATTTAAAATATGTGAAGTTGATTATACATATATAAAATCATCTTAAATTTTGTCAAAATAAATATTCATATTTTTAAATTTAATCCAGTTGTTCAAATGTCATTAATATATTTATGTATGTTTTAACTTATATCTCAGGTTCACTCAATCTCTCATCATCATCACCAGTTCAGTTCTCATGCAAAACATTGTAGAAGTAGGACAGGAGAAAATAAATTCATGTGGTATCACCGTAGGTGTTGTCCGTAGTTTTATAGATTTGGGGAATGGGTAAATAGGTTAAGATTAATGATTGCTCCTGACCTGTGTATCTCAGTCATAATTGGATTCGAAGTACTTTTGCTTAGATTCTAAATTTTGTTGGATGGACAAATGTTTTCGACCAGTAGAACATCAATGTTCAGATTATGTTTGCTAGATTAATTTTATATTTTATGTGTTGCTTTAATTTTATTTGTCAGAGCATGTACTGGGAATTCGGTTTGTAAATTTATGTGGAATTCTAATTATTTCATTTTTTTGAAACGCTTGGGTAAACATAGATAGTATTTTAAATTATTTACCTGTATCCTATTGAGACTTTTATTTATTATACTCAGCTTAGTTTTGGCCAGTCGTTTAGTTGGTGATTCACACATGTTATATGTCTGTTTGTCTTAAATCAGAGATTTAATATTTTATTATTTATAAATCATTTATGCCGGAGTATTTTCTAATTTTGTTATTTCTTTAAATTGGAGATGTAACTTTTCTCCCATTTTATAATTTATACTTCATGATATTCATTTTCCTTTTTTTGTTTTCTTGCATTGTAATCAACCATGGAAATCTTAAACATGAGTGATCCATGCAGTAGTTCTGCCGACATTGTGATGTCATTAGTCAATAAGCTAGTGAGCACTTGCCCATGCTGGTTCATTGATTCATGCAAGAAACTTTCCTTACTTTCTATTCTAGAACTTTTGAATAAAGAAACCAGAGTTGCTCAAGTGGATTATCAGCTGAAGGAAAATCATTCCCTTCTTTCCTAATCCACTATTAGAAAATTAGACTATCTGTCAGAGCATTGCATTTTAAACTTTATAATACATGCCTGATATAACCATATTTATTGTGAATAAAACTATACTTTAAAATTTTATATTACTCATAATAAAATCATATTTTATAAACTTAATTTGGCTGACATTTGTTTCAGTGCCTTTATTTCTCAATTGCCTGAACAATATTTAAAATGTCTTGCTTCCCCCTGAGTCTTGTCATCGCAAACCATCATTCTCATCCACTTTTGACCACAGAAAACAAATTTTCTAGATACGTAGTGATCTGGTGGTGGCCTCCACGTACTTTCACTATCTGCCATACAGGGCACCATTAGATAATTTGAACCTAGAAAATTTATATAGTAGGCAGTTACTTCTTTGTAAGTTTCCACTTTTATTTTATTGACCATATGCCCTAGCCACTAGCTCAAACATAATCAGAGATTTGTAATCCAAATGCTTAAAATATATGTTTTAATAAAGAAATGACGCAGTCAATCTTAGCTTAAGATTGAGCTTGATGTTTCCATCTACTAACCTGTATTCAAGCCCTATATCACATTCCACTCCTTTAATTGTATATATATATATATATATATATATATTTGAGATGCATGTCTAAAAGTAATAAATTTTAAATTTCAATAACATTTTTATTATTTTTAATTTTATGATTATTAATTTTTTTTATTAAAGTACACAGGTCGGCTCAATATATATATATATATATATATATATATATATATATATATATATATATATATATATATATATATATATATATATATATATATATATATATATATATATATATATATTGTGGCCTCAACTTTCTCTGCACACTATTTCACTTATTTAACCTTAACAAACTCTCATTTATTTCAAGTAGCTAGTCAATTGAATTTTATACTAATTTTAGGATCAAATATACCCGGGCGCCAAATTGCAGCTATAAATTGTAATGCCCACCAGAGATCATCATCATTAGCCATATTTAGGACTATAGAAGATACTGGAGAAAGTAATTAAATTGTCTCTCAAAAAAAATAATAATAACAATAATATTGATAAAACCATTCAATCTATGTGGTCTTAATTTCAATCCTAGCATTAGTCATGCAAATATTTCATGATAAATTTATTATTAAATTCATAATAATGTAACAACTTTCTTCCACAACTTTATTATAAATATCTGATCTCGAGTGGTAACTATGGAAAATATTATATACATTTCTCATTTATATCTGACTGGAAATAAATCAGTAATTGATGCAGAGAACTCATAATCTATGTTCATAATATAAAATTATTATTTAATTTAATACTAGATAAAAAATTATCATAAATAAATCCTCCCCATTTAATTCCATTACTTTATTTTTCGTTCTCAGCATCCATCACTTTCATTAGCTACAATTATATAACACGGAATGTCTGTGTTATGTTCTCCAATCTGAAAATCCCTAATCCTATTTCTCTAAACACATAAATTAACCTGTCAATCGACTATCAATTCATGATTCCTATTTTAATAATAGTGTAATAATTTTATGATAATATGCTACTTGACTTCCAAACTAGCTCTTAGACTAATAATTGAACTGCTCTTTATCAAGGTCTAGATCTGTCAAGAGGTGCCCTTATAAGCGATTACATTGTAATGGATATGATCCCAAATATGTTAAAATAAATTTTAATACGAGTTTACTAGTGGGAATCACTCTAAACACTGAGAGCAGGAAAGTGATTTTATGTCTGCTCCCAATATTCACAACATTACAACGAACCAAAAGATTAAATTTATTAAACTTAACTTAACTATTCCCTATCATTTTATTCTATTATATCTAATCTATTGACCAAATTTTAATTAATAATTCTAAATCTATCATATTTTGCCAAAGTAAACTATGGAAGTAGAACATGGACATCAATCATATAAATCGATCAAAAATTACTTATGAAAGTAAAATACGGAAATAAATCATAAAATTAGATTATGCAAATTAATTATGAAAATAAATTATGTGAAAATGCATTATATAAAAGTGACTTATACAAAATGAATTATGTGAATCGAATATGGAAACAATATAATAATGACTACTGCAAATCGATCGTGGAAATAAATTATCAATATAAAATGAATTATGTGAATCGAATATGGAAATAATCAATATAAAAACCAATACTGTAAATCAATCATGGAATCACTTATCAATATAAAATGAGTAATTAAATTTAAATATGAACTAATATTACTTTAAATATAGGTGCTGAACGTAGATTCTGGAGATATTTGAAACATCAAAACACAAGACGCAATGTAATTTTATAACAACAATAAATCTTTATTACATTAAAGATAATGATAATAAACAAAATAAAAACACATTTAAATATATTATTGTTACACTCAAATATATGATTTCAGATCTAATAAAGACTATGGTTCGAATACATGCTTAAATTAACCAATTTTCTCAGTGACTTATTCATTGTTTTGACCCATTTTTTTATCAAATACAAAAAAAATAACAAACACACGCATGGAATCAGAATTCCCTATATCTTGAAAGAGAAGAAAACCTACAAATTTCTACTTACCCCCTTTTTATTGTAATCATTGTCCATTGGTACTCTTCCAAAATAATTTATTCATTTAAATTATTCTAACTAGCAATTTTAAATAATCATCAATTTCTAAATCACTTTAACAATCAATAATTTTTACTATTCTTATGAAGAAGGATGATATGCCATGAAAAATAAATCTTTTACTGATCTTGCAGATGGGTTTAAATTTAAAAAAACCACACTTTTACATTCATGCCTGTCAGATCATTACGTTTTTGACCATATATATCTTGATAGGTCAGTATGTCAATCCAGCTTGACAATCCTCCATTTACCATCATTCACAAAAATCAACACAGATCGGTTAGTTTATTAATTAAATCTTTGTCATTCCCCAAATACGTATACATCTGACTGTATCCTTATCCTGTCAGGGCAACTATTATTCTGTCCCACATAAGCAAAAAAACTCTTCATATCCTTCATTACCATGCAATATTTTATAACATACACAGTAAGAGAAATTAAAAAAAAAACAATGACAACTCCTAACATGAACTGTTAGCTTGAGCCAGAGAGAGATCCTTTCTTAAGATCTAGAATTGTGTGAAGAGCTCCTGCCTATACACTTACTCTCTATATTGGCATGTAAAACATTTTCTACAACTGGAACAATAACTATTAATAATTCCCTATCTTAACAAAATAAATGGAGTGAAACTCGGTCATCTCCTACTGCCATGGTAAATAAATCATGAGACAGCCATTTCCCATCTATGAGGTGGTAAGATAACTCTACCTCAGGAACAACAAGCATTTATTGCTTTATATATGCCCACACCTACATCGATTGCAGCCCAGATAAATGACAAAGATTAACCAGATCCCGAATCAAAACATATATGAATTATTTCAATTTTAAACAGTCAAGCCAACAACATACACCCAATATTTATATTAATAACAGATCATCAACACTTATAGCATAATTGTAGTTTTTCATATGGCCATCCATATCATTCCTCATATCTAATATTAAGCACAAATTTAAAATTTTGTTAAGAACAAAAAAATATTTTATATCATTTCTCTCTTTTCTTTTTAAATTTAAATTTATGTAAGCATTTATACTTCAATGGGATCACAATCATTTCCCCATCTTTCCTTTAAACATTTTAAAGCATAAATAAAAACAAAATTATTAAATTAAGATAATCTAGTGGTTAAAAAAATTTTATAAAACGTGACATATTATATAAACAAAATGAAAATAAAAAAAAATGACATATTATATAAACGAAATAAAATAAAGAATAAATATCAAACATTACGATAGTCTTTTTCCAATGTCTTTTCCTTTGATTGTATTCAGTTCACTTTATTTGGAGATAGCTTATATAGATGCACACAGCACAGATAGTTATTTTTACTCAAATGTATATAAAAATGTGTAGTCAGTTATTTTAATCAAAATAGGCAAAAACGTAGACAGTTATTTTAAATCAAAATGTATATAAAATACACAGCAGTTATTTGAATCAAAATTTATAAAAATGGAGTCAGTTATTTCAAATCAAATGTAGCTACAGGATAATTAATAAATTTTAAAAGAGTTCTGTTGATTACCTTCCATTTTGATGAGTTTCTTCCTGGATTTGAATTCATTTGTTTCTCTTTCTTCTTTTTTTCCATTTTTAAGGCTCAAATTTTAGACAACAAGTAGATTCTGATTACTAAACATGAATTAACTTTTTAAACATTATACAGAAGTTTGCTGCAGTTTCTTCAAATGAATTTTAACTAGTCAAATAATTATTGAAATATGAATTGATCTTTTCATATCATACAAAAATTTGATAGTTCTCTCCTTAAATGAACTCTCGATAAGCCAAATGGACATATTGTGGCATTCAGTATAAAATGTCTTATTAAAAATTAATTTCTTCATGATTAACTTTAGGAATAACAAATGTGCACCACTTAAATATGAATTAGAAATTCATATTTTGGTATACTATAATACTTAAATACATTATTAAACTCTGAGAAAGAAAATAAAAAAAATTTCAGAGAAAACCTTCAGAGATATATTAATTTTAGTCAACCAGTTGTTCTCAGTTAGCAAAAGCTCCCCCCCCCATTCATTATCTCCAGCCTTTTTTTATATTCACCTCAATGGGGAAGAAAAAACAGCTGTTACCCTTCCCCCTCCAGGTGGTTCCTCTCAAATCTTAATCAAGATTCCATCTCAGGATGAACAATTGAACTATTTCTTACATGTCAATTTTAACTATTTTTCTTATCTTAAACTTTATCTTTTGAGTTAACACATTATCGATTAATTTATGGAAAAGCAATCAAAAGAAAATCTAATCAAAAGATAAGCTTACTAACACTTTGTGGTAAAACAAATGTTACATTTCTTTTGATCTAAATAATTTCTTATTTAGATTTACATTTTAGAGTTAGAAATAATAAATTAGAACTGATTCACTTATTTTTCCCTTTTCACACATATCATGAAATAATATAGAAAATTATATCAATTTCTATAACAGAAAGAAAAAAATCAAACTCATATATCTGTATTACACACACATACATGTGCAGACCATTCAATCAAAAATTGCTTATTCAGACTACATGAACACAAATATACATCACAATTTTCCAATAATTACAAGCATAAAATCAATTATAACTTCTGATAATCATAAACATAAATATCCATTATGATTTTCTATAACTCTAAACTTATTCTCCTGAAAAGAAACTGTTAACTAAAGCTACTGACAATCAATTCAATTTTAATTCTCACTAACTTTTTATAGCAACAGATATTAAAATTCATAAAGTCTTTATCTTATCCATATAAATATTTATCTCTCAATTATTATATTGGTAAATTATTATAGCAGCATACAAAAAAAATCAAATCATCCCCCCTGCATTAAATAATGCTAGCTACATTCGATACAAACACAAAATGTCTTTATATATGTTACTTTTTTAGCTATCTAGTTATTGATTTCTCCAATAAAACTTTTTAACTTTTCTTATATTTAAAAAAAAAATTTTTTGCCTATAATTAGTTTCATTTCTTACAATTGGTTTATAGATGAAATAAACCAAAGGTCACAATATATATGAAAAAAAAAAAACTTACTAACAAAATATTGATTTTTTGTAAATATTTTATTATATGTCATTTATACATTTTTTTCTTTTTAAAGTATTTTTTTCCTATTAAACTGTATTTTATAAAATCCAAGATGGAAGATGCAACTGTTAATTGTCAAAAATAATTAAAGGGTTGGAAACACTATTGTTTTAATCTGGGGAAGGTATTTCTAATTAAAGTTTTTACTTAAAATAAAATGGGATTAAGATTAAAGATTTTTTTGTTATAAACATTTTGTCAAATCTATTTCCAATCTGGAAATAGATTTGAATATATTTTTGAATGTTATCTAATGGTTGCATCTTTCAAAAACAATGGACAAAGAAATGTAAAATTGCTGTTAATTAAAAATTATGTTGAGCTATGGAAAGCATTTTTCAAATACCCAAGCAATGTACAAAATGGCCAGATTTAAATCACCAACAAATTAGCTACTATTTAGAGAACTGTATTGATAACATGCTACATGTCACTATGAAACTATAAATGATGTAGTACTAAGTCCACCACCCTTCTCAGTCCTGTTGGGTCAT
>JAQFVV010006586.1:71536-199590 GCA_028023455.1 Epiperipatus broadwayi
TATTTCTCTCTCCTTTATTCTATCTTCTTTTTCTATATCTCTTTTATATCTTCTTCTTCTTATATTTCTCTCATTTCTCATATCTTTCTATCATCTTAGCCATTTAAAATACTTGTTAAGAGTTTCTTCTATGATCTCATTTCATTTCTCTTTCTTCTTTATTCCATTTTTCTTCTTATCTCTCTCTCTCTCTCTCTATTTTATCAGGTTACAATTGGCCTTTCTCATTTCATTTTCATCATTTATCTTTATCATTATCTCTCCTTTATTTCTATTTTTCTTATCTCTCTCTTTCTCTATTTCTATTTCATTTCTCTCTCTCCTTTATTCTATTTTCTTCTTATCTCTCTCTCTCTCTCTCTCTATTTTATTAGTTACAATTAGTTGCTCTCATTTCATTTTCATCCTTTATCTTTATCATTACTTCTCCTTTATTCCATTTTCTTCTTATTTCCCCATCTCTCTGGCTTCATTTTATAAGGTTACATATATATATATATATATATATATATATATATATATATATATATATATATATATATATATATATATATATATATATATATATATATATATATATATAAACAAAAAAAGACTTATAAATCCAAGAAATAATATTATATTTCAACCAGAGGACTGGTTTTCATCAGAAAGAAAAAAAATACACAGTAAAATTGTGATAATCAAAAATTACAGATTTGATAAAAGATTATAAATTTAACAAATCCTCGCTGATTGGTCACAAAATCTAACACAGAATATCTACTCACTCAATGACAAAATTCAAACAAAAAAAAAACTACATTTTCTCTTAATCAAGCTTAAATTCTATTTAAATTGAAATAAAAATAAATAAATAAATAAATAATCCAAAATTAAATATACATATGTGCATACATACAAAAATTAGACTATGCTCACATACAAGAAATAGCTGTGCTCACATTAATATTCATTAAAAACTAAAATACTTATACATTATAATCAAAAATTATAGTTAGTGCAAAGTACAATAATTTATAACAATTAATTATTTATCTATATACCAATTAAACACAGATAATAACCATCCATATAACCAATCTCTACATAAAAAATCTCATATAAGAGAATTTTCACATAAAAAACTTTCACATAAAAAACTCACATATAAAAATCATTTAGGAGACCAGGTAACCCAGAGATGTAATAGTTCCAATGTTTAAATTCAATCCATGTGGTTCTAAGGTCTTGAATTTAAAAATAAAAAAACTCTCCTTTTGTTTCTTCTCTCTTGCAGAAGAAAAACCTTCCTGAAGAATTACTACTCTTAAATCACCAATTGAATGATTCGGTAAATTAAAGTGTTTTGAAACCGGTCTATCTTCTTTCTTATGCAAAATGTCAAATCTATGATTAGTCATTCTGACATGTAAACTATTTGCTGACTCACCTATATACTGGCTTAAACGTCTACTACACTCTATCAAATATATCAAATTAACACTTTTACATGTAACATAATTAGTAATATACTATTTAAAATTACGATTCTTAGTACTAAAGACCACTTTTGTCACAACAATATGTTTACATGTAAAACATATTTTATCCTCACATGGAGAACATCCTTTTTCCTGTACAGAACTACTAATAAAATTTGTTTTGACAAGTATATCTCTAAGTGATCTATGTTTTCGATATACAACCTTAGGTGGATCAGAAAAAATAGATTTTAAATAATCTGTGGAGTGTAATATGTTAAAATGTTTCGCCAATATCCTTTTAATATTAGGTAAATCTCTATTAAAAGTAAGAACCAATGGTGGAACATCTATTTGTTTTTTACTCGTTTTAGATAAAAGAAGTTTCTTTCTATCAATTAAAGAAGATCTCCTTACTGCATTATCCAACAATGTCTTAGGATACCTCATATTGACCAATCTATTATATAAAATACTATTATTTTGTTGAAGAAATTTCTCATCATTACAAATCCTCTTCATTTTTAAAAATTGACTATAAGGAATATTAGCCTTTAAATGTTTAGGATGGTTACTATAAAAATGTAGATAGCGGTTATTATCAGTTGGTTTCCTATATACAGTAGTAGTAAGAACTCTATTAGTGTAAATAACTTCAACATAAGAAAATGAGCAATTGATTTTGAAAAGTTCATTGTGAAATTAATATTTTTATTAAAATTATTTAAATAACTTAAAAAAATTATGAAGTTCAACTGTTGTGACAAAAGTGGTCTTCATTACTAAGAATCGTAATTTTAAATGGTATATTCCTAATTATGTTACATGTAAAAGTGTTAATTTGATATATTTGATAGAGTGTAGTAGATGTTTAAGCAACTATATAGGTGAGTCAGCAAATAGTTTACATGTCAGAATGACTAATCATAGATTTGACATTTTGCATAAGAATGAAGATAGACCGGTTTCAAAACACTTTAATTTTTCTTCTACAAGGGTGAGGAAACAAAAGGAGATTTTTTTTTATTTTTAAATTCAAGACCTTAGAACCACATGGACAGAATTTAAACATTGGAACTATTACATCTCTGGGTTACCTGGTCTCCTAAATGATTTTTATATGTGAGTTTTTTATGTGAAAGTTTTTTATGTGAAATTTTTTTTATATGAGATTTTTTATGTAAAGATTGGTTATATGGATGTTTATTATCTGTGTTTAATTGGTATATAGATAAATAATTAATTGTTATAAATTATTGTACTTTGCACTAACTATAATTTTTGATTAAAATGTATAAGTATTTTAGTTTTTAATGAATATTAATGTGAGCATAGTCTATTTTTTGTATGTATGCACATATGTAAATTTTAATTTTGGATTTTTTATTTATTTATTTATTTTTATTTCAATATAAATAGAATTTAAGCTTGATTAGGAGGAAATGTAGTTTTTTCTTTCTTTGTTTGAATTTTGTCATTGATTGGGTAGATATTCTGTGTTAGATTTTGTGACTAATCAGGGAGGGTTTGTTAAATTTATAATCTTTTATCAAATCTGTAATTTTTGATTATCGCCATTTTACTGTGTATTTTTTTTCTTTCTGATGAAAACCAGTCCTCTGATTAAAATATAATATTATTTCTTGGATTTATAAGTCTTTTTTTTGTTTTTTATGTATTTCCTTTGGTTAGTTATATATATATTAATTCTAATATTTTCACGGATAAAAGATGTCATATTATTATTACTATTTGCTGGACATTCCATGTAGTTAAAAAAGCTAAATGCTGACGTTTCAGTACAATAACAAGTACTTTCCTCAGAGCATTCTCTTTCTCAAATTATTGTACTGAAACGTCAGCATTTAGTTTTTTTTACTACACGAATATCCCGCAAATAGTAATAATAATATGACATATATATATATATATATATATATATATTATATATATATATATATATATATATATATATATATATATATATATATATATATATATAAAAAAAAAAGAGAGAGAGAGAGAGAAAGAGAGAGAGACTGCTTTACCAAAACCTCAGAACAAGCATATTTTTGTTTACATAAACGTCAAAAGAGTCAGAATTCACCATCTCTTTCGTTGGCTACACCTTCAGATCAGCTGATTTCAAGCTAATTTGCTATCATCAGTGAAGGCTATGCTACACCTTCAGATCAGCTGATTTCAAGCTAATTTGCTATCATCAGTGAGGGATAGCCTTCACTGATGATAGCAAATTAGTTTGAAATCAGCTGATCTGAAGGTGTAGCCAACTAAAGAGATAGTGAATTCTGACTCTTTTGACGTTTATGTAAACAAAATATGCTTGTTCGAGGTTTTGGTTAAGCTCCATCTATTGATCATAAATGCAAGCGATAGCAAGTTATGTGATTTATAACTTGTTTTTGTTTTTCATATATATATATATATATAAAATGTTTTTGTTTTTCATATATATATATATATCATCAAATGGAATAAGGGCCATGATTTATTTTTGTCTGTCATAATTGTATATATGTATTTATTATTTACAAAAACATTCATTCTGCCTTATCAGGCAACTGAGAAGAATGACCATGGTATTCCTTGATTTTAAACTCAGAGGTAAAAAGCCAATAAACTTACCACACTGGCTAATATGTATTGATGAGCAGACCATCCATGTTTGTATGTTATATGAATAATAACAACTGCAACGACAAAAACATATGGAGTTGACATTAGGAATGTCCCCTACTCAGTTCCTTTAAGGCCTCTTAGAAAAATCAAAGGGTTTTCTTTGATTTAATTTCAAACTCCTTTTTTGTAGGTACTTACAACTGCAGATCACTACCATGTGAAGGAAGATTGCAAGAATTAGAAGAACTGTCTTATATTAAATGGAACATTATTGTACTTTGTGAAGTTAGAAGAAAAGGTGGAGGAAATTGATTTAAAAAGTGAACATGTATTCTATTATCAGGCACAAATATTGGAAATACAAGTAGAGTAGGATTCAGTTTAAATAAAAAGTTGAAGAACAACACGGTCTATCAGATAAAGTGGTAAGATGAGTTATACAACTTAATAGCAGATACCAAATGCAAATAATTCAGATTTATGTCCCAATAAGTTATCATAGTGATGAAGTAGTAGAAGATTTTTATATGGATATACAAAAGGCTTTTGATCAGAGTAAACAACGTTTTAAAATTGTTATGGAAGTCTTTAATGCTAGAATTGGTAAACAAATAAAAGATGAATGTGTTGTAGGTAATTTTGCTTATGGTAATAGAAATGAGACAGGACACATACTTGTGGAGTTTGGAGAAAAAGAAAAATTTACATTATGATTTTTTTTGAGAAAAAGTTAAAAAAAAATGGACATGGAAGCATACAAATGAAGGTGCAGCAGAATTGGATTATATTTTGATTAACAGAAAATACATATTTCAAAATTGTAATGTTTTTAATAAATTTAACACATGACGTGATCATCGATTAGTAAAATTTAAGATATGTGTTAATGGAAAACTAGAGAGACAAAAATTATTAAAAAACCAATATTTGCAACTGATATACCTAAAGTTCAAAAACATTCTAATAAATTTAAATTAGAACTTCCAAATCGGTTTCAAGTATTTGTAGATTTTGAATATGATTCAGATTTGAATGAAATTAAAAATAAAATAGCTGATACACTTTTAAAAACAGCAGCAAAGATAGCTGTTAGTAAAAAGCAGCCATTGACCAATAAATATTTTACTGAGACAAAAGAATTTATGAAGAATAAAAGTAATATGAAAATATACAAAAATGATGCATTAACAAGGATTGAATATATTACATTTTGAAAAATGGTGAAAAAAAGAATTGAAAATGATATAAGAATGTATAACTGTGAACTAGCAAGGAAAGCTGTAGAAGTGAATAAAAGTCTCAAGAGTGTAAAAGAAGGTTTTGATATTGGTAGGAAATTTATATCTGCAATATGAAAAAAAATATGCCATTATTACGAAAAAGAGAGATGAGATTATGAAATGGGTAGAAGGCATTTATCAAGAATTATATATTAAAAAAGAACAAGTATCTTTTATATCTGTTACATCTTCCGAATTGCCGAGAATCTTAAATGAAGAAATGAGATACGCAATTAAAGAATGCAGAAAGAAAACAATCCAGGTAATGATGAATTATAATTAATATATAAAAAAAGCAGGTGAAAAAATAGAATTTTTTTTAGCAAAGTTATATAACAAATGTCCAAATGATAAAGATGTACTAGATGATTAAAAGAATGTAGTATTAATAATAATATTTAAAAACGTAATAAAGAAGATATTACAAATTACAGACCAATCAGCCTTTTATTAGTTATATACAAAATTTTTATGACGATAATTACAACTCCTTTACAGAGAACATTGGATTTCCACCAAACAAGAGAACAAGCTGGATTTAAAAGTAGCTTTCGTAAAATAGAACATATCCAGGTATTGAGAGAAGTTATAGAAATGACAAATGAATACGAGTTGCCATTATTATTTGGATTTCTGTATTATGAAAAGGCATTTGATTATGTAAACATTTCTTCAGTGATTAAAGCATTGGATCATCAAGGTATAGATCCAGGATATTGTCATATTTTAATCTTTTTTTATAAAAATGCAACAGCAACAATTAGATTACATAATGATAGTGAAAAAGTCAACATTGAGAAGGGTGTAAGACAGGGTGACTCCATATCTCCAAAACATTGTACATCAGTGCTGCAAGAAATATTTTTGGATTAAAATGGGAAGCTAAACGTGTGAAAGTTAATGGAGATTTTTTAAATCATTTTGACAGTTCCGGCTATATATTGCAGAGTAAGTATCATATGTGCATATTTTATGTTTTCATTAATAATGTTTTATAAAGTATTCTTATATTCAAAGATCAGCCTTTCAAGCTAATTGTGCATGCGTCTTCTGCGAGTGTTAAATAATAAATGAATACTTCACTCTACAATACAAGATATAGTATTTATCCTGTATTGTAGAGTGAAGTATTCATTTATTATTTAACACTCGCAGAAGACGCATGCACAATTAGCTTGAAAGGCTGATCTTTGAATGTATCACAATTGTAAGCATAGCGTCATATAAAAATAAAGTATTCTTATATTTTAGTTATACCTTTTCATGTACATTCAAAAATAGTTGAAATTCACCGATTGTATAGGTTTTTTGCATTAATAGCGTGTCGTATTAATTTATTAAAAATTATGTGTAGTTTTTACTCTGCTTATGGTGAATGACCTTCAAAAAATTGTGAGTTTAATCGATTTTATGTATTTCTGAAGTTACATTGATTGGTTAAGAAATATGATTTATTGCATTTTTCATTGCTGATATTTGGAATCCCAGATTAACTGTCTTTCCTACTTTTACAGCGATAAAGTTATTAAAATGAAATGGTAGATTTTCCTTTTATCTTTTTTTATTTTACATAAAGAAATGACCTTCATTATTTCCACTTTTACCGCCCATAAATTAGCTGCCAACATAAGTTACTAATAAAGGCTTTTTTTTTTCCTTATGTATTTTGTCAGATTTTTTTTCTTTTTTACTTACATCTTTTTTTAAAAATTAATACGTTCATATATTATATTTTTTCGATATTCTTAACTGTAAAAACAAAAATACTACTGAACACCTGGTGGTGGTGATCGGTACAGGGAGGGGTGTATTTCTAGAGTGCTAAAGCCATGTTTTTTTTTTTCTTTTTGAAACTGAATTACCATTAAAAACATTCTATGCATGCTCTCTTTTTAATAGTATTTGATATTAAACCATGTCCTATTATAATAATTATTTGCTGACCATTTCCGTCGTTAACTAATAATTGTGCTTCTGAAATATGTTCTATGTGGAGATGGATAATTATAAAACTATAGGCATTAAGCAAGCAAGTTAAATGGAAATTCAAAAGATTAAAAGAATGGAGTAAAAATTAATTGAAGTCATAGAGAGTTTCCCGAAACAGTTGTGACTAAAAATGAATATTATTGAAATTTAAATTTGAAAGAATGATTTAAAAATAAATTTCAAATATAGTTATTAGGGAGTATTGTAGAGTAAATTTATAAAGTTAATTTAAAAAAAAAAAAAATTTGTGTGTACAATACCATACTTAGAAAAGCATAAAAACATTAATTCTTTTTTCAGTTTCATAATTTAATAAGCTAGCATGGAAGTGAAATTTAAATTACAAGCTCCATTACTCCATTTTGACAGTTCCTGTTATATATTGCAGAGTAAGTAACATATATGCACATATTTAACGTTTTCATTAATAATGTTTTATAAAGTATTCTTATATTTTAGTTATATTTTTTTATGTACATTCAAAAATAGTTGAAATTCACCAATTTTATAGGTTTTTGCATTAATAGCGTGTTGTATTAATTGATTATACATTATTTGTAGTTTTTTACTCTGTTTATGGTGAAATACTTTTTTATGATAAAGTTATTGAAATTAAATGGCAGATTTTTACTTTGTAATATGTTCGCGGGGGGGGGGGTATTTTATGTAATACCGATCTTTTTTTTAACTTTCACTTTCTGAGCCGATCTTAATTCTAATTCATCGCACTTCCATTTCTTCAGTGGATTTTCACTTTATAATATATTCATGGGGGGGGGGGGGTTAATAGAGAAATGATTGGGTTTTTTTTTACTTTGTCCACCGATCTTAATTAGTCGCACTTCGATTTCTTTTGCCGATCTTAATTCGTTTTTGATGATGTGCCAATCAAGATTGGCGGAAGAAATCGAAGTGTGATGAATTAAAATCTCCGAAAAAGCCGACACAGGACTAATACGTAAGTACCGAAGTGTCTATTGGTTTATTCAATTTTTGTCTGGACATTGATTATTTATAACACACCCATATCACGTGTTTTAGCATTTCTTTACACTCTTAACAACTACATAAAAAATGTAAAAAGAAAATGGTCGAAAATTTGATAAAATTATTTTAATAAAAATGAATTGATTAAATTTTGATTTAAAATTTATGAGTGAAAATGACAATGAATTTCTTTAATACCCAGACAAAATGATAAACTTTTTTCATTTACTATTGAGTGGTGTACTGTCTAGTGTATAAAACCCTCACATTTTATATGTAATTAAAATTATATGCACCACACACACACACACCTGCATGCACACACATATAATTACCAATTACTAGCATTGTATTTATTGTTACATTTATAAATATTAAACTGAATTTATACTCTTCTTGAAATTAAAAGAGCTATCTTTTCATATAAATAAATATTAATTATAATTAATCGCTAGAACTAACAAGTTAAAATTTTATTCGTGAAAATATATATATATCTGATTTATTAATTGTTGTTCTTTTCTTTATTGTTATGGCTAGTTTGAACTATACATTCTACCTAATTTTCTAATGAGGTTGGTAGGCTCATGGAAGGCTTTAAGTTAATGTTTTATTTCGAAGGAGGAGGTCACAATATATATACTACTAAATGTGTGTGCATAAAATCAATTAAGTCATTTTTGCTTAATAGTTTTTAATTCTCTATTTGATTTACTAGCACAATATTACACATATTATTTTAATCAGAAGGGCATTACATTCTATACCTAAGAGCTGTTATACTGTTATTGATATTTCAATGGTGTTTTTGTTAATTATAAAGGATACTCCCTGACCAAAGCATAAAAGAGAGACTTCGAAAATATAACAGTGATCACTTTATATCTTTGTAACTAAATTCACTTATATAAACTTATCTAAAGTGCATTTGAATGAGAGTGTAAAAATCCTCCATTAATCACTTTACAACCATTAACAGTATTCCATCGATTAACAGTTATGAAATATCCCAATCTACTGTCTGTAATTATGATAAAATATTAGATTCTGTGTAACTCTATTTAATTTACTAGCACAGTATCCATATGCAATTTTAATCAGAGGGTGATTAGATTGTATATACACTAATGTTATACTGTTTTGTACCTCAATGGTGTTTTGTTGAAATGAGACTCTCAGATTAAAAAAAAAAAAAAACAAGTTAAAGTCTTCGAAAAAATATATGTGGTCTTTTTATCTTTATAGTTAAATCCATTTATACAAATAACTTTATTGAAATATATATGTAAGAATGATACAGTTGTAAATAAAATAAAAGTAATCCATGTTTCTCGGGCAAACAAATGGTTTGATGTGCTACTGGTGTTTAAATACATTTATATAGGTCAATCTAATGCATCTTGGAATGAGAGCTGATAGTCTTATACACAAATGTTGTTACACTGCTTTTAATATTTCAATGGGTTTTACTCAATACAAAGGATACTCGAAAAGCAAATACAAGGTAGAGACTTTAAAAATAAAAAAGTGGCCATCTTTGTGACTAAATTCACTTATATAAACCAATCTAAAGCATCTTGCAAAGTAGATTATATTAGCCTACATAAGTAAATATATGTAAAAAGATAAGATCTCCATTCTCATTTTTTCAAAGTTACTATCTATTGTTATGGTTTGGGTATATTCTTAACATTCAACAAAAAAACACTACTGAAGTATGTATATAGGGTGTAATTTACTTCTGATTAAAATTATTAATTTTTTAATGTTCTAACACTTGAATTATTGTTTTATATTCAAAAAAATTAAATCTGTTTAAAAATATTAAATATTAACCAAAAACATTATATTAGGATATAAAGAAAATTTAAAATTTTTATTAATAATATTTTATATAGAATTAAAATATAATAATATCAATTATATAATCCTTTGTATCACTTTAATTTTATTATATAAGACATATTTAGTTCATTAGACTAAACACTGCTACTCTTTTTGTCATGAATGTGAGAATGGTGCTTCTAATAACATTGTTTTGCTACACACACACACGCTCACATACACACACACACACACACACACATATATATATATATATATATATATATATATATATATATATTGTAACCCCTCACTACCGATTACCACACTAACAATTACCCAGGGGCGCCAATTCTATGGATCATAGAATAAACTATCGAACTAACTTTACTCTAAATGTATTTATGAGACTCTTAAAGAAAGTTTCAACTTAGCCTAGCTCAGTTGAGGGATACAGAGGTCTATGAGGTGTACAATGTACATTAGATGTGGGAGAAAATATTATGATTAATAGGAAATAAAACATCTATTAAATTCTATGCTAAATAAGATTTATATTGGTAAAATTCTACCATCTAAAATTAACTAATTATAATCTATACTTCACCTCCTCCCATCATCCACATGCATTGAACAACATCTACCATATTACAAATTAAACTAATAACTAAAATATAATATTTAGAAAGTATAATGTATAACAAGTTGGATCTGAACTTATACTAAACTTATCATTACTAAATTTTAATTACACACTAATCTAACCGAATTAAATGAATTTAATATTTAATCTGAATTAAAAATTGAAGATCTCAGGGAATTAACTTATGGCATGGCTTAATATAAAATCTCTATCTCTCAATAACTATTATTTAATATTATGAAAATAATAGTATAAACTAAGCAATATCCTAACAAAATAGTGGCAGTTAGATAATGAAAGAAATCGGTCACGTTTTGATTTCAATTCATCATCTAAACAATAACTAAATAATAAAACCCTTTTAGAGACTCAGTAAATAATTGGCATCTCATACAGAGTTTGGATCAAGGAAATCAATATCATCATATCTGAATGTTTATCATAATTAAATGAAAATAAAATTATATCATATTAAATAAAATAAATGTGAACATGTGTCGAAATATGAAACACGAATGAATGTTAAAGAAGAATTCTAAATATAATTTTGAATAATAAAATATTTTTTAACAAAATAAGAAAAATAGTTAAGCAAACATTTAATCTTTTTCTCATTGGTATAAGTACAAATTTTGAATGCATTTAGCATCACTGGTTAAAGTTTACATAAAAATAAATAACACAATATGATCTCTTAAATTTCAAATCTAACACATTTCATCTATCAAAACATCCTGATAGATTTGTGAAACACCTTATATTTTTAACATTAAATAATGAACCAAAATAAATCCATATTTTTTACTGTAAAGAAAATTATTTTTTAGGTATCAGTTACTTCTGATAAACCTATAGAACTGAAAAAAATATAACCTTACACTTCTAGTAATCAATTACAATTTTTTTTTTATATTCAACATTTTGTTTTATAACACTGAGTTATCAATTAACTTAATAAATCTATGACAAACAACATGGGTTAAATATTTTAATTACACTATAAAATAAAATTAAAACTTTGCATTTTACTTCAAATGCACATTAACTATAATTGAAGTAAAGGGGTTTGAAACCTAAGAATAATATCAAAATAGGTTTTGCAAAATGAAATAAATAACTCCATTAATTAAATATATTCTTACCAAGTTATATCTTGCAAAATGAAATAAATAATTCCATTAATTAAATATCTTCTTATCAAATTATATCTTGCAAAATGAAATAAATAATTCCAGTAATTAAATAAGTTTTGCCTTTGCAACATTGAAATAAAGTATTCTATTAAATAACTATGTTTTATTTCGCCAAAATATAAATAAATAATTCTATTCATTAACTATGTTTTATCTTTGCTTGCTTGCTTACTTAATCAAATGATGAGTGAATGATAAAATTAATGATATGAAACCTAAATGATCACTACAAAATGTTTTAAAATGATAAATAAAGTTATACCTTAATAATGGATTTTTCTATATCTTTCAAATTAACACTTTATGCATGAGTCTGTATTATGATGTGTGTCAAAGAATAAATAATTAATTCTAATCAATCTAATCAGTTTGCTTATGAAGTTATAATATGATCATAATACGGACAAAGGCAATGGACAATCAAGCTTTAATCAATAACTTCAGTACAGCTGTTTTGAAGAAAATCTATTCTGCTTTTATTCTTCTTTTTCTCAATAAATTATCTGGCACTTGTCTATAGAATAAGTTGTAAAAACATTCAATAAACACATGGGGATAAAAGATTTTTACAATTCAAATCAGATAAATATCAACACAACAACTCCCAAGACTACTTCTGAGACTAACTAAAGTGGTGGGATTAAATTTTTTCACCAAGTGATCAGGGAGATAATATACTTAACTTCATATACTTTAATTAAATTTCAAATATCAAAACTGGAGGATTCAATCTACTGCTATCAAAAATAATTCAATCACTGAAAAGGGAGAGATTACTCGATCCCATATACTACACTAGGCAATCTACCCATGTTAAATATTCAAATAACAGAAGGGGAGAGATTACACAATGCCATAAATACTATAAACATTGCTAACTTTACTACATATAGCCACAAAAATACTTTTCCATTCAAGCATAATAAGAACAACAATTCACATTTAATTAAATCTCTAATCCTGCCAAAACAATTGGCCATCCTCTTCCACTGAAACCGATAGACTTTATATCATTTTTACTTGAAATTGATATATTATTATAGCTAAATTTAACAATGGACACACATATGCAATCATAATAATAATAATAATAATAATAATAATAATAATAATAATAATAATAATAATAATAATAATAATAATAATATGTTTAAATATCTTTCCCTCCTAATTTAATTTTTTTTGTGCATCGCAGAAACAAACTTAAACTTGGTCTACTCACTAGCAATGTAAATATATGTATACGGAGTGTCTTATAGCAAATGTAACCCTATGGTCATCAATAAAGTAATTTTCTTTGAAATATAATAATAATAATAATAATAATAATAATAATAATAATAATAATAATAATAATAATAATAATAATAATAATAATAATAATAATAATAATAATAATAATAATAATAATAATAATAATAAGGAATAAATATTTCTTATCTGATAATATACTATTTAGGACTAGGTAACATATTAATAACAGTTGGAAAACAAGGCAATAATTTTTATTGGCAAGCAAGACAAAATAATCTTTTTTTATAGTGCATTTACATTAGCACACATCTAAAGCAATAATTTGGCTTAGACAAATAATAAAACTTTATATTCCAGGTTAAATAAATATTGAAAATAATTATTGTTTAAATCTGTTGAAAAACACATAGATA
The DNA here is from genome assembly GCA_028023455.1 of Epiperipatus broadwayi. Taxonomy (NCBI): domain Eukaryota; kingdom Metazoa; phylum Onychophora; class Udeonychophora; order Euonychophora; family Peripatidae; genus Epiperipatus; species Epiperipatus broadwayi. The sequence continues at coordinate 85,223 of JAQFVV010006586.1, forward strand.
TAATATAAGAACCTATATAATGTGCTTCTTTTAAAGAAGAGCTATCACCCCTATTAACATTACATGGACATCTCCCTCTCTTTCCACACACATATGTTATAATCTAACACATGACAAAACTTATATTAAACTAATAAAAAAATAACTTGTACAATATTTCCTTAATATTGTACATTTATGAGACGTTCTAGTAGAATAATAATACATGTTAATAAAATAATAAAACGAACTTTAAAATACTATTATATAATAATAAATAAAGTTCTCTTTTCCTTTCTTCTATCTTCTATAAAAATGAAAAGTTCATTGATAGTTTATGAATGATGTTCTTCGTCATCTCTTAAATAATACTAATTATTTGCACACAAATATAAATATTGATGAATACATAAAACAAACATGTTCCTGCAGGAAAACAAAACAATATTATTTTTAATTCATAAGAGCAGATTCAATGTTCTTATCTATCAACTAATGAATTGCTGTTGACATTATATATGAGGAATTTTATTACTTAAGCAATATATATATATATATATATATATATATATATATATATATATATATATATATATATATATATATATATATATACGATGCAAATAAAGTAGTAGTTCATACTTCATTCCTAGAAGACATTCAAAATTTTTATTTCACATTTTTAGAGCCATTCAGAAAGTATGTAATTATTTAACTAATAATATTTGTCTAGATGAGTTTGTTGGCAATATTTTAGACAGAGAAGTTTCACAGCAAGTGTGGAGTGCATTTAAGAAAGCAAAGTCATATAATTTTATCCATTTTATAAATCCATTTCTCCTATTAGTTTGGAAAAATAGGTAAATATTAACAATATATTCAATTGCACATTTAGTCTTATATTTTTAGATAGGTAAAAATAGAAATAATTATGCAAATGTTCTAATAATAATGATGATAAAATGAAATGATTCATATGCATCCTTTTAAATCTTCTTTTATAACTAGCATCAAATTTATTAGAAAGAATTCTTAAAATGTATAATAAAAGTTCACATATCCTCCTAACATAGCAAAAGTATACACACACTGTAATTGATCCATTAATACCATAATTAAAACTTAAGAAAAATATTTTTGAAAAATAGACAAACATTCTTCTTTCTTCATTCCCATTAGGTTTAAAGTTTAAATAAAGCAAATTTACAATAATATTGTACATTTCCATTCTTTCTTTTTAATAGTGGCAATTTAAATTTAAATAATATAGTATAGTCACTTACATGCATTTCAGACAATGGTTGGAGAATCTAAATAGTCAGCCAAGGATAGGACCAATGTATCTCTTAGTGTGGTTTAAGTACTCATATCTGTGAACCAATAATATATTTTATACTTTCAGCTTGAACTTTGGGTGGAAAAAAAAATTATACTATCAAACTTCGTTAATAAATGAATTTAAAAATGAAACAGTATTGGAAGATATTTTAACAGTTTGTAGTAGTAGTTAGTTGTTAGAGTGGTACTTGTAGTCAGAGTAGTTGTCCTTTTTATAGATTTTTAAAATACTACCTGACACTTTTTCTCTTCCAATAGTCCAAGTTATCTGAAAGTTCAAAGATCACCAGACAGAGACTAATTGTTCTTCCCGTTACAATAAAACTTAATTTATGCAAGAAACTTTGTCTTGAAAAAGAAAGAAAAGTAGGGAAAAAATTATTCTGTCTTTTAAATAAATAAAATAAAATATTAAATATTAAATTGAACTAAGAATTAAATATTCTGTACTTTAAAAACAACAGAATAAACAATAATGGCACTTGTTTTAATTAATAAAATATTTTCTAGTATAATTATTGTTTAATAATGCACCAATCCAATGCTCAATTAATTCACTTAAAATGTAATTTAGCTGTTTTTAACACTATTCCTTATGAAATTAAATATTTTGATATGAGATGTGATATTTAATGATTTATTGAAGAATATGAGTGAAAAATGAAGTTGAATAATGATATTGACATACATGAATATTTACAAACAATGTACTATAGACACTAAACAGATATGACTAAATGACTATTTTAATGATGATGAGTGAAATATATTTCACTGTTTATACTATAAATGAAAATATGTAAAGCAAATGAACAAGAAAACCACTCAAACAAGTCTTAATACTGCTTTGTGAACAAGTAAAACTAATTAGCACCAATTCAAACTGAACTGACTATGTCTATATCAAGCCACCCCCTATCCTATTCCCTAAAGTAAGATACTAAACATCCAATAATTTTTAAATTACATCTCCACTTATGCTTAATCACAGTTTTAAGCCATAAATATTTTTTTTTTTCAAATTTCACATTATTTCATTTTTTTAAGACGATAATATCAGATGTTACTGATATAATACCATACAATTACAATTAATATTTCTGGTGCCAAACCAGGTCACAATATATATATATATATATATATATATATATATATATATATATATATATATATATATAATATTTCAAATCGATGTCTGTATTTCTTCACAATAATATATTAACTTTATAAATAAATATTTGAAAATACAGTAATTAAAAGTCTATAAAAATTATATGTATAACTATAACTTAGAAGCACTTTCACTACATTGTAGCTTTGTCAACTATCACATTTAAAATGTCAACTTTCCCATAATTCAATGTCAACTTTCCCATAATTCAATGTCAACTTTCCCATAATTCTGTGATCTTAACATTTGCTGCTTGCCAATTAATTAAATTTTGCTTGTATTTATATATTAACATCGCCTCTTTAATTTTTCTTTTATTATTATTTCTTTCAGTTTCCAATATTTTTACGTTGTTATAATCAAAATCAAAATCATATATACATAATTTATTATGGTCATAAAAAACAGAAGCTGATAAATTATCACTATTTTTAATATTTTGTTTCATATTTTGAACCCTTTTAAATAATAATATGTGCCCTTTTGTTCTTTTTTCCAATGTGCGCCTCGATTCACCTATATATCCACTACCACACCTACATGTCCATTTGTAAATGATACAATTGTTATTTGTCAATAAAGTTTTATCATTTGAATTGTTTATTAATTTATTTAATGTAGGTGCTTAAATTTTACTTCTAAATATAAAAATATTAATAATAATGTTAATTTTTCTGATAAAAAGTTGTGGATATCAATACCATATATATCTAATCAACAGGCAAGTTTCATTAAGAAAATTTATAAAGGAATATGCGATAAATTAATAAACAATTCAAAAGATAAAACTTTATTGACAAATAAAAATTGTATCATTTACAAATGGACATGTAGGTGTGGTAGTGGATATATAGGTAAATTGAGGTGCACATTGGAAAAAAAAACAAAAGAGCACATATTATTATTTAAAAGGGTTCAAAATATGAAACAAAATATTAAAAATAATAATAATTTATCAGCTTCTGTTTTTTATGACCATAATAAATCATGTCTATATGGTTTTGATTTTGATTATAGCTACATAAAAATATTGGAAACTGAAAGAAATAATAATAAAAGAAAAATTAAAGAGGCGATGTTAATATATAAATACAAGCAAAATTTAATTAATCGGCAAGCAGCAAATGTTAAGATCCCAGAATTATGGGAAAGTTTACATTGAATTATGGGAAAGTTGACATTTTAAATGTGATAGTTGACAAAGCTACAAGGTAGTGAAAACGCTTATAAGTTATAATTATACATATAATTTTTATAGACTTTTAATTACTGTATTTTCAAATATTTATTTATAAAGTTAATATATATATATATAAGTATTGCATTAAGTAATGTTATCGATGACTATTTATTAGTCTGCATTATAGTGACATATTTATTTCATGTTTAAAAAGGTTTATTTAAACTTCTTTGGAACAATATTTCATACTCTGTAGTCAAGTTGCAATCTTTCAGGGTCCATATATATTCAATGGACCATTAGTAAGAATGGATTTCCATTCTTGCTATTAAAAAGTGAGTAGGTTTCCTTGACAGCAGTGAGAAATATTGATTACTATATTTACTGTTAATATTTAGGTGATGACTGGTTGGTAGCTAATTACATCATTATACCAGATTAGCTTTAGGCACAATTTCGCTTATTATTTCTAAATAATACATGGGCAATGTAAAAGTATTAAATTAAGTAATGTTATAGATGACTATTTATTAGTCTCCATTATAGTGACATGTTTATTTCATGTTTAAAAGGTTTATTTGAACTTCACTGTAACAATATTTCATATTCTGCAGTCAAGTTGCAATCTTTAAGTGTCCATATTCAATGGACTACTAGTAAGAATGGATTTTCATTCTTGCTGTTAAAATTTGGTGAGAAGGTTGCCTTGACAGCAGTGAGAAATATTGATTACTATAATTACTGTGAATGTTTAGGTGGTGACTGGTTGGTATATATATATATATATATATGAAATTTATAACTTGTTATATATATATATATATATATATATATATATATATATATATATAACAAGTTATAAATTTCATATATATATATATATGTGTGTGGATTTATGTGCGTGAGTATTATATATAGTTGGTAGACAATAGTTATTAATAGGCAGTAATGAAGAGAAAAGGTTACAAGAAATAATATTCAATATATTGGTCTATTATTATTAAATAAAGCATTTAGTTATTTAGCTTTATTTTCCTTAAAATAAAACAAACTGGACAGGATGGTTTAAAATGTCAATAGATTAATAGAGAAAATGCACATGTGTGAAAAAAATTATGACTGTGTAAACATATAGGCATTTAAACACATATCTGTTGACCATAGATTCTAAACTTTGTTGTCTTTATGTTATTGGATTTAAATTCCCAAAGGGGAGAAAAGTGCTTTGACAGGGTAGATAAGGTAATTATTAATTTTCTTATTAATTACTTTGGAACGTCAATTTGTGGGGCTCTGGTTGCTGTCTCAAAATGACAATTATTTTGGTAGGAGTATAATTTTAATCAGAAATAGGGAGATATAAAGAGAAGCACAATGTTCATAAGGTCAATTTTTTTCTTCTGTTTCTTTTGAGCTCAGGATGAGCTGCTGATTTTTTTCTTTGAAAAGTTAAAGGGAAAAATGTGAGACTTTTGCCTTAAAAAGCATAAAAGAAAATGTGCAGCTATCTAAATAATCTCACAGCTAAGTCAATCTAGAGGGATGAATGAAGATTGAATCTCTTAAAGGAAGTTGGGGAAAATAATATAAAATGGTGTTGATATATTTTTGCATTTATAAGAGAATGAAGATGCAGTGCTAATGTTGCTATTTTGTTTTCTGAGATCTCACATCATGTTTTAATTCACTGATCTATCTGTGGACTCATATATAAGTATTTAATACCCAAAGAATGGCTAAGTTTAAAACAAACCACATAATGTATCTGAGAGGCTTCTTTTTTTGTTTCCTGGCCCATTAAAGAAACATCATCTTTGAAGGGAGGGAGAAGAGAAAAGAAGAGAAGAAAAAAGATGTATAAAAGCCATACAGCCAACCTAAACTAGGCCACAAATCAGTTTTTAAAAGTTTTCTTTTTATTTATCACAAGAGCCTGCAATATTTTTTTTAAATGGGAGGAACAAGCCAAACCAATCAGTCAATGTGATAAATAAGAGAGAGGTCTGATATTTGAACCATAGATCAGTTAACTTTAAAATTTGATTAACAAATTTTTTTATTTACTTATTAGAAGTAAACTTTGACACATTTCTATAGTCAAGCATTTTTTTTTATTTTGATACATAAACATTAAGGGTTTGTTTATTGATTGCATAAATGAAATTTACCTTAGTGACATATATAATAAGTAGGGAAGATATTGAATAAGCATTCAATAGAATATTTTTATGTCATTTTAAGCCAGCTTATTTTAAAATAGATAGAAACATGAGCATGCTTTTTATATATATATATATATATATATATATATATATATATATATATATATATATATATATATATATATATATATATATATATATATATATATATATAAGTTTATTTGGTTATGCATACATAAATTTTGTCTTAATTATGTATTTAATTAACATAATAATTGCCATCAATTGTATAATTAACAATTTTATTTATTAAAAAGAAGAGTGTGAATAAATATAGTTATACCATATTTAGTTTCTGAGTTATTATTATTAGCATTGTTATTTTTTTCTTGATTTTATCATTTTAATTATAATTGATCATCATCAATCGTAAATGTTAAGTAGATGTTAAGTGTCAGATAGTAATTTACATATAGTGATGTTTAAGATCATGCTTGACATATAACCAAGTTTTAAGTAATTATAGGTTAATAGTAAAAAGATAAAATTTTATGTTGTGCCCATAAGTTTTGACCATCCTTGTCAATGGTGGATATTATATTACTGGTTAAATCACCGTGTAAGCATAATACAGTTTAAGCAAATAATTATAGATTTATCAGGATCTAAATTGTATGATATAAGATTAGTTATGATCACCATCATCACTAAATAAACAGTAATAATTAAATCTAATATTAAATGTAATTAATATGTTTGTAAATAGGGGTTTATAAAAAGCTAAATATCATGTGGTGAGATTCAGGATGATCATTCATCATCACTGGTAAATGTTGATGATTGAGCTATAATTTTAACTATAATAGCATTTGATATAAATATAACCAAAAATGTATAAAATGTTATATTTTAGGCTGTAAGATTCATTATGATCAATCATCCGCACTAGTGAGTTTTATAATTAAATCCCAGTTTAAACATAATATGATTTTAAGAAAGGGCCTTTATGCTTATAAAAGATAAATTTGTTCTTATGAGTTTATTACAAAAGCTGTGGCTGGAATCATCATCATTGTAACCATTATATTGAGATGAATAATTAAATTAAATAGCTAGGTTTAATGGCCATATATGTAAGTAATGGTCTTCACTATATTTGTTTGTAAGCCATTAGTAAGAGCATACATGCATCTGTACATCAATATACTTAAACTGAGCTGGTAATATCTATAAGAGTGTTGGATATATAAATTTTATGGTATTGGGATCTTATAATTCTATTTACATGGATAAAATACAAGCGTGTCATCTTTTTTTATTGATCCAAGTGCATGTGTAGTAAAAAAAATGTACCGAATTGGTTTGAACCCATTACACTATGAACAGATGATATTTATCTAGGTTCAAAACAATCTAGTGGTGCCCAGGAAAAAACACATGTACTTAGCTAAACTGAATAAAAGTGATCAAGTCTTTTTTCTAACTTGATAATATTAACTTTCTCTGATATTTTTTTAAGTAGTTATAAAAAGTGCCGGTGTGTGAGTGCATCCATTAATGGTCTTATATGTGTGGAAAGAGAAAAGGAAGAATTCTTTGTTGAAGGAATCTATTACTGGAGATAAAGCGTAATGCACTCCATTGCTTTCACTGTAATTTTGTTCAGTTGCTATGGCTATTATATATTGATCTATTTATATGCGCTAGTACCTGCTAATTCATCCAGTTCATGAAAGCCTGGCTTTTGAGAGAAAAAATTCTTATGCCTTTCTTCATGTTGGTTGGTTAGAAACTCATTGTGTCTATAAATTACCAAGAAAATATATATCTTTGTTTCTTATCAGTTCTGAAGTAAATGTGTGTGATAGATTTTACTATACTGATCTAGCTTGGTTTATATTATTATGGTGTTCTTCATCTAACATATAATTTAAATCTACACTCTTCTGTCATCCTTTGTAACATATCACTTTAACATTGCATTATATTCAAAAAAACTAGTCAAACTACAATTAAAAATAAAATTTTATAATATTTTTCTTTAAATAATAATTATTGTTTACATATATTATTTATATTTTTACTTTTCATATTGCTGAGATTAATCATTTCTTATAATACTATTGTTTTATGATAAAATAAATAAATATGCTGATGTATGTGTGTGTTTACATTTAACACTGACACTTTTATTGTGACCAAGGTTATAGTTGTAACATGTTTTCTTAACTAATATTATTTATCTATATTTCAAAAAAAATATCAATTAATTATTTTAAAGTAAAAGTAATTAAATTAAAGAAGCAAGACTTATTTTGGTTAATCTTTTATTTATTTACAAGTATTACTATTATTATTTATTAGATTGACATTTTGAATTAATTGCAAGTATGCCATATTTGAGAGTACAATTATTAATAATCCTATTTTGGTGTTATGGTTGAAGCATTTTTGAAACCTATAAAAGTATTTACAAACATTTCCCGAAAATTTGGAATGCAAATGATATACAAATAAAAATATATACTTCTGTGCAAAGTATTAGATAAAAATAGAACTTCATTTGAGTAAATAAACCAATTATTCATTATTTTAGGGAACAGTTGTAATGAAACTAATTTCCATAAATTAGAAAGTATACAAATTATGACTGTAGCAAACAGTAATGCAATTACTCCTGGCTCTGCAGTGTGGTTTCTGGAAATCTTATCACATCTAATGTGTCTTCTTCCAATAAATGACTTGATGATAAGTAAATTCAAGATACATATTATTACTAAAGGTAACAATGGACTTCCATATATTTTCATTATATATAAATATTCTTTATGCTTCTTCAAAATCAACAATAAGAGAGAATAGAAAATTGATATGGAAAAAAACATAAATATTTTAAAGTGATTCTTATCGAAAATATTAATTTTGGTGGGGCATATCACAGCTATAAGTCTTTGGCTTGATAACATGATTATAATTAAAGTATTCAAATAATCAGTTGTGTCATAAAAGACTAACAATGCATCAAATATTGGGTTATCTATTACAAATAATACAATTCTATATTCATAACCTATTAACAAAAATGCATCGTACAAAGATATTAAAAGCATGTATTTCATAACAATAGACTTACGACAATGTCTGAGGAATATTAATATGTTCAGGACATTTCCAATAATACCTAAATAGTAAATAACCTTATTTGTAATATTTATTATCATTAAGAAGGAAAAATTCACAGTATGAAGTGAAAGAATTTGAAGAAAGTCTGTGGGAATTGTATCATTTTTAATGTTTGATGTCAAATTGAGGAAATCCATTCTCTTGATGGTGTTACTTACAAATAGCGAAGCAATGTAATTATGAGAAACTGAATTACGTTTAAATAATTGTTAATTATGGTATCTTGTAATTAAAAAAATAAAACAAATGTCCTTATTAAATGTTATGCCAAAATAAAATAAATTATACTTTATTTTTAATTTTGTCTTATTATTTCAATTATTGTTGTCATCCAACTGTGTTTGGGAAAACAAAATTAACTGTGTTACAATATATCTACTTGTACACTCAATTATTTTGCTTCTGTTTAGAATGGGACCACTATTGCCTATTTAATGACATTCCTAGGTTAACATTCAGTTGCTAAAAAGAAAAAAAAATGTATTAAAAATGCATCACAGTTTTGTAATCATATATATATATATATATATATATATATATATATATATATATATATATATATATATATATATATATATATATATATATATATATATGTAATATACAAATCAATATATATATATATATCAAAATACAGTACAATTTATATAAATTATATTCTTTTAGAAGTACTTTCGACTATACACTTTGTAGTCTTTATATAGTTGATAAATACTACAAAGTGTATAGTCTAAAGTACTTCTAAAAGAATATAATTTATATAAATTGTACTGTATTTTGATATATATATATATTGATTTGTATATTACATATATTGTGAAACGAATACAGATATCAAACTTTATTATATATATATATTGTACCCTTACTTCTTGATATATAAAATAGTTTAAAATACAACTAGCTCAGTTACATTATTATGCTTAATTAAAATTTGCATATCTATCTTTAATATACTTTTATATTATCATATCTTAATTAAATTTATTATCAATTATCAAAATCAATATAGTTTTAGATTATACTAATTAAATAAGTATTTAATAAAATTATGAGACTGTGAAGTAAAGTTACAAAGTAATAAGCAGATTTACACTGAGTCAATATCTCCCAAGATACTGTCTCAATGGCATAAGAATACTATCACTACCCTATCACTTTACCACTACATCTATAGCATTCTTATGACTTTTAAATGAAATAAATTATCTTTAATAATACTAAAATAATTCCTAACTTTTAACTTAAAATATAATTAAATAATCTCAGGTTCTTCTAAGTTGTTTTATAATAATAATAATAACTCATGTAAATAAGTATGATGTGGGATTTTATATCAAACTTAAATACACCTAACTTATTTAAATAATAATAATAAATAATACTAATCTTAGAGTGTAATTTAATCTCATCTATTTCTATGATATAATCAATCATTAAATGAACAAACAATCATATGTATATCTTTTATTTCATATGGTATTTTCATTTTAAAATAGATCAAAATCTTATACTTAATAATTTGTGGCAATAAACAATATTGTATTCTTATAATGTGCATTATAATCATCTTATGACCATTGTAATATTTATGTTCATGTCAATCAATTCTTATAAAATAATGTTAAGCAAATATGGTATTCAATTCTAAATAATAATAAAAAATTCATTTTGTGCAAATATTATGTTTATTTCAAATCATCTGATGTCAAAATGCTGTGGTAAAAATAATGAAAACTCGACACACTTTTAAAACAAATTAACAAATTTATTTACAATAACTTCAAATAAGAATTTATTTACACTATTTACAATTTTAGAATTTAGGAAAATAAACAAAAATAAAATAAGAAATTACAAATACAAGAGGGTTATACTGTTACTAATTCATGTGCTTAACAAGCAATTATACATTCTTCAAATACTATACTAATAATATTATAGTATGTTTTCAAAACTTAGATTTAAAAATAAATAGTAGTGTACTTTAATTACTACAAATAATAATATATGTCAAGATTATTTATGTAGCATGTGTATACAAATGAATCTTCACTAATTAAATAGCTACATTAATTAAGTATTACCATTTATAATGTATTATCATATATTTACTTTATTATTAGCATTGCTTAATAGCTTTATAAAATCAATGTCTCTTTATAATGTAAAACAAAGAATTGACTGTACTTATACTTTACTTAATGTAATTCCTGTTACATGTTTTATTAAATATGCATTATATATCTATATTTTTCAAATATTATTATTTAAATCATTTATCAATTCTAAATTCATAAAGCATTACCTTAGATAAATTCTATGATTCTTTTCTGTGTAAAAATCATTACTATACTTTATGTGTTATTTTAATCCTTTCTAATAAATTTCTATCTATAAAACATATTTTAAACTTATCTAAAATTTCCGGAAAATAAACATCAATTTTAAATAAAATATTCATTATCTAAACTACCTATACTACATTGTCCATACCTAATAAACTTCAATCTAAATATAAGCTTCTACCCATAACGTAACTTAACTTATTTAATAAAACAAAATACAAAAAAATAGAGTCTTTTCAAATCTATTCTTATCTTGCAAATAAAAAAAATAATTACCTAAATAAATAATAAATGTAATTCTAATACTATAACATAATAAAATATCAAAATTTATTTATGAAAGAATCATATAATTATTTCTAAGCTTCTTATGTAATGTTGTATCAGGTTTATATTATAAATTAAAATTATGCATATTTTAATAAAGTTCGTTGCCAATATAATGTATGTGTTTTCATAAAATATCTATCCATTCATTCTACAACAACATAACATTCAGCTGATCTAAAGAAAAACATATTAAATTCATTAAAATCATTATACAATGTTTTTACCATAATAATAATAATGTCCAATCTGCTATCCAGCATTCTTCGGAATTTGCAGCTTTATAAATGAAAATAATACACATTCATACTCATAAACTTTCATTAAATATTCCGTGTTATATTACTTATAAAATAGATTTATGTAATTAATGATTATATTATTTTTAAGTTATTATTTAATAAATGTACCTAACCTACTTTTAATAGTTTAATAATATTTTAAATTTTATGTTAAATAAATAAAATAAAAGATTATATTACGTATTCCAGCGACGACTTTTGTTCTACCATAAAAGTTCTAACAAATATCCTACATATAAAGTCAATAGAACACTATTTCCTGTTCCGTTATATCACGTGTTTCTTGAAAGTTTATAATAAAAAATGATAACGTTCTTTTTTTTAAAAAATAAGTTCCCACAAGAAAACAAAATAAAATTAAAAAAAAAATAGTTTATAAGTTCTTTCTGGATCCAGTTCTTCATAAAATATTATTTTTAAAGTTATTATTTCTAAACTAATTTATAGTTTATATTATATTTTCATTAAATTACTTTAATTAACTTGGCTTGCTTGGTTTGGACGTCCAAGTATTACTTGCGCATTTATAAATAACATATTCAGGTAAGAATTAATTTCTCCATCTATAACGTCCAGCGTTTTAGATTACTTCAATATAATAATTTTATTATATTACGATTTTAAATAATCATATTTATAATCTATTTGCCTTTTCAAATCGTCAATATTTAGTCTTTTAAGCATAAAGACTTAACAAGGCATGTATTTATTAAAATTACTACTTCTTATATCTTTACTTAAGATATACATTTTATTTTTTTAAAATCTGCAAAAATACTTTCTTTCTATAGAAATATTCATATTTCTATTAAATATTTATCTATAATAGACAATAGTAATTCAAACTTTTTAATACTATTTATAGTCCAAAATACTACTTTTCTCCATCTCGTAGTTTTATGTACTAATCCAGCGTCTGTTATTTTTCTAGCATAAAGTTTCTGATATATTTCTACAATACGTGATGTTTCCATGATTATTTGTACGTAAATTGAGTTTCGATATTGAGAAGACCAATAGGGAATTATTAAGTTTCTACTGCATACTTATCATTTAAAAATTATAAAATTATATACAATAACACTCTTATGATTTTAACACTGATTTTAAGAGCGTTTATAAATTTACTTAGCTATTTTCTCAATAGCACGATTAACTTAGAAATTTAATTACAGAGAGCCTCCTTCAACAATTGAATCCAGCTTTTATACTGGCAAAAACTCCTTATCTGATTGGTACATTTAAACAATCAAACTTTCTAGCTTATTTACATATTTACTAACACACTATTAAAAATAAAATAATAACTTATTTAATATTTAATATTATCACATTTTAAAAATAATTTTATCGTTTATCTAAACTTATTAAACATTTTTTAAAATATTCTTTCTCACTTGATTTAAATCTTAACTTTTATAAGATCATTTAAAATAAATTAAATCTTTTTAAATACGTTACATTTTTAAAGTAATATTTTTTAAAAATCAAATTTAATATTTTACATTAATATCTTTATTTTTATCTCGTGATAACTCACGTATTATTTATAAATTTCACAACATAATTTTAAAATAGTTTTTGCAACTTTATGGGAAAGCTTCCAAGCATGTGTGTTTGTATCTCTAATTAACATCTGTCTTACAATACAAGAAACGCTTCCCATAATCTAAAAATAACTTAACAATTGCTTTTTTTAAAATAAATATTTATTTTTAAAATAAATAAGATATTATATCAGATTTCAAAATAATTATTTGATATGATTTAAATTAAATATTAATCTCAATTTAAGTACTTATAATTTAAAATATTTTTATTCACTTTTAACATATATTTTAAACTAAATAAATATATTTGTCTAATTTTAACTTGTCTTTTAAATACTTTAGCTTCAAACATTTGTTATTAAATTTATTAATGCAGTATTATATCATAATCATCATCATTTTAAATATCTTCTCAATACCAACACAATTCACATATCAAATACTCATAGATTGCTCTAATTAAACTTATGGTAACATTACCACAAGCAAAGTCAACATCACACTTTTAAAATACTTCTTAAATTTAAAATTTTCTACTAAATTATCACAAAACTTAAATGGTTACCCATATAAAAGGATAATATATATATATATATATATATATATATATATATATATATATATATATATATATATATATATATATATATATATATATATATATATATATATATATATTGTGAGCTTCTGAATAGACACAAGAAACAAACTTTAATTAAATCATACTGTGTCAAAGGTGAATAACTGTATTTAACTAAAAAAAATGAAATAGCACTAAAAAATTTATGTTAATGGTCTAAAACCTTATGTGAGAGTTGCTTTTGGATGTTTGTTGTGAGTTATATAATATTTAGCATTATTATTATATTTGATGAAATATTTAATGGTAGAAAAGGGGGTGGATTATTACAGGAGTTTTTGATGTGTAAGTTAAGTTTATGCAAATTTGTTTTATTTATTTGTAAAATAGGGTTTGGTATTTGATTGAATGGTTTTCTGATCTGTTTATTCATTGGCACACCCATTCATTATAGGTGATATAGTGAGTGAAATATGTTTAACCAATAGTCATATAAGTTATCTTTTAGTCAGAATAATTTAGTATTTATATAGGAGCATGTATGTGTCATCTTCCAGTTTCATTTTCATATTTAATTACAGTACAGAATTTTACATTTTATAATAAAACCCTTAAAATTACAGTAAATATCTCTGATAATAACTGCAAGTATATTTTGAGTGATTAATGGATCTCTGGATTGGTGAACTATTTCAAAAACTAAATTGTGTTATCAACAACTTTATTTTACTGGCTAATAAATGTTTATTTATTTTAAAAGTGTAGAAACTTTTTTTTGTTTTATTCTATTTGATTTATTTAGAAAATAAAATGATTTTTTTTTAAGAAAAGATTTCTTGAATATTTGTTGCTTAATTATCTGAGTGGAGCTAACCTTTGAAGCATAAGTAACCTCTTGATTGATGGAAAGGAGATTTATTTAAGTGATAATCAGTAATAAAATAGATGCTTATTCTTCTTTTGCTATTTCTTCTATGTACATGGTTTTTTCCAATCTCTTCCAGAAATCAAGTCAGTTAAACTACAAAGTGTAATTTTTTAAACAGTATTATTTTATAAAAGTTAGTATGTGAATTCTAGCTATGGGACAGCTTTAAGGAAAAAAATGTCAGGCTAAATTTTTATAAGGTATATTTTGTCTTCATTCACCACTCAATTAAACTTTAAATTAACATTATCATATGGAATATATTTATTTGCTTATAACCTAAATCTACTTTACTTGTCTATGATTTCTATTGTTAAGAAGAAAATGAAATTGTGTGAACTTTATAAATTTTTAAGGAAATTTATGGAGGACTGTTCAAGAAAACTTATTATAGACTCTGAGTTTGAATTCTCTTATAATTATATAAAAGTTAAGTTAAAATGAGAGGATGTGTGTATAATTTATAGTGCTATATTTTAAACTACTACAAGATAATAATTATGTTCACCATTCATGTTTAGAATGTATTTTATTAAAGAAGTGAATGTATGGCTCACAAAGAATTGACCAATAATTAATATTTATTTAATGTGTACCTGATTTAAGTTGAGTAGAAGGACATTAATATTATATATTTCTTGTTCTCCTCAGTATGTGGACATATCAAAAAAAATATTATCTAAGAAATTTCAGACTTTCATAAATAATTAGCAATGGAATAAATTAATTATATACATGCTAACTTATGGAACTTAAAGGAAGCTGATATTCTCTTTGAAAGACTGCTAAGATTATTACTAAGTTAAAAATTTTCAGAATTAATTAAATGATAAATATTAAATAAATGTGTAGCTGAAACAATCTATCCATTATCTCCATTATTATAAAGAATTTTATTACTCACATGTTATATAAGTGAGCTCAATTAGCCATCATTAAGAACATTTGAGATTGCTTAATTAAATTTAAATTTGTGAATGTTCATCCTATAGAAATTTGTCTTCATGTTTTACTAACACATACTCATTTGAAATCATCATCCTTATCTTCATGTCATTCAGGAGACTGTATGTTAAAAAAAAAAAAACTTTGCAAGTGATTTTTTTAAAAAAGTTAAAGAAGAGTAATAATTTTTGGTTTGTTATTGATATATCATAGATAGATTGATTTATTTATTTATTTGCCTATTTTTTTGTTCTATTTCCTTGACTTCAAGAATGTCTTGGATAGTGTATTACAAGTTGTGATACACTGGTAATTGATCATTATTTAAACATAATTTCTTATGTGGGTTATATCTATATATTGAAGGGAGATATTTCTCCATTTAATGTCTCGAAATGAGCGATTGGCTTAGAGGGTAGTAAAGGTATAAAAGATAAATATTGTTGTCAGAAATGGTGAAGTCTCATTGACAATAATTACTGATATTTAAAATTTTAAAAACAGTTAATAGTTTGTTATAAACTATAAAAATTATATTTTCAGTTAACCATCTACCCACCATAACATTTGCACACTATATAATTTAAAATTAGTTACATGTTCTTATTCATACTTATGTGTGTCCTTCTCATGCAGTCTATTTCATATATAATTAGTAAACATTCAATTTTATGAATGTGTTTATCTCTTTGTTGGTTTTGGATAATATTGTATTCAAAAAGAATTAAAATAATTAGGGACCTATCAGTGTGTGTATTTATTTTCCAATGCATAGAATAAAATGTATTAAGTAGCTGTGAGAAAGAAAGTTATTAGTGATGTGTTCTATGGTGAGTGGGTATGAGAACTCTCTCTTTTAAAATGTCTACGTATTTGCCATGTGTGAAGTATAGTTCCAAATTATGTATTTATGCCTTACGAAGATGATTCTGGTGGTGAGACTGAGTTCCACACCAATAGTATACCTTAAAGTTAGGTGGGAATTCATTATTCATTTAGATTTATTAGTCAAGAAGCTTGTTTTTTCCTCATGTGCTTAATTTTTGAATATCTTTTTTTTGTTATCATAGAATTATAGCTATATGTAATGTAGTTGGTGGTTAAAAAATGGTAAGATTAAATTATTTATGGAATATTTAAGGCAGAAATAGTGTTATATATCTTGGTTGGTCTATGACATTATCCGTATTATGACACTTATTTAGTAACTCATAAGCAAACCAACAAGATGGAAATATATTGATTCTATCTTAATTATAGCATAAGGTGTGGCACACACACGTAATGCAAATAACCTTACAGACATAAGAGTATAGTACTATTAAATTTAGACATCAGGAATTAAATGTTTTGGATTATGTCATGTTAATTTATTCCAAGCTTTAAATCATCAAATCATCAGAATGATTATTTTACTTTGTGAAAAGTATAGCTATTTAATAGGATTATTTGATTGAGTTATTTAAGTTTACTCTCTTGACAGCCAAAGTTATTAATTTGTTTTATTCCAATAATTGATACTATGACCTCTCCAACTTGTATATTTCAGCCCATAATAAACTTTTTTTTATCCAGTGTTGTTTGCTAATAAAAAAAGTGTTAGAGTTAATTAACAGCCTAAATATATTCGAAGTTAAAATATGATGGTATTATTTTATTTATTTTCTCAAATTTTGTAAAAGTCTAATCAATAAATAATAAAGTGTATAATAAAAAGATGATATCAAACCCAGATTGGCAAATGTATTTTTAAATTCAGGAATTAGAATGAATACGTCCAATATGAACCAATTATATTTATCTTGATTGCGAAATGTATTTTTCAAAACTTTGTCTCAAGTTATTATTATATTCATTCGTATTCTAGTTTCCACATATCTATTACAACATAAATGCACTACTTTATAAATTTCATAATGAACATACTTAAATCTGATAGTATTGTTCTCTTGAGCCAAACGTTATGTTAAATATTTTATCATGTGCTAAACTTATGAAAAAGGTTGTATACTTAGTTTATTGTTTAGACAATGATGTGAGATTAATATATACCCTAATTCCTTCATTATATAATTGCTAGTTCAGTGAACCATCATTTAACTTATTCCATTATTTTCTTTTCATTATAATAATTATAAGTTATTGTATAATAAAATTTCTTTAATGAAATTGTATTAAATATTCCCTCGGATCTTATTTCATAGTTCCAATTTAATATTAACTTAACTATTTAAATTAAGACATGCTAGATAGTAGAGTTATTTAATATCCTAATTTCTTTTAAAGTTAAATTGTATCTAATATAAAAGTGTAGTCAGATGATGGAAGGGATCAAATTGAAATTATAATTTATTAGCTTGAATAAATCAAACTTTATTGATTTCTATCATTTGGTTTATTAACAAATGAGGCATATATCTTATTTTAGTGATCAATAGTATTTCTTCCTTCATTTATTTATATTCTATATGTTCTTGACTTTCTATAATGCTCCACTGAGCTAAGCTGTACGTCCGGCATAAGTAGAAGAGTCTCAATCCTAATTCAAAGCAAAATATAGTTGTTAATTTATTCTATTCATTAATCGAATTGGCATCCTGGGCATTTGTTCATATAATGTGTAGGATCAGTGTTAAGTAGTGGGGTTACAATATATATATAAATGATAAGCAAAACAAGTTATAAATTTTATATAATACAAAAGTATAATACCCATTATTAAAAAAATATTATATGTAATATACAAACAATTTAACGGTAAAACAAAAATATAAAATTTTAAAATTGTTAGTAGCGCTTTAGATTACATAGTAATCCTTGTCAGCGATAAATGAATTTCAAATTTTAACGTTATGTAAATTTTCATAAGCTGTGTATAACCATATTTGCAACTTGCCTATTAATAACATTATCTTTAAATTTATATATTAAAATGACTTCTTTAATTTTCCTCTTTTTATGATTTCTTTCTTCCATTAATATATTTATTTCATTAATAAACATAAACCTATAATTATAAGTTTTTTCATGGTCAAAGAACAATGAGCTATATTAAGTTGACTATTTACAGTATTTTAACCCAGTTATATAATAAATGATGCCCCTTTAATCTTTTTTCCACAGAACATCTCGATTCACCGATATATATATATCCTATTATATCCACGTGAAATCTGATAAATTATATTACTTTTTTTGCATTTTAAGAATTATAATCTTAGAATTATTAATTAATCTATTAACATTAGTAGGAACAAAAAATGAAATATTATACTCTTCTTTAAATATATTCTGAATTAATTTAGATTGAATGTTATTTATAAATGGCATAGATATCCACTTTTTGTTATCCAAGACTACATTACTAATCCTCTTCTTTTTGTTAAATCGTTTTTGTATCACAATAATAAATTATGTAAATATGGTAGTGATAAAATTTTAAATATTGAATGTTTTGCTAATGAACTTATAAAAGTTGGTTATGATAAAAAAACAAATTCTATGTACAGTAAATTCATATAACAATAAGAAGAGGACTATTAATGTAGTCTTGGATAACATAAAGTGGATATCTATGACATTTATAAATAACATTCAATATAAATTAATTGAGGATATATTTAATGAAAAGTATTAATATTTCATATTTGTTTCTCCTAATGTTAATAGATTAATTAATAATTTTAAGTGTATAATTCCTAAAACACAAAAAAGTAATATAATTTATAAGATTTCATGTGATTGTAGTAGAATATATATCAATGAATCAAGGTGTTGTGTGAAAAAAGATTAAAGGAGCATCAATTATTATTCTAATTGGATGAAAATTACAGTAAATAGTTAATTTAATAAAGCTTCAATGTTCTTTGACCATGAAAAAAACTTGTAATTATAGGTTTACATTTAATATTAATGAAATAAAAATATTAATGGAAGAAAGAAATCATAAAAAAGGGAAAATTAAAGAAGCCATTTTAATAGATAAATTTAATGATGATGTTATTGATAGGCAAGTTGCAAATATGGCTATACACAGCTTATAAAAATTCATATAACAATAAAATTCGTAATTCATTTATTGCTCACTAGGACTACAATGTAATTGAAATTGCTACTAAGAAATGTAAATGTTAATATTTTTGTTTTACTGTTAAATTATTTAAATTGTTTGTATATGTGTATATTGAAAATAGATATATAAATATCTTTATATATCTCTCTCTCTCTCTCTATATTGAAAATAGATATATAAATATCTTTATATATCTCTCTCTCTATATATATATAGTTTCTAGTCTTCCAACCCTTCATTGACGTGAGAGACAACTAGGACCGAAACCATGGTCTGGAGGCAGGAGACAACGAAAAGGATATTGATTTCTATCTCTCTCAGCATTTATGTAAACAAGCTTTTTAGGAGCTATTGGTAACGCTCCATCTAGTGTGATATATATATATAAAATAAGGTGATATGTCACATGAGCTACATAGCTTGTAATTACCAATATGTAATAAACAGCAAATATCTCTAACCAAGTTTTTTATTAATTTTATGATAAATACTTTAATAATTAAATAAGATTGGTTAGAGTTATTAGGCCTTTATATATATATATATATAGAGAGAGAGGGGGGATAGATAGATAGATAGATAGATAGATAGATAGATAGATAGATAGATAGATAGATAGATAGATAGATAGATAGATAGATAGATAGATAGATAGATAGATAGATAGATAGATAGATAGATAGATAGATAGATAGATAGATAGATAGATAGATAGATAGATAGGTAGGTAGGTGGATAGATAGATAGATGGATAGATAGATAGATAGATAGATAGATAGATAGATAGATAGATAGATAGATAGATAGATAGATAGATGGATAGATAGATAGATAGATAGATAGATAGATAGATAGATAGATAGATAGATAGATAGATAGATAGATAGATAGATAGATAGATAGATAGATAGATAGATAGATAGATAGATAGATAGATAGATAGATAGATAGATAGATAGATAGATAGATAGATAGATAGATAGATAGATAGATAGATAGATAGATAGATAGATAGATACATTTTCTATTTTCTGATAAATGCTACAAGAGACCACATTTGAAATCTTTAGCTAGTTATGTCTCTCTTCAGTGAAACCAGACTTGGAATGGGACAATCCCAGGAGATTTTGAATGTGTTCGCATTTAGTATTAATCATAAAAATATATAATAAACTTATTTGGAATTATTAGCATGCTCATTATTTTACATATTTGTAAATGCATAAATGTTGAAATGTATTCTAATGAATTGTTAAGTGTTGAATATAATTATGATCATATTTATTATACTATTAAATTTTTTAATTTGAAAAAAAAAATACAAAAATAAAAATAAGATTAATAATGATGTAAATTCTTCTTATAATAAAGTTTGGATATCAATATCATATATTTCGAATCAACGGGCAAGTTTCATATAGAATATTTAAAAAGGTATATGTGACATTGCATTTTATGCACCACCTACATTAAATATATTAATAAATAACTGTATAGATAAAACCTTGTTTACAAATAAATATTGTATCATTTATAAATAGATGTGTAGGCGTGGTAGTATATATATATATGAGTCAAGATACACATTGGAGAAATGGAGAAAAGAACAAAAGAGCACTTGGTATTAAAAAGTTTACAAAATACAAAACAAAATTCTAAATATAATGATAACTTATTGCCTTTGTTCTTATAAATGCCAACAGAGAAAAAATTCAAAATCTCTTTCAGCAATCCTACCTCCAGACAAAGTGGCTTCGAGTTTATGGCCATAAGCTCAAACCCAATTGGTCAGGATGTAGGGTTAATTAGAGAGATTTTGAATTCTTTCTCTGTCAGAACTAATAAAAACAAACCTTGTTTAGAGCTATTGGTTAGTTTCATTTAGTGATTATTTAAATGCAAGCTTAAAGAAAGTTATGAAATGTATAACTTAATTTATTAATGATTATAAGTGTACCTTTGATGGCTTTTGCAATGCTGTATTGCAAAGGCAAATACTATATGTTGAAACTGAGCTGAATTGAGACCCATATAACTATCTAGTTTGCAAAGTTGGCTTTGAAGACATTTATTTGTCCGAAAAGTTCAGACTTTCAAATTGATAGAGATGTGTTTCATAAGTGATAAATTTTTAGTTAGTATTTTAGATCTAGTTTCTAGTGCAACACCTTTACTGAAGTGAGATATAAGCTCGAAACAAATTGGTCTGGAAGTAGGGTTAATGATAAAGATTTTGAATTATTTCTTTGTCGCCACTTATAAAAACAAAGCTTGTTTAGAGCTATTGGTAAGCTCCATCTAGTGATAAATATATATATATATATATATATATATATATATATATAAAAAATATAAAAAATATTAATACAAAAAAATCCTTCGCCCCCTGTTTAAAAATTAAATCAAAAAAAAAAAAAAATTTAAATAATTTTAGGTTTGATATGATATTTTTAAAAAGAGGGAAAATAGATATTATAAAAATAATGTTTTTTAATTTTATAATTTTTTTTAATATATATATATATATATATATATTGTAACCGTCGGAATTGTTGAATGCTGTATTCCATTTAAATTGAAGAAATAAGGCCCAAAATGTTGGTACCAATTTGTAACTGATTGAATTGATGGATGAAGGTGATGGTTAGGATGATCAATCTGATCTGATAAAAAAATCTAAAAATCTAATTTAAATTAATCTGGTCTAGCTCAATCGGGTCGCTGTTATGTAATAAACCATCACAAAGCACAAATAATCTCTCTTAAAGTTTAATTTACTTAAGTTATATGTGAAATGAAGACATAATGAGACTATCTGCTCCAGACATCAACAAATCCGTCACAATTACAACATAAATTGCAAAGAGCAGTGAAACCAACTACTATTGCCCTAAACAATAATATAGGATTAGGCTAACTACTAGATTGGCAATCTAATCAAAATCAAATCCAATTAATAACTAAAACAGATTCCAATATATATTTTATTAGCCTGTTACTGTTATAGTAATTTAAATCTACTTTATTATTTAAAGAGGCTGCCTTTTTAACTTATGGATAAGCTTCTAAGTATCCGTAATAGTACTTTACGAAACATTTGTTTACATATAGACATTATTTAAATATCAAAACAAAAATAATACTTGAACCCGAATATACATATATCTATTTTAATAAACGCTAAATAGAAAGATAAACACTCGTGTCAATAAGCGATATACAATTCTTTCTACTTCAATCTCTAATTAATAATTTTCTGTGGGCATCAACTGGTTTTATTATAATTTTATAAACACTTTGAAAATTTATGCGCTCACTTAAATGTTTAAACAAATTAATAGACGTCGATGGTTTACTAAGAAGCTACAAAATAATTTATAAATAATTCACAAATATCTTCCAATAAAATGATGCTTAATTAGTGCTTCGTTTAGGTTTTAAAATAGAGTACTTCACTGGAGTTTAATATCAACACTCTATTAGCTCATCTCTAACTTTACAATGTCCAATTACATAAAAGATATATCGAGCTTCTATTGGATGTTTATTCACCTGTGAGTATTAATACAACTTGTTTGAAATTTTAAACAATTGAATAAAAATTGATTGGCAACAATTAAAACATATGATTATATTTGATATTTATACAAATCAAAATAATATTCAATTAAATCGGCCAATGAAGTTTATTCTCTTCATTTTATAGGAGTTTAAAAAAAATATCCAAGACGAATTATTCTGAACCAAACGATAAAGTATAATCTATTTAGATTTTTATGATGGAATCAGACAAACATGAAATGATTGACTTTGTAATATTAACTAAGATAAATGATATGTATATATAATATTCGAATGCAAATATAAATATGAAATTCATATAGAAACAAAATAAAATACTAATAAGCAAAACATACCTTATCTTATATTCCAATTCGCTTGCCAAGCTGAGTTTGAATCCTATTACTTAAATAGCTACGCCGTCTTGTATAATCCAAATAAAACAAAATAATTAAACTAGTCTTGACATTTAAATTAACTCAATTTATTAGATTATAGAAAAGAAAATTGGCAATATTAATGATAAAATACATCCGAAATGACTTTATATTTTAGATTGGTTGACTAAATAAAATGATCAAATTGCTATGTGTATCTCTATATATGTGTTGCAATAACGATAACGACAAAAAAAAAATGAATGAGTAAATGACGGGAAAGGCTCCTAGATATTTTACTAAAAAATTTACATATAACCGATACCAAAATGTGAAATAGGAGGGTATCAAAATCTATTTGTTTATCAAAATAATTACGGATAAATGAATATGAAATAATAAATATATTTGAGTCTTTCCAATCTTTTTCATTTAATAAATTATATTACTTTTAGAGATAATTAAAAAAAATCATCCCATTTTATTACATATAAAAAAAAAATTAATACACACACATTTCATATAAAAAAAAAATCATACCATATATATATATATATATATATATGAGTCTGTTCGTTCACTTTTTATTGGCCCATTGATTGACTTCAGTTCTTATGGTGCAAAGAGAAATTTCTCTGTCAGAAATAATAATCGCAAACTTTATAAGGCTTCACAAAAAGTTTTCTTTTTGTTTTTTCATCCGAAGAGGTGAGTGCACTTTGATTATCCCTTTTATGATGTGAATTGATCCAGTGGGTTCCTGTTCCTTTAATCGTGAGACGATGTTTACGCCAATCCATTTTTTTTTATAAAGCTTTTTTTTTTTATTTCATAGGTTTTTTTTTTTTTTACTTTGCTGTCGCTTCCCCGGAAACTCTTTCCGCAACTGCCCGCTAAATGATTGAACGGGCAGATAATTCCACTATTTTTCCATGTTTTATGGTTTTACACACAAAAAAAAAATATTGAAAAAATTTATTTGTTAAGACACAGAAAATAGATCTATCCTTTACTATTGCAAAATGATAAAGAGTCCTGTTATATTCTGTCGCGTCTTTTTTATATGTTCTCTTTCTGACGTTTTTCGTATCTTGACGACCATACAAAATTACTCAATTAAAAACTCAATTCTATCAATTTTCTTATAGTTTCTTTTCACGCGGTTTTTGGGGTAAGTTCGGAGAAAAAGATACATGAAAATTAAATCCAAATTCGATTACAATTTTTTTTATTTTATTTTACAAACCAAAATACAAAATTGATATAATAACCTTTTAAATTATTGATAAACATCAATAATTTACACATATCTATATTTTTTAATAATAATATTTTTTTTAAATTAATTTATAAACACATATACACAACACAAAAAACATTGAACTGTATATAATAATGTTACTATGGTGACTGCATTCATATATGAAATATATAAAATAATATCGATCCTATTTAGTTAAACTTAAATTGTACTGAATTGTTTATTATTTTTTTTTTATATATATATATATATATACCTGGATCATCAATATGAACATTCACATATATATATATATATATATATATATATATATATATATATATATATATATATATATATATATATATATATATATATATATATATATATATATATATATATATGTTAATTCTAATATTTTCATGGATACAAGATGTCATATTATTATTACTATTTGCGGGATATTCCATATAGGTAAAAAAGCTAAATGCTGACATTTCAGTACAATATCAGCTACCTTCCTCAGAGCGTTCTCTTTCTCAAATTAAAATAAGAATGTGTGTGAGATTTAAAATCATTTTTAAAGATTAACAACATTTGGAAGAAGCTATTGGAAGAGAAAATAAATTTTAAAACTTCTCAACCAATATATGAGGAGAAAGAAAACAATAAAAACGATTTTAAATCTCACGTGCATTCTTATTATAATTTGAGAAAGAGAACGCTCTGAGGAAGGTACTTGATATTGTACTGAAACGTCAGCATTTAGCTTTTTTAACTACATGGAATATCCCGCAAATAGTAATAATAATATGACATATATATATATATATATAATATGACATATATATATATATATATATATTGTAACGATATATAAATATGTTGTTACATTAAATTGAAATAAAAACTTTTAAGTTCGCAAATAAAAATAAATGTATTAAAAAAAAAAAACTAAATGCTAAAATTAAAATGTTTGTTAAACGTATATATTCGCACAGATGCTAAACTTTAAAAAATATTTTTTTTAAATAAAAAAAGTATTTGAACATACTTTTTTGATAAAAAAATACAAGATTTAAATATAGAAATATTTTAATAAAGAAATAACATAGGTAAAAAATAAAAACAGGTATTAATTAATTCCTGTAATCTGTAAATGGAAATGATTGTTTATTAATTGAAAAGCAAGCTAGCTTTAGGGCTCTTGTTTAATTAAAAAGTCAGATGAAAATTAGATAAGAGAATAAAGATAAATTAGTTTGACCAATGGAAGCACCAAGCCTCAGCCCCGACCCGAATGAACAGGATGGATTAGTGACATTTTGTTGGTTGAATCTGTGTGGATACTATAAAAAGAGAAATACAGTTTTCCTGACAGTTTTTGGAACTTGATTTGGTGAGACGAACGACAAGATGCACTTGTCATTCTCTCTCACTTATTTAAAAAAAAAAATGAAATGACTGTGATACCAGAATGGAACCAGCTAAATGCTACCTCCAGAACATCAGGGCGATCTTCCAATGGAGACCTCGTGGGAATTAAAAACAGGAATCTGGACTCTTCTACAGTGAGCTATGAACTTTACAATTTTAAAAAAATAATAATTAAGAACTTTCATTCAAACTTTTAAAATTAGCTAACCTAAATTTAAAAAAAGGAATTCTTATCTGATTTTCAAATTGACAATTAATATTTAAATTTTATATATCTGACTTATGTTTCAAATTAATTATAAATGTTTAAGT
This sequence comes from Epiperipatus broadwayi, assembly GCA_028023455.1. Taxonomy (NCBI): domain Eukaryota; kingdom Metazoa; phylum Onychophora; class Udeonychophora; order Euonychophora; family Peripatidae; genus Epiperipatus; species Epiperipatus broadwayi. The sequence goes on from JAQFVV010006586.1 coordinate 112,215, forward strand.
TTTACACATTTGCTTGTTAAAAGAAAAAAATATCATTTCCATTTTATTATTTTTTATTTGTATTAATATTTATCGTTTAAATTATTAAATGCAGGAAATTTAAGTTGGGTATAGACGTTGCATAGATTCATTAGTGGTTAATTAGGTTGCTGTTTCATGGTTGGTTGAAATATATAAGTCATCATGTCACTGCAGCATCTTGCAGTGAATGCTATTGGGTTTTTTTTTGTATTCCCTACGCAATTGACAATCAATGACTTTGAATTTTGATCAGTTATGTTTATTTTGGAATGTTTTTGACCATGGAATCTGTGCACCCAATCTGTACTCAACATTTTAAAACAAATTTTATAAAATTCATCTGTGCGAACATAATAAATGTTAAATTTAAGTTGGGCGTGAATGGCTGTATAGATTTGTAAAGTTATATATAGTTTAAGGGAGGGTAATCTTAGGTTATTCATTTCATAGTTGAATTAGCTCAATGGATTGGATATATTTTGTGTAATTAGTAGATGTAGTATGAGATCCGCTATGGGCAGGATTGCATATATATGCCACACACCTTCTTTTTGCTTATGGATGGATTTGTAAGTCGGCAAAGGACCGCAATCCATTCCTATGGAGTTTTTTGTTTATTGTTCTACTTGCCAACGGATGTAGCATTCCTGTTGGTGGAGAGACAATGTCTTCTCTAACTCTACTTACTGTTCAGATGTACATTCCTGACAGTATATTATTTTGTGTTGTCGTATTTTCATGCTACATTGAATACATAAATATATCAGATGGATTGGCACCGGTTTGACTGCGAACTTTTTGGCCTAAGGTGAAATAAGGGATAGAATATTTTTCTTTTCAAATACAATCTATATAGTCTATTCATACTCGATCCTCTAAATAAATATTAAACTCATGATTGCAATCTATTTAAATGTAAATTTAAAGATTAATATAGAAATCTAAAATGTTAAATTTATTCCTCAAATTAGAATAATTTTATATATGCATAAATAAATATTTTTATGTGTTACTTTCTGGCAGTGGCTTTTATTTTTTTATATTTAAGATATAAAGTTATATTTTACAACCTCTGCTGTTCCACTGAGCTAGTGACTTGGGCTAACGATCTGAATATTTAAATAAAGTGGAATCTTAACAGCACGTATCTGCCTACTTTATAAATTTTTCTAGGCTATAATGCCTAGTTGGCACCCATGTAGCACAGATTGCGGTTAGTTTCAATCTTCACTTCTGTTTCGATCGTTTCAATATATATATACAAATAATTTTCTCATTTTCAATTTATTTTTTCTCAAATTATGAGGACAAATACCTGAAATGCCTCATTTTCAAAGGAGTGTGTAAATCAACATTAATGGATTGTTTCTCTATCTTATAGTAGAAAAAGAAAGATTCAAAAAATAATTCTTATAAATCAATGTGAAGGTTCTATAATATCATAGACAATCATAAAACTGATATACACCTTCTCTTAGTATAAAAAATAAGATAAGATTTTTTGTTCCCAAAGAGTCAGTTGGTAATTATTAGAAGATAATCAAAAATATGTCTGGGTAAGTTCTGTATTACTATTTATTTATACCATTATATATATATATATATTGTGTACCGGTTGGAAAACGTCTATCGTTTCAACAAGAATCAACTTGAGTCTGACGACATACAAGATATATAAGTTAGTTACATCATGAATTTCGCCTATTTACCTACATTCTTAGGTCAATGATCTAATCAATAACATTTCTCAATGATAACATCGAATTCATTCATTTTCACCATCCCAGAGCCAAGCCTTTGAGCATGAGATTCATTATAATTATATTTTAATGAGAACTTGGGTAAATGCACTTATATGTACAACTTAAACTAAAATATTAATTAAAATAAAAAGTAAATGAAACGATTCGAAAACTCTGGAAATTTAATTTTATATATATATTAAACTCATTAATGATTAAAATTTACATTTGATTTAAGCTCACTAAAAACAAAGTTATTTATATTAGTTTTAGATTTGCATAGCAGGTTTATAGGAGATCGCATCTTTTAGGACAGATTTACATTAGCAGTTATCTTTTACTTTTCTTTGATTTGCATAAATTTTATTTGTTTATTTTTTTTAAAAAAAAAACAGCAACAAAACTGATTTAAATTAAATAACCACGGATTTTGAATATATCCAAATTTTCCGTTCACATTTATTACAAAGTAGTGAGATGATTTTGATCAATCAGCCTGTTTAACATTTGACAACTGATTGTATAAAAGGAATAAACATTTTCTTTCTTATTTAAATATTTTAAAGCATTTTATATTAAACTGATGTCAATGAAAAAAACAATGATAATAAAATTGATCTGACGTCTTACTGAAATGATACAAGAAAAGAAAATCATTTATTTTACTTTTCTTAGTGAATAACAATTAAATCTTAATTAAAATAACATTTTAATTTTATGCGAGAAACTTACTGGAACAGCATTAAACTATTGAAAAATAACACGACAGTGTTTAGAACTGTAAGCTATTATGAAAAAAATAGAACAGTTAAATCATCAAGCTTGCAGACAACCTAAATTTTACCTTCAACTTAGTCATTCTTTATAAATTTATAATATGAATTCATTAAACTACAAAGATTTAACTAATCACGGATCAATGCAAAAGAATTCGTTACTCAGGCTGAAGATTCTGGAGTAGAATTATTTCTCTATGGCTTACATATTTAGATAGGCAATGAAATAAAAGTAAAACAATGTCAAGTTAATAAACATATGAATGCAAATAAAAGAAAAAAAAAACATTTTGGGTCATACGAGCCACTTGACAGATACTTGCATGCCTACACCAATGAAGAAAAGGGGTTCAGTACACCGCCATGTTGCGACACAAATACTGAAGAGAGATAGGAATTATAGGGGCCACATATCTACCTGTATGGATATCATGTATACTACTCAACTCTACCTCAATTACTCTTTGGCCCACAGACATATGTGTAACTGGGAGTCAGCTCCTAACACAAATAATTGGCCATTTTAGGTCTGTTCAAACTACTCCGAGCATTCCTTATTAACACGAGATATTATAATAACCAAATGGGAATAATTATAATTAAACAGCCTTAAATAATCTGATACTGCATAGAGATCAACCTGTGCAACCAATCACTTCACATTATATTTAACTAACAATACAACATATCTATAGAATAAAGAAAAATATTTCTGGAATAGATTCCCCCTTCCCACTTTCCTAATTTTTAACTTTAAAAAAGGGCAAGATAATTAACTGATGCTTCTCCAGCAGCGCTGTTTCCAGGTCAAAATATATAGCATTCTATTTTATTTCAAATTTAACAAAATCTAAAATTATAGAATCTTTTCCAGGGGAATTTATAGCAAAATTATTTTAATGATTGACGTAAGTGTATTTTAATATACATATATTTGACATAACTTCACTTGGGAGAAAGATAAAACAATTTATTTTATTTTAAAATTAATTCTTTCCTTGCTAACTTCCCTTCACACTTATGAACACAATTTTCTCTTTAGCAAATGAACTTCTTTCAATCCTCGTGATTGAAGTTTGTCAAAAAAAAAAGCAAAACATGAAATGTATACCATTGAAATTAACATACAACAAATAACTATATTTTCATTTTCAATAAACATATTAAAAAATATTGTGAGTTTGAATTATAGAATATTTTAAATAATTTAAAAGAAAAAGATTAAAGAGTCGATTAGGCATTTAAGATAAAATTAATTGCATACTTTTAAACTTTAAGAAGTTTCAATTATATTTTAATGATAATTAATTTAGGTTTTAAAATCTGGATGACAGGACTTGAAGTTTTGCAGCATTTACCTGGAGGTTCCCCAGAGTGAGTGTGCAGGTGAATGTTGATGTCTGGTGGCATTTTTCTCAAACAGACTATGGCAGTGGGTCTGAGGAAGGAACAAGTTGTGATTTTCTCCTTAACTACTCAATAAACATTTGCTACTAGTGTGAAGACGTTCAGCAACTTTCAACTTTCTTTTTTCGCCGCTTTTGGCAGCCATCTTTGTAACTAGTCTTAAAAAGTGTCCCTTAGTGTTTTACAGTTTTAGGAAGACGGGACGACTGTCCCTCTACCTTTACGTCTGTTATTCAAGGTAAGTCAACTTTTTAATCATTTTATATGATGGAAAGTGATAATATAACCGATAAAACTAAAAATAAAGTAAGCCCCGATCTCAGCATTCAACCCAACAATGCGATCATCGGCCGTAAATTGTATAGCCTTAGATCTAATCTAAATGCATCTAAACCACCCGTTAAAACAAATAAAAACCCACAAATGAGTAAATCAAAAGAAAATTCCATTGCAAATATCAACAAAAGTTTAGAAAATATTCAACTTACCCCTAATACAAACAATAGAATAAATATCTCGTCAAGCGAAACTATTGATACAAGCGAAAACCAATCATTACCTCTCCGAAGCCTTTACTCAACCACAGAAGATTATAATGAGCAATTTCCTTTGCCCAACAATTCAATTAAAACTATATCTGGAAATAAACAAAATTACCAACAAAATGATACCAACGAAATTTTTAAAGTAAAACATTTTCCACCAGAGGTCGACAAAACCAGTACTGTGTCAGTACCGTTTGTCAACAGTAAATTTAAAAATAAAAAAGAAGAAATAAATTATAAAACTGATAAATTTCATTCTAAAACAATCAAAGATTTTAGCTCAGAACAATCCATTGCTACATCAGCTAACATGCAAGCTAAACCAATTACCTCAATATCAATATTGGAAAATCCCACTACGTATGCAAATATCGTAAGGTCAAAAAATTCTGAGAGCATCTCTGAAAATATTAAGACCGATAATCTCAACGAATTATATTTGAATCTCACAGAATTAGACATAGAAAAAGAATCAAACACACAGGAAAATGTCTCTTTTAATATAAACAATATTAACGATGATATGTTCCTAGAAATAAACAATGAGTTCAACAAAATGATACCCAACTCTCTATATAAATCGTTTGCAAACTATTACAGCGATAAGTCTTTAATCTTAGCCATAACAAATCATCAATGTGCTTTATATAAATTCCCTGTAGAACAACTCTACAGTCTAATCAATCAAAACCAATTAGGCAGAGGCATTCACATGATCCTTAATCATCCCAATGACCGCTATGTGATCGTAGAGTTTAAAACGTGGGCAGACCGAATGAATTTTAAAAATAACTACAAATCTTTAGGAAATTATATACTATGCTCCATAGATATGAACCATCCAGTTACACTATCTGGCAGAATTCAAAACTGCCTTGCCCACTTAAATGAACAAGAAATACAAGACATCCTTATTAATTATGGTTCAGTTAGCAAATTTAAACACCTATTAAATCCTCACTTCGAAGATCAAATCCTGTCCAATACAGTTACCTTCACACTTACATTAAAGAAAAACATTATACCCACTGACATACCCACTATTATTACAGCAAGAGGCTCTCCTATGGTTTTGACATTCAGAGGAGTACAACCACAATGTTTCTTCTGCCTTCAAAGAACACACCTCATTAAAGACTGTGCAGCAAGAATATGCACACACTGTGGTATTAAAATGAATAAATTTCACAAATGTCCTGGTAGACCTATTAACAAGTCCTTAAATAGACAATCATCACATAGGACTAATTCAAACAGCAACCTCACAAACCCAGATATTCAGATTCAAATAAATCCTCCAACAAAACCTTCCACATCCAAAACTATATTTCAAAATGAAAATATTCAAGAAAGAACAAACGTCAACCTTTACACTAATAGTAGTAAATCAGAGAACCAAACAACAACAAATACTGCTCCTAAACCAATCACGCAAACTAATAATACTCAAGATCAAACATTCGAAACAACTTATACTAATCCCCAAGAAATAATATTAGGTCAAACTCTTTCTACAAAAGAAGATAATATGACCAAACCATCTAAAGAGAACAAGATAAACCCAGGCGATGAAGAAAATATACTCAAAAAATGTCAAAACAATTCTTCCAATATAACTCCTAACCAGCTTAAAACAACTGATAACAACCCTAAACAGAGTGAACCACAAACTAACTGCAATTCTTCAACTCCTGCAAGAATTAACCTACCAGACGAAAAGATCCATCAAACACCCAACCCGAAAGTCAGCATGATCGAAGATTCACAACTGTTACAGCAAACAGAGAATGTCTCAAGTCTAAAATTCGAACAAAAATCTTATGACAATAAAATAACACTACTATCAAAAGAACAGGAAAAGGAAAACAACACTAATCAACTTCAAAATCCTCAAAAAATTGACACAACAAATACCCAAAATACAATTAAGAAAATTAAAAGAAAATCAATTCGCTCAGATAAATCAAGCTCTGATGATGACAGCTCCCACCCGGTACTTTACTCACCACCCCCTCTAACAAACAAATCTCCGATAAATCCAACTCAAAGCTTCACAAATCCATAGAAAAAAGAGGAAAACCATGGATCTTACAACCTTAGATACCATTGATTCTCCCGATGAATCTCAGACAGATTACTCTACTCCATCAGACACCGAAGACTTCATGGATGCGATTCCTCAACCAACAAATATATCACCAAGCCATCTACAAGTTCAATCACAAGTCTCTGACTGCCTAACAACATCAGACCTCATTAATATAGAGATGTCCCACATTCACTTGGATCACTTTGCTGAGGACGGTTTGGATTAATCTATCATGTTCTGCAAAATAGCTGGCATAAACATTCGCGGCATCAACTCAATCGATAGAGTTCTTGCTATTAAAAACTGGCTCTCACTCTGCTCCCCACATATACTTCTTATGGGCGAAACCAAACATCACTATAAGACTGACCGTAAAATAATATCTCTTCTCTCCTCTCTCGGATTTACTAGATTTTCCATCGGCCATTCAGCTTCAGGTGGAGTCGGTATTCTTCTTAGCAAATCAGCACCACCAAAAAGTTTCAACATTCTATTCCTAGATGCCAATATTATTATTATAGAAATAGATTATTGGGGTTATCCGATCATCATAGCTTATATTTATACAGCCAAAGACACCTCTCAATATCTAAAAATAGTTCATATCCTAAATGCCATCAACGCTAGCAGAGCCTCCCCTACCATTCTTCTCGGAGACTTTAACACCACCTACAATGACTTCAACAAGAGATTTTTGCATACCAGACTCTCAAAAAAATCAAGAAACATGATCAGCTCCTTGCCTCCAGTAAAGTCTTTGACGACACCTGGTCTCTAACCACTCTATCCTTTTCCTGATTGTCAACTCCCACCTACCTAGAATACTAGAATAGACAATATTAAAAAGAAAATAGTCGTGTTATTAAATAAAAAAAAAAAAAAAGCTAATAACATTCATCAAGTTCTCAGTTTCTCATATTCTACACAAACCCTTCATTATACCTAACCACATAAGTGTATAACAACTACTAACTAACATATTCTAGCCATATGTTAATCAGAACTTTTTATAATATTATTGTACAATTTATTCATTAACTTATCCATTATCAAAATGTAAACACTATTTATTACTAATAAAATTTTTTTGTTGAAATGAACTTTCTTTTTTCTTTCTTTTTTTCTTAAAAAAAAAAAAACACTATTTATACAGTAGATCAAGTATTTGGACTATGCACTGCCTGAGGTGATTTTTCTTCAGATCTTATCTGATAGAAAATAAATTCATACTTTGGAAAGTTTATATCTCAATAAGGATCAATAGAGATTCCTATATAATTTTATATTTGTTTTTAATTTATCTACCAATGTGGAATCTCCATTAATGAATTAATAGAAATTCCAAAGTAATGGCTTTTTGTAATTTCTAAGTGCTTTAATTTGACATTCATTTTAAAATTCTTACTGAGGTACAAATCTCTCAAAAAAGGCCATCTTGTATTCTTAATAAAAAATACATTTTAAATATATATATAAACACGTATAAATTTGACATTCATTTTAAAATTCTTACTGAGGTACAAATCTCTCAAAAAAGGCCATCTTGTATTCTTAATAAAAAATACATTTTAAATATATATATAAACACGTATAAAAATTCAAAACTTACATTTGATTTTTTTCTTTTTAATAGCATACAATAAATTAGTGTGTTAGTGTAAATAAAACAATATTATGTGTATGTAATTCCCGAAGTAAATCCTAGTAATCTATTCAGGATACTTATATTTAAAATGTTATAATGAAAATAATAAAAGAAACCATTAAAAAATATGCGTTCCTATATTTACATTGGTAGGCTTCAATTAAACACTCTTAGTAAGTGGCTAGGTAGGTCGGACTGAAACGAAAATGTGAATCAGATTTACCATTTCAGTGTGTATATATATATATATATATATATATATATATATATATATATATATATATATATATAACATATTTTGCGGGTTCATCCATGTTAAAAACTTTTAATATTAATATACTGACGTTTCGATTTGGCCACACAAGTCATCTACAGAGTTATAAAAGATAGAAAGACGGTTGTAGAGGTGCTACAATCACTGATTTGAAAAAAAAAAAACGTTAAAGTTCCACCAATAGCAAAAATGTTAAATTTAGGAATGTTTTTTTAAAAAAATCTTTCCAAATAGGAGGAAATTTACATGTATCAACTCGCTTATTGATACAATCTGGCCTTTTAAGTATCTCAATGGCTTCTCTAATTTTGCATAGGTAGAGATTATCACATCTGGATATGATCCTGGTACTAGAAAAATCAATTTTATGACCTGAATCTATAGTATAGAGTGAGAGTACTGATGATGATGAGTGTTGTTTAACTGCATTAGCATGCTCATCTCTCCTAACAATGATGTGACGATTACTCATACCTATGTAAGAAGCTTTACAATTTTTACATGAGATTTGATAGACACCATGAGATTCAAGAGGGGATTGAATCCTTAGGCTTGGTTATTATATTGCTGATCTTTTGATGAGTAGAAAATGCTGTATCTATATTATAGCATTTTAAAATATGTCCGATACTGTCTGTAGTTCCTTTTACATATGGAACACATATCATAGTAGCTGATTTATCATCTTTTTGTTTCCTATTTTGTCTATTTTGGGCTTGAAATAAAGCTTTTTTTATAAATTTGTAATTATAACTATTTGCTAATAAAACACTATTAATATGATTTATTTCTTCTTTCAGATGTGTCTCATCTGAAAGGTTAATTGCTCTATTTAAAAGAGTTTTGGCTACAGAAACTACCCTTTCTGTAAATGAAAAAAAATAAACTATTTGGTGATCTGGTGACTAGAACATCAACAAAAGGGAGTTTTCCATCAGACTCTGACTCCATTGTAAATTTAATATGAGGATGCATATTATTTAAATGTAAGAAAAAATCATCTAATTTATTTTTCCATGTTGCCATATGACAAAAGTGTCATCTATGTATCTTAGCCAAATGAGAGTTTTTAATGATGATGATTCTAAAGCACGAGTTTCTATATTTTCCATGAATAAATTAGCTATTACTCCTGAGATAGGTGAGCCCATAGGAGTACCAAAATTTGTCTGTAATGCTGTCCATTGTATACAAATATGTATTTAAGAGACAATGTTTAATCATATAATGTTTAATTATACAATGGACAGCATTACAGACAAGTTTTTGGTACTCCTATGGGCTCACCTATCTCAGGAGTAATAGCTGATTTATTCATGGAAAATATAGAAACTCGTACTTTAGAATTATCATCTTTAAAAACTCTCATTTGGCTCAGATACATAGATGAGACTTTTGTCATATGGCAACATGGAAAAAAATAAATTAGTTGATTTTTTCTTACATTTAAATAATATGCATCCTCATATTAAATTTACAATAGAGTCAGAGTCTGATGGAAAACTTCCTTTTCTTGATGTTCTAGTCACCAGAACACCAAATAGTTTATCTTTTTCTATTTACAGAAAGGATACACACAGAGACAGATATTTACATTTACATTCTCATCATCACCCAACTCAGATAGTTTCTGTAGCCAAAACCCTTTTAAATAGAGCAATTAACCTTTCAGATGAGACACATCTGAAAGAAGAAATAAACCATATTAATAGTGTTTTATTAGCAAATAGTTATAATTACAAATTTATAAAAAAAGCCTTATTTCAAGCCCAAAATAGACAAAATAGGAAACAAAAAGATGATAAATCAGCTATTAGAATTTGTGTTCCATATGTAAAAGGAACTACAGACAGTATCAGATGTATATTAAAATGCTATAATATAGATACAGCATTTTCTACTCATCAAAAGATCAGCAACATAATAACCAAGCCTAAGGATTCAATGCCTCTTGAATCTCATGGTGTCTATCAAATCTCATGTAAAAATTGTAAAGCTTCTTACATAGGTATGAGTAATCATCGCATCAGTGTTAGGAAAGATGAGCATGCTAATGCAGTTAAACAACACTCATCATCATCAGCACTCTCACTCCATACTATAGATTCTGTTCATAAAATTGATTTTTCTAGTACCAGGATCATATCCAGATGTGATATGTACCAGTGCAAAATTAGAGAAGCCATTGAGATACTTAAAAGGCCAGATTGTATCAATAAGTGAGATGATTCATGCAAACTTCCTCCTATTTGGAAAGATTTTTTTAAAAAAACATTCCTAAATTTAACATTTTTGCTATTGGTGGAACTTTAACGGTTTTTTTTTTTCAAATCAGCGATTGTAGCGCCTCTACAACCGTATTCCTATCTTTTATAACTCTGTGTATGACTTGTGTGACCAAGTCGAAACGTCAGTATATTAATATTAAAAGTTTTTAACACGGATGAACCCACAAAATATGTTTTTTTTATATATTAAACCCATGCAAATCTTCGTTTTAATATATATATATATATATAGTAACCTTCCCTTTAGGTTATTCAACATATACGATACCTTTTTTACTACCTACTATACTATTTTAATAATAAACCATCAAATATAATAACATTAAAGTATAAGACTCTCTATTGGTTTTGAAACTTATGATACATAAATAAAACATAAGATAGACATTAGGGACGGTTACAATATAGAGGTTTTAATCTTTAGAAAAATATAAAATACACTCCACAGTGGTATTGCTATTGTAAAAATTATCCTGCTATTATTCTATTATAATCAGTAGGAAAATTACCACCACACACAATGACTATCATAATATTTCATTTAAATAATGACTTAACTACTCTTCTATACTTTAAGAAGTTCAAAATAGTATTAAAACAAAAAACTACATTAAATTAAAATAATTAACGCTATTCTATGGATATCTCAGGGACAATAATTATTCTATTCAAAAATATAATATAACAGTTATGTGGATAATTAAATAATTGAATCACAAGAGGTATTTTATTGGGATCAAACCATTTAAATAAAATTATACTTACTATTACAAACATTGATTAACTTCGTATTTGAAAATTAATCTTAAGATAATAAAAAAAACATGGAAATTAACATCACTATCTACTTATTACTTTCACGTAAATCATTTAATTTACTTTCCTAAGATTTATTCTTATATTAATAACAATTACATACAATAGTCATTTTATTATAATTAATAGCTTTGTTATCCAATTATTATCTAATAAATCTTTACTCATTGTAATTATATCCTTTAGAATTACAAACATTGTCATATATTTTGTCAGTAACTGGTACTTTGAAGTAATGTAATACATCTATATTTATTATATAAAACATACTATTAATTTCTATTATATGCTCTTTATTTATAATAATATTTGTTTGCACTCTTGAAATAAGTCTTCAAGATTCTTTTAATATTGAGCAAAATATGAAGTACTACAAATTCCCTTTAATATTATTATGATATAAAAGTAATTGATAATTAATATATCAATTATATATTTTTGCATATATCTCTTTTAAAAAAATATGTACCAAATATATGATATGTAAAAACTCTATGTAGATTATGTGCATTAGGAATATGGTCTTGTTGTGCTAATGACTCTCAAATGGAATAAAATTACTAATACAAACTTTAAATTAAAATATTCATTTATTTACACCAATAATAATTAACAACAAACAGCTATACACTTTACGTTAAATAATTAACTAAATAATTATTTAGCTATTTACAAATTTACAATAATATTACTTACATTCATAACAGGTAGAAATAATAATTAGTCCATACATTTTAATCTTCACCTTATATTCATCATCTAGTTCATTAAAATAATACCTTCGTTTGTCTTACCATCATCTGTGTTTTCATAATATTATTATACCATTTTACCATTGAGTTAACTTGTGGTTATCTTCTTGGTCATTTTTCCCTATTTACCTTATATTTTATAACTTTAGATATTTGAATAAAATTATAATATTTAAATTACACTTCATCTTAAAATTTGTATAAAATTATTGCACTACATTTTTATCAACAAAATTAGTGCTGCTGTCGTAATATTAAAAACAACATTAATAATGTATTCAAAATAAATACTGAAATGAAAGATTTGTTTCATACAATATCATTCATTGTATACATTCTTTCTCTCCCTCATTTATATTTTCTGTCTTTCTTTGATCACAAGTATTATTATGTATATAGTAATTTATTCAGATTTTATTCAAATTCAAAGTATTTGTTTGGGTATGGTCTTCCTACTTTTATGCTAATCTGACAAAACTTAGAAAGAAAATCTATAAAATTCCTTAAATATCTAGTCAACTTTCGATGCCTACTATATTTTTATTTAACAAAGAAATTCATAGATAACAAACTGATTTTATGAAAAATACTATATTATATTATAGGAATGAAGATTTCCTTTATTTACAAGATATCATACTTTGGCACACAGTCATTTTCCTAATGATCTTACCCCAAATTATCCTGGCTTATACATCAAGAACTTACTATATATACAACACCCATGTCTCTGTGGAAAATCCTTTCATCTCCTTCTAATCAACTATATGGGTATAGCAAAGTTTAATCCTATTCACTCAGTTCTTCAGGATATTTTTATATCCTATCCTGAAATTTCAACTTATCTTTTTCTACTGTATCTTCAGCATCCATTATTATAAACTACCTCTGGCCCAATAATATACTCTAATTTTCCAATCAGATATTTCTCTATCCACATATGAAATCATGTTACAACACAAATAGCATACCTTTAGCATCATCAATATGATACTCTTTTTAATATAACAAAAGGGATCATGAATAATTTTACATTAACATTAATTATTTCCCTCACCCTCATAAATACCATTACATTGTATAATATATTTATTGTTGTTTTCATAGAATCCTATAAATATTTATTTATCACCAGTATTGTATTACCTTATCAAATATACTTTATGATAATAAATATGAAATACATCTGCAACACATTTTCCCACACTCAACTTTTCAAAATGTCTTCCTACTTAAATATAAATTTAAAATATTATACACCACACACACACTTTCATGTTTAATGCATGCACACTCTTTGTATCTCTAAGCATACTTTTCATTTTTTATCACGAATGATAATAATAAGTTAATACCTTTTAACCTTATGTACTAGATTGTATATAAAAATTATTTCAATTATTGCTTACTATATTTCATATCAAACAAAAAAATATTAATAATAAATTTAAAATTTAAAAAAATCGTTTTCTCTTTGTTTTTTTCCAAAGAACCCATTTCGATTCCAAGTTTAGCACTACCATGGTAACCAAATAGATGTACACCATTCCTCGTGAGTTTGAGTGCTTCTCATATACTCTTTTCTGCTAAAAACCATGTACATTTAAGCCAAACATTTGACAAATAGTGTCAACAAAAAATTTCTGAATGTGATGCATCGTTCATTCTTGACTAGTTTAAACTTAAACGTGCATAATTATATTATTGTTACATTTTCATTCACTTCGCATTTTATTTAATAGTTTCGTAAATTTTACATATACATAAATAAATTAATATAACTTCCTGTACCATAATGTATCATCTTCGTTATTGACATCCCCTATTGAAAAGTGAAACAAACTTTTCTGTTATCCTTTACCTTTTACTATTCCTTTCTTGTAATAATTAAAACAAGCGAAACTCACTATATATATATATTGTACCAATCGGAATGAAAGTGAAGATCGAATCTAATTGCAAACACAATATCTGCTCTACAAGGGTGCCATCTAGGCATTTGAGCCTAGAAAAATTTATAGAGTAGGCAGATATGTGCTGTTAAGATTCCACTTTATTTAAATATTCCGATTGTTAGTCCAAGTCACTAGCTCAGTGGAGTAGCAGAGATAATAAAGTATAAATTTTATTTCTTAACTATAAAAGAATAAAAGCCACTGCCAGAAATTAACACATAAAAATATTTATTTACTCACATATAAAATAATATTTAAATTTTGAGGAATAAATTTAACATTTATAATTTTATATTGATCTTTAATTCTAAATTTAAGTAGATTGCAAATAATGAGTTTACTATTTATTTAGAGGGTCGAGTATGAATGGACTACATAGGTCTGCATTTGAAAGGAAAATATTCTTCCCTGATTTAACCTTAGGCAACAAATTTCGCAATCAACTGGCGCCAATCCATCTGATACATTCATGTATTCAATGTAGCATGATACGACAACACAAAATACTATATTGTCAGGAATGTATATCTGAACAATAAGTAGAAATAGAGAAGAGATTGACTCTCCACCAACAGGAATGTGACATCTGTTGGCAAGTAGATCAATAAACAAAAAACTCCATAGGAATGGACTGCGGTCTTCTGCCGACTTACAAACCCATCCATAGGCAAACAGAGGGTGTGTGGCGTATATCTATAATCCTGCCCGTAGCGGACCTCATACTACATCGACTAATTACACAAATATATCCAATCCATTGAACCAATTCAACTATGAAATGAATAACCTAAGATTACCCTCCCTTAATATAACTTTACAACTATATAGCCATTCACGCCCGACTTAATTTTAACATTTAAATACGTTCGCACAGATTTGTTTAAAAATGTTGGGTATAGATCGATTACATAGATTCCACGATCAAAAACATTTCAAAATAAACATAAACGATCAAAATATAAAATTATTGATACCGATAATCGCAGAGGGAAACTTATAAGTAACCCCATAGTATTCACCATAAGATACTTGCGTTGTCACCAATAACTTAAAAGACATCCGAATAAATACATTTTAGATACTCACCGTAAGATATCATTATTTATCTAATGTCTATATATTTTGATCAAATATGAAAACCAAAATATAATTAACCGCAAACGAATCCATGCAAGCGTCTATAAACAACTTAAATTTCATACATTTAAAATTTAAACAATAAATAATTTATACAATTAAAATAAATGGAAATGATTTTTTTATCAATAACAAACATATAAAATTAAACATCAATTGATTTTAAACTTAAAGGTCAAATAGAAATTCCATTTTAACATTTAAATTGCTTTCACGAAAGTTCTTAATTATTTAAAAAAAATTTTTTAAGTTCATTGTCGATAGCTTACAGTAGCAGAGTCCAGGTTCTTGTTTTATATTCCCGTGACTTCTCGTTTAGAAGATAATGTTCTGGAGGTGGCATTAGCTGGTTTCTTTCGGTATCTCAATCAGTTCATTTTTAAAAATAGAGAGAGAGTGAGGTATGTGCGTCCTACCCCATCTCTCACAACAAACAGCTGGAACTGTCCAATACTCAATATTTCTCCTTTTTATATTATCCACACGGATTCACACAACAAAACGTCACCAATCCATCACTTTCGTTAGGATCCGAGCCAAGGCTTGGTGCTTCCATTGGTCCAGCTAATTTCTCTTATCTAATTTCCATCTGACCCTTTAATTACATAAGAGCCTTGAGGGCTAGCTTGTTTTTCAAATAATAAACAATCATTTCCATTTATAGATTACAGGAATTAATTAATACCTGTTTTTATTTTAACTTATATTAAATATTTTAATATTTAACTCTTGTATTTTTTTTAAAAAAAAAAAAAAAAACGTTCAAATACCTTTTTTTATTTATATATATAAAAAAAATATTTTTTAAAGTTTAGCATCTGTGTGAATATATACGTTTAACAATATTTTAATTTTAGCGTTTAGTTTTTTACTTTTATTTGCGAACTTTTATTAAGTTTTTATTTTAAATTAATGTAACGACATATTTATATATCGTTACAATATATATATATATGTGTGTGTGTCACACACAGCAAGCTAGAGTAATCCATGGATGCCAGAAGGCTTGTGCATAAAATCTCCATCTAGTGCCTACTCATCCAATCTCCCCAGACTAATTTCTGGCTTGTGGCCTTCATCAGTGAGGAGCCTTGGATCTGAAAGCACTGCACTCAGATTCAAGGTTCCTCACTGATTAAAGTCACAAGCCAGAAACTAGACTGGGAGATTGGATGAGTAGACCCTAAATGGGAATTTTATGAACAAGCCTTCTGGCATCCATTGATTACTCTAACTTGCTACATGTGTGTGGCAATAGTATAGTGAGTGTGTGTGTTTTAATAACAGTTAAAAGCAAGCATAAAAAATGGTGATCATGTGATGTTTATTGGTTCTTACAATAATACAATAAGATTTCACCTTCTAAAGCATGATAAATATTAATTTATCCTTTTATCTGACCTATTCTTTATTTATTATTAAATATTTGCTAAACATTTTATTCTTTTAATTATTCAAACTATTTATAATATATCAATTATTCAATTCAAAAATAATATTAATTTTAACCATACTTATCACTCTCAACAACGTTATTAATTCAAAGATGATAAAATAATTTTATAAAATTTAAAAAAAAAAATCTCTTTTTATTTTAGACTTGTTTCTCGTTTTTGAGATATAACTGATAAAAGTATTTAATTTGGCATAAATAACCAAATGTTTTTTTTATGTGAGAGCAGATATATATTTCTTTAAGTACTTTTAATTTTATGTCATTTTTCATTGTTAGCTTTTCGAATTCCTGAAGATATCAATTTAGTTATGATTCGACTTTCAGAACTGCAATTAAGTTTTAATACAAAAATTGTTTAAACTTACTCCATGACGTTAATCTTTGCTATAAAATATATCCTTAGACAGATTTTAAGTATTACTTTCATCATTTAAAACTTAAAATATATTTTAACACTTTATACTTTTTTACAGAAAATCATCTGCTCTTTTTTCTTTTAAAATTCCTGGTTCAAAGTGACGTCAGAAAACTACTTCATTAAATTTCATTGCCCAACATCCCAAATCAACTATTATTACTTTTAAATAAATATGTATCTGTCTACATTTAACATGATTATTTTTCATTATATATTTTACAAACCAAACTAATTTAAATCATTTCTTTAAAACTGAAATATTAAACATAATTATGATTTTAATATCTGATATTATTAATTGAATTTAAATATAAAGTTTAGTAATAAATATTTATACTTAAAATATATTATTATTACATAGTTTAAAATAAAATATTATCTTGTAAACAGTAATTGTTCCTTCTTTTATTTACGACAATTCTACATATTTAGCTTTTAAAGGATCATTGTAATGAAAATAAATGAAATTCAAATTTATCACCACTGCAACTTTCACCGAATCTAATAAATCCATATAAATAACGTTTCTCTGTTTGGATTGAAAACTATTGTATTGAAATCATATAAATTTTAAATGTTGGACCTATTATATATATATTTCATTTTTACTATTGATAACCAATCAAAAGGTTACAATATATATGTGAAATATTGTGAAAGAAAAATGTCCACATATGTGTATAAAATATAAGTAAACTAAATATTTTAGTGACAATTAAAAACTGATTACAATCTGAAGATTAAAGTAATTAAAATAAATAAAAATATGTAACCCACATTAAATTAACAAAAGATCACCCCAATAATAGTAATGACGTAATTGTAAAGGGAATTAAAAAAAGATTAAGAAAGTTGACAAGTCAAGCTCTTGGTTTATAAACAGACTATAATTATTCAAATATGTTAAAGATAATGTATATATTTTGAAACTTATGATATATTGTATTAAAGGTAAGGATTGTTGATAATATCATCCATTGGTAATGACAATATTGTTGTTTAAGTGCAAAACGTTTTGTCTGTGTGACTCAATATTACTTTGATCAGAATATTATGTCTACTCTACAAATAAATTAAGCACTCTCAATCCAAAAGACAAGAAAATACACCTTATTTAGAGAAAAGAATGGACGTCTTCTCTCATTATCTCATCTTATAAAAAACAATGTCGGAAGCATTGGGAGGGGGGATGGATTTTTACATCAATCATACTATAAATTGACTAGTAATACTTTAATGGCAATTGAGATATTTCTTTAATTTACACATTGTCATCAAGGAGTGATATAATAATAATTCAAACACATTTATTTAATACAATATTAAAATTTTAAACAATATATTCTTTACTGAATTTACTTTTGATTGCATCACTGACAATCTTTATCAACCATTAATCTGTAAACAAAATAAAAACTTATATTAGCCGTCATTCAATCAATTCAAATTTCTAACAATTCTGTTGTTTTTATATTAGCTGATTGTCTATTCATTAAACGTTCTGTATTACTGGATATTATCATTGCCTCCTTAATTTTTCGTTTTTCATTACATCTTTCAATTTGAATAATTTTGACATCGCTATTATCAAATTTAAAACCATAATTATAATGTTCTATTATGATCAAAAATAATTGATGGAGTATTCATACTTATTGAAGATACATTTTGTTTCTGTACATGTTTATATAATATCTTATGATCATTATATCATTTTTGTAATGTACATTTTGATTCCTCTATATATTTCATTCCACAACCACATACCAACATATATATATTGTGCCGGTCAAAACATGCTTATCCATCTAACACGAGCTGGAACTCACAAAATGTACTTCAAACCAAGTCAAGCCCGAGATTTGGGTCAGGGACCAACCTGGATTTGAACCCACTCTCCAAGCACCAAATCTAACACCTAATGGACAACATAACAATGATAGCACACAAGATTTAATTCTTAATCTGGCCCGCTAGCAAATTGGATAAACAATAAGACTCATGGACTTAAACATATATATATAAACAACTTAAATACTAGAGACATTCCAAAGATAAAATCTAATATATTAATTTAATAGGGGCTTTACTAATGAAAAGCTATGGGCAATTAGTGAATTGGATTGATTTAAAAATGAGACAGAAACTAATAGATAATGAATTATAAAATATATTTATTGACAAATTTCATATGTATCTTGATATAACATTATTTAGCACGCAGGCATTTTATTTATTAAGTGACATTACTCTAGGCCATTTAAACAAGAATTGATATGTTGGTAAATAGGTTTGTTGTTATAATTTAATGGAGCCAAATACCATGCTATACAACTAATCACTACACTCACTTATTAATTATGCCCTTTTTATAATTAGTTGAGTGTCTATTTTACATGAAATCAAACCAAGTCTGGAGTGAAGCTTAATAATACATCTAAAATAAATTTATATATTAAATATGGGCTTGTAAAGCATCCCAGATAGCTTTAGATCAAACGGGTTTTCAAGAATGCTTCGGATCAACGCCAAAGACTGCATATTAGGGAGGGAGAGTTGACTATAGAGATTTTACTAATACGCTAGGCACAAGTAAAATATAATAATAAAGTTGCTCTGTGGATGGAAGAATAGTTTTAGGGTTTTTGTGACAAACACCGGTTTACCCAATAACCGGTCATCATGCTGCTAAAAGGGAACCTTTATTTGGTTCATAAGAAGCGGGGGACTTATGTGCTAATCTGGTCCATAGCTCAGACTTCGCTACTTCAGTACCCATAAAAGAGGAAGGTGGGCTGGACTTACCATGGCTCCATCTTATATGTATAAAAAAAACAGCATAATGATAAAATATTAATAAATTCCACATCCACCAAACCGAGGTATATTATAACTTAAATACTATACATCAAATAAACACTAGATCAGCAGCTTGATCAAAAGAGCCAACTCTTCTGTAGCATGAGAAATATGATATGCTACTGACAAGAATATATATATAGACAAACTTTACTTTATCCCGTTCAATCTCTTTAGTTATCTATAACTAATAAACTCTTAAAAAGGACTTATACTTAATAAGAAGAATATACTTATAATTACACTCCAGGCTAGTTTAATCTTTAGTAGCATAGTAAATTAAAGGTTGAAAATTTGGATTTATAGCCACATTTTACTTTTAAATTAGTTAATTAATAAATAACTGAATAACAACGAGCACAAACAGGTTGCCGTGATTTAGAAATTAAGTTTTCGAAACAGCTCATGTAATGACACTATAATAACAAATAATACGAAGATTTTAAATTATATCTTTAAAAACATATTCTATAATTAAATGCATGTCATTTTGAAATGTAGGCATAATTAATAATTATTAAAATAATCAAAAGAAAAGTAAATATACTGCAGTGATTAAGTTATATAGCAAAAATATTGAATTAATAAAGAAAAATTAGCACAAGTATTACATTTTATATAATTCAAATATTATTTAGAAAACAATTTAGGAAGAGTTTACAATAGTATAGTTATATGGTTAGCTAACCTGTATTTTGAAGAAATAATGATTATGTTGGATTTCACACAGAGCTCTGCGATTTTAATAATATTAAGACAGTTCTCCTATAGCTGAACTGGAGATATTCAAGCTGGAATGAAGGTGTCTTCTTTGGCAGCTTATGGCATCTTCAATTTAGTTGGGAAACGATTTTTAAAATGGTGTTTCTGTAGCTGGACAAAAATTGGAATGAAGGCAAGTTCTTTTAGCGGCTTACGGCATCTTCTACTTATTATAAGCTGTTGGGCAATGTTAGTTGTTGCTTCGGACATTGGAAGGATCGACTTCCAACGTACCATCATGAGAAAGCAGCAAAATTCTAGCCTGACTTTAGCCAGACATGGTAAAATTAAACAATTTATAACTTCTGATATTAACAGCTCTTCAAAAGCAAGATGGAGTCTATCTTCCGCTTAAAATAAGGCCTATTTATATTTTTTTTTATCAAGCCTTAAGACCTTTTTGGAATTTCATTTGCCTCAGGACCAATTGACTTTTAATTAAACAAAATAATATAATATAATTTTTACTACTGATAAAGTCTCCGAGGTGTTATTTTTAGTTTACTTAAAATTATTAAAATATATTAATCATATAATACGATTCAGATTTCACTAATTAAATTCCTTTTTGGGTGTTATAGAATGTTAAAGCTTAGCAGAAGTAACGGTATTCTGATTTAATCATAAAGTCTTTTGTTGAAACAAAATCAATCAATAAACAGAGTTTACTTTTACCCGGGTGTGGTCACTAATTGATTTATTGTTTACACGAAATTCTCATTTTTAATTATAAACAGATTTTAACTTTTAACATATTTTCCTTCCCAATATTATTTGTTTAAAAAAAAGTAAATTTAAAGAAAATATTTTAGTTTCAATTATATATATAAAACATTAAATCAGAAAACCTTTAAATACATTTTAAAGAAAACATTTTACATTATTTTTATTTAAACTTAAATATATATATATATATATATATTATTTATGTTTATATATATATATATATATATATCATTCCAATGTTTAACTTATCCATCCACATGTGAATATAATATAGAATATAATTAAGAATTGACTGATAAATTAATAAAACATTTTATAATCATTTATAAGCATTTCTACGCTATAATTTTATCAAACCTGTCTAATTATAGCGTGTTTTCGTATGTAAATGGATGATGCCATTCAAGCGGCCATGATAACAAAGTTTTACCACTGGACTTATATATAACATTTTTACATTTAAGACAGGTTCGAAACTAGTTCAGATGAGTAGGTTATTAGGTTGATGGTGAAACGGAAAGAGATTGGAAAATTTCCCTTTCAATATATATATATAATATATATATATATATATATATATATATATATATATATATAACAGAACTTAATTCAAACTTACAAATCTGGTATTTAGAAATATTTATCATATCATTTGTATTATTTGAAAAGGAAAAAGATATCCTATACAAACCACTATAAAGTTTAATAATTAATTTAGCTTGTTGATTAGATATAAAAAAGATAGAAATCCATTTATCACTTTATAATTTATTTTTAATATTTTTTTATTATTACATTTATTTTGATTATATTTTGTATTCAATAAGCTAAATTAATCAATAAACTTTATGGTGGTTTCTGTAGGATATCTTTTTTTCTCTTCAAATAATATAAATGATATGATAAATAATTCTAAAACCCAGATTTTTAAGTTTGAATTAAATTCTGTTTTATATATATATATATATATATATATATATATATATATATATATATATATATATATATATATATATATATATATATATATATATATATATATTGTGCCCTTATCTATAGGTCATAATAAGGTAGAATGGTCAATTGCTAAAAAATTTTAAATTTTAAAATACGTTTGTGTAATATATTGATAATTGTATGATCGATTAGATTTTATAGTACAATTTAAGGTTGAAAAATACCTGGTATATAAAAGTGTAATGGATTATTTAAAAAAAACAGTTAAATAAAGCTTAATTATATCCTTGCTTATGGTTGTAAAAGCTGGCCATATAAAATAATACAGCTATAAATAGTTAAAAGTATATTAACAATTCAATTGTAATGTTTTAAAACTAATAAATTAAATAAACGCTATATGTAATATTATAATTATAATTAATATTCAAATTTAATCTAATATATTTGAAAATAAACTTTGGGATGGTGAGAATTATATTTAGTTCTACATTTAAAAAATTATTTTCCAAATTTTTATAAAATATATCAGTTTTGGTAATTTAGACCGAGACGTAAATTAAAAAAAAAAAATCATCTGATAAAGTTAGTAATCATGTAACTGTATATTATATACCTTCACACACACGCTTGTTAGAATATAATAATAAAGTTTGTGAATTATAAAACTAAATGTAATTGCTATCTATGTTAAAGTAAAAGTTGAAATATTGAATGTTATTTTAATAATTGTTTTAAAATTTAAATGATTTTCATAAAACTATAATTGAGTTTAAAAATACTATTCTAAGTAATATTTTAAAACATGACGTCATAAATTCTTTATTTTAAAAAGTTTAATCTATTATAAAACTAAAAATGTGTAAATTTGTTCGCGCTAAAAAAAGTCATTAACCAATCAACAAGGTAATTTAGCAGATGAAAAATAGGAATTAGACGAAGTGGAAGAAGGAATGTGTAAGTAAAGGAAGGAGGAACATATTTTTAGCTGTATAAGATCTTAAGCTAGAAAAGTGTTATAATTTAAAAAATTTTGTATTTATTTTAAAAGTTTTGTTTTAAAATATAATATTTTGAACTGCCTTTAAATGGAAGGCTAATTTAAAAGATTTCTTGCCAGGATTTTTATTCAAGTTTAGCCAAAACCTTGCAGTAAAAATGGAAATACTACAGAAAAAAATACCTAAAAGTATTGATAAAGTAAAAATAATTGTAAAGTGCCTTGAATACAGTTTATTTGTAATCAACCAGGAAATCATTAGAACTCAGATAAATATAATTTGGACATTATACAGAAAACTTAAAAGAAAAGTTATTTGCCGTCAGGAAAAATTATGACGCACAATTTTAAAAGGCTACTCAAATTTTTTTTTTTATTCTTCTCTATGGAAAATTTAAGATGCGTATATCATAAAGAAAAAATTATGTAAAAGTTATAATGGAGAAAGAATGTTTATCTTTTTAAAGGAAACATTACAAAGTATATAGTACCAGAATTTTAAAAGAAGGAAAAAAGTTACAGAATAATAATATGAAAGAGCTATGGTGTTTTTATGAAAAAGAAACCGAAAAAACTTTCTCTAAGAAGAATTAAAAATATTATAAAGTTTTCATTAGAGAAATGCTTAATGAAGATAAAGATTTGGAAAATATAAATCTAATTTACTTAATGAAATGAATCCATGGAAACAGAAAAGTTTTATTGAATATTTAAATCAAAGTACTGAGAAGATGCATGTAAAAGTCGCGCGGGAGAAAATATTAGCAAGAAATATTAGAAGAGAATATTTAGAAGTTTTCTTTACGGGATTAACTAATATCATAATTAATAATTGTATTAAATATTATAAAAACCAAGGATTATCATTCAGGAATATTTATTGAACGAAGTAATATTTGTTTTACCTTAAAATTGAACAAGCAGGGAGAGGAACATTAAGTGAATGGAAAAGAAATTATAAACAATTTTTTTTTTGACTTTAGTATGAACGGTTTTCAGGAAAATTTGATGAAGGAGTACAGTAAATATAGTTTGAATATTTTTTTTACTAATTTATTTTAAAATATAAAATGTTATGTGAGATTAGGGAAAACATAAAACATAAATTTAGTAATATTAAAATTTAAATATAATAGCTTGATAAAATTATAGAAATAGTGTTTAAAATAAAGTGTATGGATGTGAATCTTATATCTACAAGGATCAAATGGATGGTGAAGCCTACGGAACGCGATTGAGGAGATAAAGGTCGTTTGGTAATTTTAATTGTTATTTATAATGCATAATGTATTTTTTTTAGATCATCTATTGACCTAAGAATGAAGTGTGAAAGTCTTAATTATATGTACACATTTTATGCAACATTTTAACATATAATGAGATAGGAGTAATTCGGAATATGCATGCAACAATTTATTTAAAGTATATTAATAATATAATTTAACAGAACAATTGTGTGATTCTTTTGAACATTCATGTGATAAAGTATTCAGATATTTAAATAGTTTGTATATGATTAAATATACGGAGGAAAGTAGTAAAAAGATTTTCTTATAGAACAGTGGAATAGTTTTAAAATATCAATGAATTTTATTATTGTTAGTAATGCAGATATGTATTTGTCGATGTACAGTATAGAAAAAATCTTGAGAAATAAGATCGGATAGTGACTTGGAAGTACTAGTGGAGAGAAAACCAAGATGATGTGTTTTTTTTAAGAAATAGGAAAATATAAGGGATTTGGATCATATTTAGTTTTGTGTGGTTTAGTATAGTTAACTAAGTCCTATGACTGAACACATATGGTTTGGACAGTGTTTTGCATATCTTTAAACTTTTGATGTCAGAATAAAGCTGAAGAAATAGCTTTAGCATCGTTTCTATGATAGAGGTTGGTAGACAGGTAAAGGTCACTCCTCTATAGTATCTTTTAATTCACTGTGCCATGATTGTCAATGTATATGACGAGTAATATTCTAGTTGTATTTTGATCCTATGCATCTATCTTCGCTATCCCTATTTCGTGAATCTGCATCGGTCAGAAAGATATTTTCAAAAAAATAATGAATAAAATAGAACTGAAGATATGTTATCGTTTGTGTAAGAATAGTTTATTTGCTTGAATGTATAGAATTGTATAACTTTAAAATTGAAAGTCCAAAATATCATAAAGAGAGAAAGAATCATATAATACATTGTAAAATTAATTCAGAAATGAATATAAGATTTTGAAAAGAAATCTAAACCAAGTATTTTAAAAGTAATAATAAAATTTGAATGAATTTTTTTTTTAATATTAATGTTGGAGGGAATGAGTATTGCATATTTATCAAGAGATAAACATATACTTGTGCATGGTATATTAATAGTTATAATAATATCATCCAAAGTAAGGTTTGAATGAGAATATTAGGATTAATAAACATCGGATAATGAATAATAAAAACCTAATACCGAATGTAGAATAGTGTTTTGACTTTGTAAGATTCCATACAACCAATATGAAACTAAATTTTATTATTTTGTAGAATTTTATTACAAATGTAAATATTTGTAAAAAAATGTAATTTTAATAATATTAGGGATGAAAAGTGTTTGTGATAATCATATAAGAAATGCATTTTGTAATAAGCTAACCATAATAATAAATCAAGTAATAATACTGTATTTTCTTAAGTGTTAAAAAAAAAAAAATAAGATTTAACTAGGAAAAGTAAATAATATTTTGATTTCATTTTATAAACTAATAAACTAAGTTGAGATATGAAAGTAAGGGATATCCAATGTATATAGTGTAAAAATATTGTTAATTTATTTATGTTGTTAATAAACTTTGTTTTAAATTTGTTTTAAAGTTTTTGTGTCCGAGTTGTTATTTCTCCACATGGATGCATGAAATCACGATACATTTATAATTGAAACAGACAGATAAATTTTGCACAAAAGGTAAACATAAAAGTGTTATAAGAATTTTGAGAATTTATTGGTATGTTAAAATTAAAAGATCATAATTTTATATTATTTATTGGTCATAAGTCGGTTGCCACCATATTACATTAAATTATATGCTAATGTTGCCACATGTATTCTGTTGTCAGATTATTAAAATACTACCACGTACCTATTTATTTATTTCATTTCAGGAAGAAATAAGATTATATTATATTATTATTGTTATTATTATTTTTTATTATTATTAGTTGCTGTGTAGTAGATTATGACATAAAATTCCTTTTTCATATTTTACTACCGTAATTTTAAATCAGTTAGAATACAATTTATGAACCTGAGATTTTATTTATTTTACTTCATTTTATTTAATTGAGCTAGATTCTTGTTATAAAGAAGATTAAGATATGATTATTTTAATCGTAGTAAATAGAGCTCAGAAAGTCGTAAGAATACTATGAGTTAGTTATTTGGTATAGTAAAAAGGGGGGATAGTGTTCTTATGCCATTGAGGTAGTATCGTGTGGATAATGGCTCAATGTAGTCTATCTCGTTCCCTGTATTGTCACTCCATGTCTCATGAAAATAGTAAATATTTGTTAATTCATTTTAAAATTGAACCGTATTTGTATTTTAAAATTAGAGCTAATAATCATTTTAATTAATGCTGAATATTTCATTTATTTATTTGTTAACTGAGCTAGAACCCGTAATATTCGTAATAAACAGTATATTTTGGGGTGAGGATGCGCGGGGGGAGGTTAGAATATATATATATATATATGTTGGTATGCGGTTGTGGAATGAAGTGTATAGGGGAATCAAAATGTACATTATAAAAACGATTTAAAGATCATAAGATATTGTATAAACACGTAAAGAAAAAAAATATATCTTCAATAAGTATGAATACTCCATCAATTATTTTTCATCATGATAGAACATGTAATTATAGTTTTAAATTTGGTAATAGAGTTGTGAAAATTATTCAAATTGAATGCTGTAATAAAAAACGAAAACTATTAATGACTTGGGAACATCTTATAATTATATATAGACTTATATAAATAATGCATGTATTTATAATTTTAAAAACCAACCATTAACATTTCATACTTAATAAAATTTAGGAATAATTAAAGTTTTACTAACCCATTTTTATCTTTAGGATCACAAAGCACACCCAATTGGTAAACAAGTTTGCGTTGTAAATCAGGAATTCAAAATTAAAATCTAAAAGCGAATATGTTAAAGTGTTATATACATATATAAATGTAGAATCAAATGTGATAAATTTAGCTTTTACTTATCTAATATTTGCTCTGTCTATAATATTGACAATATTCTATTAATGAAGAGGTTAGTCGTTATATTATCATAACGTCGATAATAACAATAGCCAAAATTAAAACAACTTGTAATATACTATTGATGGAATGTCAGAATTCTTATATAAATATATAAATGCAGAATAAATATACAGAAATTACTATTTAAATATTTTATAAATGAAAAATAACTGATAATGGATTTGCTAAAATTAAGTGTTTGCATTCTGTGATGTTTAATTGTATAAACAGTTAATAGTAACCTACACAAAGATCATTTTTGAAGTTTTAATATTTTTATACAATTCTTTAAAAAACTAAAGTTGTATGAGTTTAAACTGAAATTATATTTAACCTTAAAAAATAGATGCATCTATATTTCATTATTCTTAAAAGTAAAAACATTTAATAGTAACCTACATAAAGGTCATTTTTGAATTTTTAATAATTTTTATATAATTCTTTAGAAAACTAAAGTTGTATAAATTTAAATTGAAATTATAGTTAATTTTTCAAAAAATAAATGCATCTACATTTCATTGTTCTTAAAAGTAAGCACATTTAATAATAACCTAGATAAAGGTCAGTTTTAAATTTTTAATAATTTTGTATAGAATTAATTAGAAAATAACAGTGAGTAAGTTTAAATCTTTTTTTATATTTCACCATATAATAAAATAAATGCAATTACTATAAATATTTTAAAATACCCTCACTTTTATAAGTATATTATAAAACTATTCCTCCCTCATGGTTTGATAATTTACAGTATAAATATTGTTTTAAAGACAAAGATATATATATATATATATATATAGTATCGGTATGGTACGATATACCCAGATGTTCCGGTCTGCTGATACATTTGAACACACACAGATCAACTCTAACAATCAGCTAGTTCTTCCATAATATATACCAACATACTTCCAATCTAAAAGTACTGATGCACTTGTCTGCCATATCCCAAAGTTGATAGTGCCCCATGGAACAAACCGGTCCATCCACATATATAGGTGAAAGAGAGCAAGCTTGCATCTAACTACTGTCGGGCCTAGGGTCCTCATGTAGGATGCTAGAGATAAAACGATGAAACACCTGACTCATGATTACATCCATTTTCAATTAACCAGCCTAAGCATAATCCATCAAATCTACATGCAATCCAAATCAGTTCATCTCACATCTCACCACTCTTTTCCAAAACCGTTGCCTCAGATATTTGAACTCAGGAAGAATTCGCATTCGTCTCTCTTAACAGGTATGTATCTATGCATACTCTTAATCAATGACTAAAATAATACATCCCATCTATCAAATAAAATATAACCTGTATTTAGTGTTCTCTCCCATGCTTATTAAACAACAATGTGGATGTGTGCATGTTTAAAAACCTAGGCCATTAAATGCAATATGAGTGCTTAATAGAATGTAAATGCTGGATCAACAAAACTACAGAGATCCGGTTAACCAACACAACTTCATAATATTTATTTACAAACAAAAATAGGATATATTTAAACATAAATATAAATTCTTAAACAATTTAGAAAAGCAAAGAAAATTTCTATATAGAAAAATATTTAAAAAAAAATCTCAATAAAGAAAAATATATATAAAAAAAAAATGATGCCCATAAATTACGTGGATATCTCCATGTATTTATATCTCCATGTATTTACACTTTCTATTGTCTAGGCTCATAATAATAAAACTAATGATTAATTCAAAATGAGATTGCCAACTGCAAGTAAATTTAATTGCAACCTCAGATATAATAATCATGGAAAAATATAATGATAACACAACACAACATATGATAGAACATAAGATAAAGAATACTATTTAAAAGAAAAATGTTAGTCATTTATTCAATTTATCTTAAGAAATATTAGTAACATATATATAATTAGTCGTGTCATGTGGTACATATTTTATATCAGTGGGTTTTAAAAAATAATAATAAAAAAAAAAATATTTTACCGGAAATAGTTTAGTGGAGCATTTATTTGTTTGTGCATATTTCTATCTCACATCTGTCAGTAGAAAGTAAATCATCTAAACTTTATTTA
This sequence comes from Epiperipatus broadwayi, assembly GCA_028023455.1. NCBI lineage: Eukaryota > Metazoa > Onychophora > Udeonychophora > Euonychophora > Peripatidae > Epiperipatus > Epiperipatus broadwayi. The sequence continues at coordinate 142,189 of JAQFVV010006586.1, forward strand.
AAATAAAAAATAAACTTTTCAACCTATCCCCCCTCCCCCCTTACTCTCTTGATATTTTTCCATATTGGATTGTTCCCTCTATATAATAAGCAATCGCATTTTCCAAATATAAAATGAGATAAATATTAAAACAAAAAAAAATACAAATTAATACAAAAAATAAAATAAAACATAATTTACAATTTTCCTTTATACAAAGTCCTTACGGTTGATGTATTTTGTTAAATAGATGTTGGTAGAACTCCAGTTTGATTTACAGAGCATCCTGAAGGTATTTCAGTGGTCAGTCAGTGTGTAGTCAGGTGTTATTCATCCCATAGATTTTTATCCGGTGGAAATGTCAACTCCTCAGGCAAACACATCTTGATATTTTATATGGTCATAGTCGATAGGAACAATGCTTTGACCCCCGACACAATTATGCTCTTTACCCAAAATATTTCATGCTTGAACTATATATATACAACTTTACATAAATTTATAGTCTAATAAAATATTTTTATAGAGAATAAAACTTAACTGTTTTGCTTTCTTTTTTTTTCAGTTCCTTTTAAACAAACATCAGGTTACTTTTCTTTTTTAAAAAAATTGAATTAATAATGATTTCCCCTTCTCTATCGGATAAATCAGATTAATGTTCCATCCATTTCTTTTATTTTTTTATTTGAATGTTGAATTAATTAAGAAAAATTGTCTATTTTGTAGAACAATATAAAAATATAATCCACCTGATCTAACTAGCATGACCGATCTTTTTTCCAACCCAAAGAAAGCAGACGATTTCTTAATTGTTTCCTTTTTATCTTGGCACTATTTCTATTATTTGAAAACAAGCGTTTCAGCTTTTAAATTGTTTTTTTACATTGATTCATTAAAAAAATAATACAACACGTTCTAAAATAAATTTATAATATTTTTATCTCACTGTATATTCAAAATATTGATTCACTCTCTACTGTTATAATTATTGTTTTTCCCTTTTTTTTTATTTAAGTCATTGTCAACCCAATTAACACAACACAAACAATCAACATATATATATAACTATGTACATTTTTTCTATTAAGATTAGCATTTTCTTAGTAATAAAATTGTATTACTAATATATATATGTGGGCATTTTTTTTACGGTCAATTATCCATCATTAATAATTACTTAGTAAGTAGTTATTACACTGTTTAGAAAATATAAAAACATTAATCTTTTTCAAAAGTGTTTAAGCAAAAACCTTTTATTTTTATTTCTACTTGCTAAATAAAAAAAACAATATTTTCTTATTTCAGATTGCTTAGGTAGGTTGTTGGATAGCGGTTTTTAGCTACCTACACAATTCCCCTCCCCTACACAAGATTAAAATTTTGCTTATAACTCAAAATTTTATCTTCTAATGATTGTAAAGCATGTACATTTTGGGTATATTAAACTCTCTTATCTGTGAAAAATCACTACACTGACTTTCTTTCCTTTCTTTCAATCTCTCAGTTTCAAATACCTGTCCTGGCATTTCCTCTCTCAATAATTACATATCATTCCAAGTGAGAACCAATCTTAGGGCAAGAGATATATATCAATATTTTGCTGTTCAATTTTATGGTATGAACCTGACCATTTATGTATCTCTATAATAGATGATACATATCCTTGTTCACTGATCTCTCTCCTGCTCTTCTCTGGAGACTTACTGGATATTGAGGACTACATGAACTACAGTATCCATGCCATGCATGGATTGACTAAAAAAAATGAGGTCAGTTCTAAGGTATACCAGCATGTCTACTGAAGCATACCCTCATAAATACAATATGTTAATTATTACAACCCTAACATTTTTTTTGATGTTCTCTCACTTTTCTTAACTCCATTGTCATTTCTATTGCTAACTATTGTTTGGTGGTGAAATTATTTATTTCATACTATTCTATAGATTGACCAAAATATGGTTTCAATATTCTTGCATTGTCTACCCAAAAAGCATTAGGACCTGCTTGTTTTATTATAGTATAAGGTCCTTCATATTGTAAGTAGAATTTTTGATACTTATTTTCACAAGGTTTACTTACATGAGGGGTCTTTATTAATACCTTATCACCTACTTTAAACATATACATATTTTTTCATTCTTATATCTTTGCTTTGCTCTGCTGGTCATTTGTTGGTGGGCTTTTTGCCTTACCACTTCTGGATCTGAATTTATATGTTGTGCAGTGGGTATATATTTTACAAATAGTATTGGTGTGGGTTTACCAAAATGTAATTCAATGGGTGCAAATCCAGTTGATTCATTCACACTCCAATTGATGAAATTCACCACACTCTCCATCTGCTTTACCCACCCCTTATGCTCATCCTCTAGGTATGTCCTGAACAACCATCCTAGTTCCCACATTATGCATTCACAAGGGTTGGACTGTGGATTCCTAATGGATGTGAGCACATGTTGGATTTGTGATTTTCCCACCCAATTTTTCCATTCTTTAGATAGGAAAGGAGTACCATGATCTGTCAATATTGTTCTTGGCTTCCCTATCCTAATGAATTGGAGGGTATCTAATACCTTGATAGGGTTTCTGGTATTAGCCTGGGGTATTGGGTAAGCTGAGATATATTTTGAGAATAGATCATAGGGTACCGATAGATATTTTTTATTGAATGATGGCAGGGGTCCATAATAATCTATTGCCAAAATCTCATTAGGTCTTTCTGGTATTATTGATTTAGTCAAATTAATAATTCTGTTTTATTGGCATGGCACGTAGGCACACTAGACAATCTCGGAGTGATCTCAAAATGTCTCTATACATTGTGGGCCAGTAAAACCAGTTTTTAAGAATATGTTCCTTCTTATGGGCACCATAGTGACCATATAAACAATGAATGTACATTATAAGTGGGGTTATTAGAGAATTAGGTATTACTACCCTCCACTCTTCAATGTTTAAATCTGGTTTATAAAGCAAGACCTCATTTTCTAGCTTATAATGTGTAAGATATTTTGGACCATGCAAAACCTTCTTTTCTTTTAATGCCTCCATGATTGGTTTTAAATTTGGATCATGGAATTGAATTTCAGGCAAAGCTTCTAAATCATCCTCTACATTGTTATCAATCATTAGATTGGTGTTAGTACTGTAGGCGTTGTCTACTGGAAGGTGATTTTGTTCAGACCTGCTTGGGTTTCAACTCGGCACATCTGCTACCACATTCTCGGATCCTTTACAATACTGTACACTGTAATTGAATTCCTGTAACAGTAAACTCCATCTGACTAGTTGACTGTTAGTCAAATAGCTGTGATTCAGGAATTCAAGGCTTTTATGGTCAGTGACCATGATTACCTCTGATCCAAGAAGCATCTGTCGAAACTTTTGGAAAGCCCACACTATTGCTAGTGCTTCCTTCTCTGTTACCAAATAATTGATTTCTGGATCTTTCAGGAGCCAGCTAATAAAATAGAGGACACCGGTTGGCCATCCTCCTGGATTTGAGATAATGTTACCCCCAATCCAAAACCACTACTGTCCGTTTGGACAATGAACGGTTTGTTAAAATCAGGAAAAGCTAACACGGTTTGTTTTAAAAATCCTGTTTTAATCTCTTCGAAAGCCTTATCTTGATCCTCAGTCCATTTCCATCTTTCATCTTTCCGAATTAATTTCAGCAATGGTTCCATGCAGTCTGAGAACTTCTGGTAGAAATGATTATAGAAGTTGCACAGCCCTAAAAATGATATGATTTGCTTTCTATTTGTGGGTTTTGGAAAGCTCTGTATGGCACTTATCTTGTCAGGATGAGGTCTCATCCCATTGTGTCCAATAATGACCAAGAAATACAACTTCACTACATGCTAATGTGCTCTTTTTGAAGTTGATCTTAATCCCCTTGTTATAGCACTCTTTGAAAAACATATAGATGTTGAAGATGTTCTTCAATAGTGACTGATGCAATGACAACATCATCCACATAAATGATTGCAATCTGTTTGATATCTGGTGATAGGGTTCAATCCAAGCATTGTATTAAACCAGCTCCACTATTGATCAATCCAAATGGCATCCTATTAAACTGGTACGTAAAACCCTCATATCGGAAGGCAGTGTATTGGCGATCATCTGGATGGAGCTCGATCTGCCAATAACTGGAGGTTAGATCAAAAGTAGAAAATACTTTCTTATTTCCAAACCTTACGAATAAATCATGGATGGGTGATGGAATGTTCCAGTCAGGAACCGTAATTTTGTTAAGTTGATGAGCATCCAAACAAAATCTCATCGACCCATATTTCTTCTTCACCGTTACTACTGGATTACAATACGGTGAAGAACATTTGGAAATAATTCCCCAATCTAGCATTTTATTAAGCTGCCTAGATATCTCTTCACAATACTGGTATGGAATAGGGTATGACCTGGATTGAAAGGGTTGGTCATGGATTAGTTTTATTCTCTGCTGGAAATCCTCTATTATCCCAGGTATTTTGGAGAAAATAGGGCCAAATTCAATAATGACAGATCGTAATTTTTCTTTCCCCTCACATCCAAGTAAATTGGAGTCTGTGATTTTACTCTCATTCAATTCATCTGAGATCATAGATATCATACAATCAACTTCAGGTAGGTCATATCTTGGGTACAATGTCATTTCAAGAATCTCATCACTTACCCTAACTATTTTATCAGAGAAATCAATGACACAATGGTTCATGTAGAGAAATTCTGCTCCTAGAATGACCTCATGTATCAAGCCATTCAGGATAAGGAAAACATTATAGAATGCTGTTTGGCCAATCTTGATTTGGACCCAGATTTGTTTCTGCATCAGTTTGGCTTTTCTATTATTAACCATGGTAACTTGTATCGACTTCAGTGGCAGGGTCTTGATGTTGGGATTACTGGTCAGAACTTTATTGTAAAATGCATCTGACACCACTGAAATCTGGCTACCAGAGTCTAATAATGCCTTAACCGGCAAATCCTCAAACCGCATCTCTATCATGGGACAGCATTGCACCGCATAATTGGGTGTTCTATCCTCCCACGAACACATTAGATTAGTGATTTCCCAATCTCTTTCTGGACTTGCGTTCCCCAGTGATTTTCCGGTTTCTTGAGGTGAGAAACATAACCTCAAGTCCCTCTTTAGTTTGGTTTCTTTTGAATTTTGAGGGAGTAATTACTAAACCCCGGTTTATTATACTTTTCTGGGATGTCACTATGGGTTATTTTAGCTCTATCATCCCTTTTCTGATTTTGGTTAGGTAATTGAGGGTGAGAAGAAATTTGTTGTGGTGATTTACCCTTCCAGTGGTTGGGGTTATTATTATTTTTCCTCCTTTTATAATACATAGCATTTATTGTAGGGTCCTCTTTTCTTTTTTCAGGAATCCGATTAGGTATGCCGCTGTTGTTCACATCAATATTATTCAACAGTTCACCTATCTACTAGATGCTTTTAGCATTCATGCAAAGAAGAGACTGTTCTATCTTTAAGGATAAATTCCTCCTAATGATTCAGATGATCTCTCCCTCAGTCAAATGATATGTGTTTAGGGTATGCAGTTTAGATACTTGACGTCAAAAAAATTTTGTTAATGTTTCCCCCAGTGTCGGTTTATATTTTTCCTGGAACAGCTGATATAGCAATGTTTCTTATTTGTCCCTGTTCCAGAAGCTTTTCACTATTAAGGCTTGGTATTCATCAAAGGTAGATGGGGTTTGGAACAAGGACTCCCACCACATTAGGGCATCTCCTTGTAGATGGCTATATACAGTGATGATTTTCTCCCCCTCTGTCAGATTCGGATTAACTGTAAAGTATAATTTTAAGCTCCTCAACTGTTCTATGGGGGCTTCAGTGGCCAATCCCTTGAAAATCTTGTTTCACAAACTGATTAATCATGCTAACTTGCATCAAGTGACCATGTGATTTATTTGGTTCAGAAAGCTTCACATGAAGGGTTAACTGCTGCACATCCAAGTTGCCTCAAGACATGTTCAGATTAGTCTCATCATAGTCACTGTGGAAAAGATAATCTTCTATCCCTTGTGTCATTTGGCATGGTGCATTAGGCTTCAAACTTGGTTCATGTGTCTGACTGAGATCCTTGCTATATATTTCCCAGTGAACTTCTGCTTCATCCCTTTCTCCTTGTCTGTCTTGTGCCCTCAGTTCTACATCAGCCTTCTGTGTCCTTATCATCTGGGTATTTTGTGACACTCATAATTCAATTCCTTTCAGTATTCAGTTAAGAGCTTCATCTAAATGTTTTAGATCACAACTTAAACTTTCTGCAGTTTTTTTATGTGTCTCTATAGTTTTACAACATCCTTCTATCTCCATGTTTTGCTTAGTTGTGAACTGGTCTAAAATAGCATGGGTAGCCTTCATTTCTTCATGCATTTCATCTGCATGCTTCTTTTGACTCTCGCGAATCTCCTTTTTAAAGGACTCTTGACTTTGACAGACTTCTTGGTATTTAATGGTTAGCTGACTGGTGACACAATGTTTAAATTCCTCCAAACATTGTCTACATTGCATATCTTTCTCCTCAACTTCTTTTCTCATTTCCCCTATTTCTTGTTTCAACTCAACACTACTCCTCTGAACACATGTCAAACTTATAGACAGTTGTTTCATTTCTTGTGACAATTTTGTTTCTATATCTTTAATTTCTTCTCTTAAAACTGTTTGCATAATATTCACACTCTCCTTCATCCCTATGTCCATCTTTAATTCCATATTAACAACATCAGTCTTGGTTGCCATATCTCCCATCCTAACTTCTATGCCATCTATATTAGCTTTTAATTTTTCTACTTCGTCTTTAGTAACCATATTAGCCTTCAATTGTTTCACACTTTCATTCATACCCATTATATCAAGTTTCATATTACTCATTTCAGACTTCACACTACTCTTCATATTCTTCATATTTGTGTCCATATTACTCATTTTAGACTTCATACTATTCTCTATATCAAGCTTCATATTTTCCATTTTAACCTTCATATCATCACTATCAGCCTTCATATCAAGCTTCATATTCTCCATTTTAGATTCCATATTCTTCATATCACCCTTCATATCCTTCATATTAATGTCCATATTCTTCATTGTAATATTCAAACTTGCAATTATCTGAGCCAATTGTGACAATGTGATGGTGGTATCTTTCATAGCTTGGACAACTTCAATTTGAGGTGACTGAATTATTTCAATAATAGTTTCTTGGGACTCAATGGTCATTTCATCATCTTGACATGTCTGTGGGAAGCAGTCGCCTACAACTACAGACCCCCCAGATATCTGACTAGGCAAAGACCCTCCCTCATGGCTAATCTCATCCTCACCTATCACAACATTATTAACTTCACTCTTCTCTACTTCAATATCACTTATTTCTCCTTGGAAAACTTCTGTCTCCATACTTGATAATTTTTTTCTATTTCTTAATAGCATTAATTATTTTAAACAACTTTTACTTATAAAAAATATTTTAATAGTTAATTGTCTCATGGTTTTACATTTTCCCCCAACTATACCATATGTAACTTTAACTTCTATATCAAATTTTTATTTGATTTTGACTGTCCACATCTAGATTAAAGTTTTTACATTGCCTGATTTATCTACTTTAGTATCAATTTACTCTGGATTTAATTGTTTTACAAGCCTCTGTTTATTGATCCCGCATTAATTCTTTAATGCACTTATTTATTTATTTTTACTAATTTTTAATTTTAGATGTTTTATGTTTTTATCTAATATTTAAGCATCTTATTTATTTGTTGTAGGCATATATACAATGGTGGTTTAGTATTAATTGAACTTGTTATACAAGTGGAAAGTTTAAAAATATTCAACAAAAAAATTTTTTTTTTTGAAAATTTCTGTCAAATCGCTAAACCTCCTTTGCAACTATAATATTTTCATGCCTAAACGTTTGGGTTCCCGATGTATCGGTATGGTACAACATACCCAGATGTTCCGGTCTGCTGATACATTTGAACACACACAGATCAACTCTAACAATCAGCTAGTTCTTCCATAATGTATACCAACTTACTTCCAATCTAAAACTGCTGATGCACTTGTCTGCCATATCCCAAAGTTGATAGTGCCCCATGGAACAAACCGGTCCATCCACATATATAGGTGAAAGAGAGCAAGCTCGCATCTAACTACTGTCGGACCTAGGGTCCTCATGTAGGATGCTAGAGATAAAATGACGAAACACCTGACTCATGATTACATCCATTTTCAATTAATCAGCCTAAGCATAATCCATCAAATCCACATGCAATCCAAATCAGTTCATCTCACATCTCACCACTCTTTTCCAAAACCGTTGCCTCAGATATTCGAACTCAGGAAGAATTCGCATTCGACTCTCTTAACAGGTATGTATCTATGCATACTCTTAATCAATGACTAAAATAATACATCTCATCTATCAAATAAAATACAACCTGTATTTAAAGTTCTCTCCCATGCTTATTAAACAATTATGTGGATGTGTGCATGTTTAAAAACCTAGGCCATTAAATGCAATATGAGTGCTTAATAGAATGTAAATGCTGGATCAACAAAACTACAGAGATCCGGTTAATCAACACAACTTCATAATATTTATTTACAAACAAAAATAGGATATATTTAAACATAAATATAAATTCTTAAACAATTTAGAAAAGCAAAAAAAATTTCTATATAGAAAAATATTAAAAAAAAAAAATCTCAATAAAGAAAAATATATATAAAAAAAAATGATGCCCATAAATTACGTGGATATCTCCATGTATTTATATCTCCATGTATTTACAGTTTCTATTGTCTAGGCTCATAATAATAAAACTAATGATTAATTCAAAATGAGATTGCCAACTGCAAGTAAATTTAACTGCAACCTCAGATATAATAATCATGGAAAAATATAATGATAACACAACACAACATATGATAGAACATAAGATAAAGAATACTATTTAAAAGAAAAATGTTAGTCATTTATTCAATTTATCTTAAGAAATATTAGTAACATATATATAATTAGTCGTGTCATGTGGTACATATTTTATATCAGTGGCTTTTAAAAAATAATAATAAAAAAAATTTCTTTTACTGTAAATAGTTTAGTGGAGCACTTAATTGTTTGTGCATATTTCTATCTCACATCTGTCAGTAGAAAGTAAATCATCTAAACTTTATTAAAAAAAATAAATAAACTTTTCAACCTATCCCCCCTTACTCTCTTGATATTTTTCCATACTGGATTGTTCCCTCTATATAATTAGCAATCGCTTTTTCGAAATATAAAATGAGATAAAAATTAAAACAAAAAAAATACAAATTGATACAAAAAATAAAATAAAACATAATTTACAATTTTCCTTTATACAAAGTCCTTACGGTTGATGTATTTTGTTAAATAGATGTTGGTAGAACTCCAGTTTGATTTACAGAGCATCCTGAAGGTATTTCAGTGGTCAGTCGGTGTGTAGTAAGGTGTTATTCATCCCATAGATTTTTATCCGGTGTAAATGTCAACTCCTCAGGCAAACAGACTGTAGACAGTCACATCTTGATATTTTATATGGTCATAGTCGATAGGAACAATGCTTCGACCCCCGACACAATTATGCTCTTTAGCCAAAATATTTCATGCTTGAACTATATATATATATACAACTTTACATAAATTTATAGTCTAATAAAATATTTTTATAGAGAATAAAACTTAACTGTTTTGCTTTCTTTTTTTTTTTTTCAGTTCCTTTTAAACAAACATCAGGTTACTTTTCTTTTTTAAAAAATTTGAATTAATAATGATTTCCACTTCCCTATGGATAAATCAGATGAATGTTCCATCCATTTCTTTTATTTTTTTATTCGAATGTTGAATTAATTAAGAAAAATTGTCTATTTTGTAGAACAATATAAAAATATAATCCTCCTGATCTAACTAGCTTGACCGATCCTTTTTTCCAACCTAAAGAAAGCAGACGATTTCCTAATTGTTTCCTTTTTATCTTGGCGCTATTTCTATTATTTGAAAACAAGCGTTTCAGCTTTTAAAATATTTTTTTACATTGATTCATTAAAAAAAATAATACAACACGTTCTAAAATAAATTTATAATATTTTTATCTCACTGTATATTCAAAATATTGATTCACTCTCTACTGTTATAATTATTGTTTTTCCCTTTTTTATATATTTAAGTCATTGTCAACCCAATTAACACAACACAAACAATCAACACACATATATAACTATGTACATTTTTTCTATTAAGATTGGCATTTTCTTAGTAATAAAATTGTATTACTAATATATATATATATATATATATATTGTGCCAGGCATTATCAAATGGCCTTGCACAAAGTATGTATTAAGCACAACAAATATATAAATGTGCTATATTAATAATGGAAATTCAGTCTGAGCATTAAAATACCCACACACACACACCAATTTAAATAATATGAAATTGACATAGAAAATATTGTAGAGTAAACTCATGTATTTTTTTGTTTTATATTTCCGTTTTGTATATGTTTTATGATATGTTATTTTATGTATTTGGCTTTTCTCTGAAAAATTCAAATAGAGAAAAGCAATTGTTCCAACGTAATTGTACATATTTTTTTAATTACTTTTCTAAAAACTAATTTTATTCTGTAAACTAAGAATGTTAATTGCTTTTGCAAAATGTTTGATAATGCTAAAATTAAACTGTTATCTTTTTAAAAATTCTTTTGAATTGATTTTGTAAGCAAGTGGTCGGAGTAATCAATATGGAAAGGAGTCATTGTATCAAACTTAAAATGTAGAATTTAATTGGAAAAATGGTAAGGAATGTTATAATCTAAATGATAAGACAAATTGAAAGGATTGGCTGATTCATACTTCTCAGAGGGGTAGTGGGATTGATATAGTTTAGTCAGTGCTGTGAGATTGATTCTTTCGTAGGCATTCAAGTCGTTCATTAATTTGGCTCCAGAATTCTCCAAGCACCCAGCTACTTAGAGATTAATTTATGAACAAGACTACTGCTGACACTTTCTAAGAAATCCATTATACAGTTCTTTTAAGAACTAATGATTTCTTAAAGATTTAATGAACCAGTCAAATTAGCAAATGAACATTTGATAAAAATTATTATCATATACACACTGAGGAAAATATGAAGCAATCTACCAGAGAGTCCAGTAAAATGACCATTGGGTAGACAACCAGCCAGTGCACCGCCCTTTCTCTATCCCAAGCCGCCAAGATGTGACCACGCCAGTTCCAGCCACCCTGCCTATGCCTAAATGGATGAAATCCTCACCACACAGCCAATTGACTTGAAGCCCACTCAGAGCCCAGAGGAGAAGAATGAAGACGCCGACATAAGTTTATTTTAAGATGTTTTATTAATATTGAAATAATTAACTTTGATATTTCCTATTAAATATATTAATATTATTTTTTTTATTATTATTATTATTAATCTTTAAAAAAAGAGAGAGAGAGAGAGAGATAGTGTGTTATCTCTCGCATATGTATATTGAATTACGGTTATTACGGGCATAAATGTTAAAGCTTTTACTTAAATCTTTCGAGTCAATTTTTCTATGTCAAATTCTTGTATTTTCAACAAAGGTTGCAATGAGATTTTTGTTGTTGTTGTTGTTGCTATTCGTTTTCCTCTTTGTTACTCCTGAAATTCGTCATATACAAATATACATGCGTATATATGCGTACATACACTTATAATATTCTGTGAATACGATATCTCATGTTGAATATCTAAAAAATGTATTTAACCGTATATCTTTTTTTTTAAGTTATTTTTTTTTTGTCACTGCTACACCTCAAGATGCGTCTAAGAAGGGATTGATCTATTATAGATTCCCTGTGAGCAAGTACTCTAATAACTTTATATTTAAAATAATAGTAAGTGTATAATTATGCTACACGTATATACATGTATAGAAATTTATCTATAGCAAAAGAGAAATAGATACAGTACCTTATGGTGAGTACGATATAGTATCTGAGCCAATGCAACCCATCGACTTGTTGAAAATATGAAATTAGTGAAATATTTCATAGTGCGAATATATGTATAGTTTTTATTATTATATTTGCTATCAATAAAAAGGTTTTAAAGTCATCAGTAAAAGTATATGCCTGTATAACCGAAGATCTCTAATCTGAAATATATATATCAAATCACACAAAGTAAAATTTATTTCTACTTGGGTAAAAGGAGCTCAGACCACTTCCATTACTTATAAACATTGTAAATAGCTTTAGGGATTTATTATTTTTCTTATTTAAATTTGGATTTTATCTATTTAAACGCTTTGAAAATCTATATATATTGGGATACAGTAAAACTGGCGCACAACGTGTTTTAAATGTAAAAATAGTACGATTAAGGAAAGAACAAGTTAAAATTATATAAATGTATAAATTACGGTAAAAATAATTTACGTGCCGTGTGTATATATAAACTTTATGTAGGTGAGTTTAAAACTAAATTAAAAGTTTGACTACATATATAAGAGAAATTATATAAAATTCGATCTTTTTTTTAAAAAATATATAGTGTAATTAATAGGCCGTACAAATGAACACGCTTAGTTTGCTATATATATATATATATTTTTTTTGAAGATATTCTTAGTTAATTAAAAATATTTTACTCAGAAATTTGCAGTTCCAAAATGATAGTTGATTCTTTGTAGCGACGGATATTTAATGTATATTTACGATTCAAATTGTTAGCAATAAATCAAACGCAAACACTGTATTCTATAAATATAGTGTATAAGTAAAATAGACTTAAAAGTAATTTTAAATAAATATACATGTAATATATTGACGGTTGATATTTCGTTATATAGAGTATAGATTCTTTTATCTTAATAATTGCTTAACAATTTTCACTTTAAACTGGGTCGCTAACATTTTATTAGATAAGTAAGGTTGCCATTTAATCTGAGTAAAAACTGACATCAACTTGTGAAATTAAAATAGAAATAAAGACTATTAAATGAATGAGTTGGGGAAAAATAATGTCACACTTTGCATATATACGCATATATAAATATGGACGGAGGATTTCTATAAATGGTTATTACAACTAAAAGTAATAATTTATTATAGCGTAGTATTTTAAAATAACTTACAATTGAGTTTATTGTTTTTGTTTTAAAAAGAGAGTGAAATATAATGAAAGTATAGCTATTAAACAGACATAAGAACGTTAAAACTTAATATTAGGTAAACATGATAAATAATCAGATCAAATACTTTAGGAGTCTTTATGGTTAGATGTTGTAGGTTACTTGTGAACGTTTGTCTCTCAAGCATTGTGTGTATAGGTTGATTCATATCGGCATTTCGTGAGCTGGGGATTTGGAGATGGGGGAAACGCAGGGGTTGGCTGGAGATGTCTGTGTGATCTGGAGTCTCTGTGGCCTCTGGTGAACGAACACTTTTCGCCACGCAAAAATGCGAACAATTCTTTTAGCAGAGAAAATATTCTCTGGGACTCATTTGGAGTAATGCAAATGTACTCGTAAGTCTCGTATAAAAGGAGCAGAGGAGCATTAACTTCAACTCTTCTTATATATATAAATTCATTGCCTTTTGTTTGTGGTTGCAAAATATCCTGTCAGCCTCAAAAAAGTGAGCATGGATGCACCCGCGAAGTTTGGTATATTATTCTGATAGTATTTTTCATGGTTCGTTCGACTTTGCTTGGCTGTCACAGAGTTCTAGAAAGGATAGGTATCTCCATGTTAGCAGTCTGTTTGTTTTCTTTTATCTCTGACTCTGGGGATGGGATGCTGGTGCAGTTTTGGCTGAATATAGCGATGCTATGGGGGATGAGGTGTCACATTATCACCATTCGACATCGTGCTTTTTAGATTGTCAAAAGAAATACAAAAATCAGTAAAAATATAGTTAGAAAAATAGTTAGTAGTCTGCATAATAAAATCTTAAGACTTTAAATGGTCATACCCATTTAAAAGTCTCGTTGGAGAGGGGGGTATTGTGCCAGGCATTATCAAATGGCCTTGCACAAAGTATGTATTAAGCACAACAAATATATAAATGTGCTATATTAATAATGGAAATTCGGTCTGAGCATTAAAATACTCACACACACCAATTTAAATAATATGAAATTGACATAGAAAATATTGTAGAGTAAACTCATGTATTTTTTTGTTTTATATTTCCGTTTTGTATATGTTTTATGATATGTTATTTTATGTATTTGGCTTTTCTCTGAAAAATTCAAATAGAGAAAAGCAATTGTTCCAATGTAATTGTACATATTTTTTTAATTACTTTTCTAAAAACTAATTTTATTCTGTAAACTAAGAATGTTAATTGCTTTTGCAAAATGTTTGATAATGCTAAAATTAAACTGTTATCTTTTTAAAAATTCTTTTGAATTGATTTTGTAAGCAAGTGGTGGAGTAATCAATATGGAAACGAGTCATTGTATCAAACTTAAAATGTAGAATTTAATTGGAAAAATGGTAAGGAATGTTATAATCTAAATGATAAGACAAATTGAAAGGATTGGCTGATTCATACTTCTCAGAGGGCTAGTGGGATTGATATAGTTTAGTCAGTGTTGTGAGATTGATTCTTTCGTAGGCATTCAAGTCGTTCATTACTTTGGCTCCAGAATTCTCCAAGCATCCAGCTACTTAGATATTAATTTATGAACAAGACTACTATTGACACTTTCTAAGAAATCCATTATACAGTTCTTTTAAGAACTAATGATTTCTTAAAGATTTAATGAACCAGTCAAATTAGCAAATGAACATTTGATAAAAATTATTATCATATACACACAGAGGAAAATATGAAGCAATCTACCAGAGAGTCCAGTAAAATGACCATGGGGTAGACAACCAGCCAGTGCACCGCCCTTTCTCTATCCCAAGCCGCCAAGATGTGACCACGCCAGTTCCAGCCGCCCTGCCTATGCCTAAATGGATGAAATCCTCACCACACAGCCAGTTGACTTGAAGCCCACTCAGAGCCCAGAGGAGAAGAATGAAGACGCCGACATAAGTTTATTTTAAGATGTTTTATTAATATTGAAATAATTAACTTTGATATTTCCTATTAAATATATTAATATTATTTTTATTATTATTATTATTATTATTATTAATCTTTAAAAAAGAGAGAGAGAGAGAGAGTGTGTTATCTCTCGCATATGTATATTGGATTACGGTTATTACGGGCATAAATGTTAAAGCTTTTACTTAAATCTTTTGAGTCAATTTTTCTATGTCAAATTCTTGTATTTTCAACAAAGGTTGCAATGAGATTTTTTTTTGTTGTTGTTGTTGCTATTCGTTTTCCTCTTTGTTACTCCTGAAATTCGTCATATACAAATATACATGCGTATATATGCGTACATACACTTATAATATTCTGTGAATACGATATCTCATGTTGAATATCTAAAAAATGTATTTAACCGTATATCTTTTTTTTTTAAGTTATTTTTTTTTTGTCACTGCTACACCTCAAGATGCGTGTAAGAAGGGATTGATCTATTATAGATTCCCTGTAAGCAAGTACTCTAATAACTTTATATTTAAAATAATAGTAAGTGTATAATTATGCTGCACATATATACATGTATAGAAATTTATCTATAGCAAAAGAGAAATAGATACAGTACCTTATGGTGAGTACGATATAGTATCTGAGCCAATGCAACCCATCGACTTGTTGAAAATATGAAATTAGTGAAATATTTCATAGTGCAAATATATGTATAGTTTTTATTATTATATTTGCTATCAATAAAAAGGTTTTGAAGTCATCAGTAAAAGTATATGCCTGTATAACCGAAGATCTCTAATCTGAAATATATATATATATATATATATATATATATATATATATATATATATATATATATATATATATATATATATATATATATATATATATATATCAAATCACACAAAGTAAAATTTATTTCTACTTGGGTAAAAGGAGCTCAGACCACTTCCATTACTTATAAACATTGTCAATAGCTTTAGGGATTTATTATTTTTCTTATTTAAAATTGTATTTATCTATTTCAACGCTTCGAATATATATGGTTTGGGAAAATTAATTATTTAGTATTTTTGCTATTATATCATCATTAGTATGACACGGTGGTGGGTATTTGGGATTAAATAAATATTTAATCATAATATTAAACATTTTTCGTTTTCGTATTATTATTTATATTGATAAAAATGTATTCTTTCCTTATCAACCACGTACCTGTAATAATCATTTAACTTACCCATTTGAAGACCCTAGATGTAGAGTGACTGAGCTAGCCACAAAAGGATATCGCTCTACCCGGGTGTTATATCTTATTCTTATGCTCCGCTGAACATATGGTATTGCACACCCTTCTGGGAGGGTGAAAAATTCATTTTTTAGATTCTTTTCTAGAAGTGGCACGCAAAGGTCTATTTTGTAAATAGATTTTTCAAAGGTGTGTACTTGCCATTGTTCTAAATATTCGGGCATTCGAATAAGATATCAACTAAAGGGTGTTTTTAACTGGAAGAGTCCTGTCAATCCACTCTTTCTATCAATTTAGCT
Organism: Epiperipatus broadwayi; assembly: GCA_028023455.1. Classification (NCBI taxonomy): domain Eukaryota; kingdom Metazoa; phylum Onychophora; class Udeonychophora; order Euonychophora; family Peripatidae; genus Epiperipatus; species Epiperipatus broadwayi. The sequence goes on from JAQFVV010006586.1 coordinate 158,834, forward strand.
AGAAGTACACATGAGTACAGACAATCGGCTAAATTGATATCCATTTCTTTACCTGTTGAATCTTGGTCACTTCATGCTCAGTGCAAGATTAGGAAAAGAATTCTGCAGGGAGTATGGTCCGGTACAATATATATATATATATATATATATATATATATATATATATATATATATATATATATATATATATATATTCTAACCTATCAAAAGAAGACTTCTATTAAAAATAAATGTATGAGCGAATTCAATAAAGAGAATTCTGAAAGCTTCCGTCTAGGACGGGTTTTTTAAACCCTATATTTTTAACTAATATAGTTCGACGTTAGGTTAGTTATAATAATTCAGCTACAGCGATATGCAGTTCAGACAGAGATAGAATTAAAAAAAATTATCATTAATAAAATAAATTTAAAAAGGAAATTTAGAATAAACTAACATTCTTTCTCTATCCAAAACACATTCTCTGAGCTGTAAGTACTTGCACTGTTCGACAATGATGATGATGATTTCATGTCATTGTTCATATTACTGACTAAAATAAAACATTCATTAATTTGCCAATATGCTCTCAATATTTTATTATTATACAATTAGAAGTTTCAATCTCTTAAGCCATGCCACGCTTGTAATATTGATCATAATGAATCAATTCTTAATTTAAGAGCACTTATAATAATGACACTAATCTCAGGGTTCTCTGTTATTTTTAAAGAAAAATGCTTGGCAGTATTGTGTTGTCGCATATGACTGACATTCTGGTCGGCTATAGAAAACATTTACCTTATTTACATTCCAGGTGTCTTCATCCACATATCAACTATTATAATATTTAACGAGATGATAACCATATTCAATAACAACGCATAATTTTGAATAATACAGCCATTTTATCCAGAATCTCAGTGGAATGATGAAAAGACAAGGGTGCTTTTGTGTCCTTCCATTATCCATGACAACACAATAATTTAACTAAGATTTATTACTTAGACACTTCACTTAAATGTGTACGAAATAATGTGCAACCAAAACCTACTAGTTTGGGAATAAAGTGGTTTTACACACATATAAAATAAAATGTTTTGGTCTGAAGTTTCCAATTCCATAAATAATTCTTATTAAATTAAACTATAGTGAAATATTCGGATCTGCTTACAATTGTCTATCTGGTGTATTGAATTTAAGATTTCATAAATTATTTTGGACTCAAGAACGTATTGCAAGTATTATGCCAATACACTTTTATTTAGCACACAAGAAAAATGACTCAACACACCTTGTAACAAGACTATAATTTATTATTAACTTTTAACAAGATTATAATTTATTATTACAGTTTAACAAAACTATCCTTTATGATTAACATAATAAACAAACATATACAATTTATTCGATCCCATATGGATAAAACAAAATATAACTAACATTAATTCGTCTATACTTTTAGACTTGGATTCGAACTACTTCTTCATCTTCTTTTTACATTTATGCAAATTGAATATAAAAAAAAAAATTATTATCGATACATCGACTCATCCATTTACTGTATCTTATATGAACGGATGCTTAACTTTATTAACTAACTATTTGTTTTAAAATAAAAATAATCTGATTCTAGGCAATGCGTACAAACGATTTTTATTATCATCTTTAATTAAATGATAGTTTTTATTTAGATAACTTATTATAATTTATGGGTTATTTATCAGAAGTTACAATTATTATTTTAATATTTACCTTAATAACAACTGAAGTTGTTATATACATTGTACTCCTCAGTATAAGTTATATTGTGAGTGCTACTTAATCATTAACCCGAATTAAACCTAGTATTTGAATCCTCCATTGGCAAATAAAAATTTCTAAATCACGCAATTTTAAACTTCCTCTCTCCATTGACTTACGTGTGGATTACCAGCACTATTCTGCCGCACAATCCAGACATTGATCATATATACTAGCATGCTATTTTTACTAAATGGATCTTGAGGAATTAACCTCCAATATACCCGTTATCTTGCCATAACTTTCTAAACAAAACACAATATTCAACACCTTCCATGGTGGAATTATCTCTATTTTCTCATGAGGAATATGGAATAACACTGAAGGTCTGTAGAATTAACTACTACATTAAAATAGTTTGGTGGGTCCTTGCCTCTTACTTGGGCATAATAGGAACACACACCAAGTATAATCCTCTCCTGGGATTTTAACGAATGAAATACACTAAATAGGATATAAATTACTGATCGTCCTAACTCTGAGAAGCGATCACTTGGGTTATAAACCTACCCGAATACTAGATTTATCTATTCCCCTCATGGAAAATAAAGCTTTTGGGGAGATCATTTTCCATCCCACAAAATAGATACATTACAATTATTACTAATGCGAATATTAATCATATACTGATGCTATATCGGGGCAAGACAAGCAAATACACTAATTACACTAAATTTATGTTCCGGGGTATACTTAGATCAACGTCTGAAATCAATGGATAACACAGAATTAACCATAATAATTTTCGCCTTTGCCAAAGAAACATTCAACAAGTAATTGGTAGTCTAGTATCTTGAACTTAATTAAGTGAATGCGTTAATAAAGAATAATTGGGAATAAGTTCCGCAATTAACATAGTATAAATTTGTTTCAAACTTTAAATAAATAATATCCTGTATAGCACTTCTCTTTAATTACTTCTGATAATTTTAACTAGATATTTTACCTATTAAGTATCTGAATTTTTCTTCTTTTACGCATCTAACATATAAATTTATACCCATAATGCATATCATAAGTAAACACATTTTATAAAAAAAAATTTTTTTTCATGTCAAATATAAATTTAACCTAGAATAATTACATGAAAACATACCTTTATGATTACAAGGTCATTTAAATATTACTTGACTATACAGCCTTTCACCTGTTGATATAAAAAAAAATACACATAATTTTACAAATTAGTAAAAAAAAATCATTACTTAACAAGTGCTTATAATCTCACTGGAAGAATGTTTTTCCCTTGCGCAATTTATCTAGATGAAGAACTTGATCCATTCGTAGTTCACGAAGCAAAATTTAAAATAAGAAACACATTTTATTATTTCATTTATATAAAAGTTGCCTCCATTCTGGTGCAATTAATAAATTAGGCAAAGAAAACATAGCAGCGTTGGATGTTAACTCTTCCTTGAATTAACTGATATAATTTTGGGATCCAAGAAAACAATACATATTTTAACATGACGAATATTTGACGATTGACGATCATATAAACAATTCTTTTCTTTTTACTATTGGCAATACGTATCATTTTTAGCTAGCTGGCTTATGAATAAAATAATGCGCGAATTTTCCAGAATACTATTATTATAAGGACTGCAGCTGACTTACGTGGATATAAAGTTTTAACGATTCCAATTAATGTATAATATAACATATTATTTTATGGTTATAATTAAGTCACTAATGTTTGTAGTTTTTATTCCTATTCTAGGAATTTTAATTTGTCTTTAATAAGGAATTCTCCGTAAAATCCACACATACAAATTTTCTGATATTTGCCTTGAGAAAACTTATATTTTCTTTTTTAAAAAATATACAGGTGCATAAGTAAATATTCTTAATCATTGATATTATTTTTAGATAATTTTCAGTGAATAAAACATATTTTAACGTGGGGAACTTACATTATTTTCAAAAGCAGACAATTTCTTTTAGAAAGAGCGCGAAATTTTTTAGTTAACTTTCCTTTGGCTTTTATAATATTTCTTTTAATTATGATTTTTCTTTTATACCATGAAAAGATTATTAAATAAGGTAAAGTTAACAAATAATTGTTTATTTCCTGGAAATTACTTATATTGCTTAATTTAAATATAATGACGCTTTCCGTGATTACTGTAGTTAATATGGTCATTTTGAACTTTAGCATACGATAGTATATTTTTGCGTATAAAAAGCTTTAAAATAGGTAGATGGCCACAGAAAACAGAATATCTTATCAAATAGGATTAGCAATGCATGATATTATTAAAAATTTACTGGACTTATATTTATTTCTGCAATTAAAAAATAATAAAAAATTTGTTACCGAATTTCAGTACTGCTTCCTCCTTGTAAAACTATAGTCAGACTAAACTTTCTTCAAATTTTGGCGGTCTTGTTTTAGCGACCTCTTACAGAAAAATAATCATTTAATTATAACATAAACAAAAGAAAGGAAAAAAAAAACTTATTACAGTTATATTTTTCCGTATGATTTAAATGGATTATAAAGTAATTTGACAAATAATGAAAAATAATAAGTATATTTAATTAACAATGCTTATTAGTGATGTATAATTCTATATACACTATTATCTAAATTAATTTAAAATTTACCAGAAGTTATTGTGCTTTATGACAAGATATTCATCTACTCTCCCTCTACCCATCCAAAATCAATTACTGTTTATAATATGTGCTTTTATACTATATTAAATTGCTCTTATTGTTAAAATTTTAATTAAATTATTCATTCTCTTCTTCAAAATGACATCACATTACTAAATTTATTAGTTATTTGCTTAAAACACGTTAAAGTGAGTAAATAGTATACTTTATTAATCACTTAATATTATTATTATTTTATCTTTTTATTTTCTAAAAAAAAAGGATAGCATTGTTTTCCTGTGGAAACAATGCCAAATAAACCAAGTGTCAATAAAACTAGGTTACAATATATATATATATATATATATATTTATTTTAATATATATATATATATATATATGGGCTTTTTTTTACGGTCAATTATCCATCATTAATAATTACTTAGTAAGTAGTTATTACACTGTTTAGAAAATATTAAAAAAAAAAACATTAATCTTTTTCAAAAGTGTTTAAGCAAAAACCTTTTATTTTTATTTCTACTTGCTAAATAAAAAAAAACAATCTTCCCTTATTTCAGATTGCTTAGGTAGGTTGTTGGATAGCAGTTTTTAGCTACCTACACAATATATAATCAATAAACACCTTTTAACACTCACACAATCCCAATGTCAATAACAATCAATAATTATCAAACTGTTGTCAAGGCAACCTTCTTTTGAACAATAAGGCTAAAATTCCACCCTCATTTATGAACTTGACTGCATAGATTGGAATTATTGGTACAAAGAAATTTAAATAAATCTCTTTAAACAGATGAATAAAATCTATTCTGAATGTAGATTAACAAATAGTCAATTATAAAATTACAAACTGCAATTATGTTTCAAAGCAAAACTTTATTGAGCAACAAACAAAATTACATCAATAAAATGCAAATAATAAAGTGAACATTGACTTGCAATTCAAATGGGTACATAGGTATGCAAGGTTATAGATTGATTATCTTTCAACCCCCCCCCCCCAAATTTTATCCATACCCCAATAACAAGGATGAGTGAATAAGTTCACAAAAATAACAATGTATACAATTGTGCTGTGGCTCAATGCAGTCCAACTATCTTACACAATAAAATAGGTGTTACAGGTATATTAACATTGATCAAAGGACAGTCAATCAAGGGAATGCTTTGTCCATTTGAAGCAAAATCTATGTGGAAGTAACTTGATTGGCAGGCCACTAAACTTTCCCCTCTGACCCCATCCATGCCCAGACCAGCCAGAACTCCACTTAGCAAGAACTCAGACCCTCTCCTATGTTTGAGGTTAATCCATATTGCCCCTGCCCCATAAGTAGGTTTGATTTATCTAAGTGTTCCATTGGTTCTGCCAATCCTGAACACTAACCGATTCAAAGAGGACTGTGAGAACCATGCTTGGTCATACTTTTCCTGGGTGTTGTGACGATTGCCATCCACACCTGCAGATTAACAAATCTCTCATCACCATCACCTCTACCCCAGAGACTGAGGATTCAGGCAAAAATCTATGATTGCCATTTCAACATTCCAAATGGGCAGGGATCAACCTGAGCTGCCCGGCCAAAAATGTACTGTTAATGAAGAAAACATGAAAACAAAAAAGGAAAAGGAACACAAGTCAATACTGTTTCACTAGCAGTCCATCAGGGTCATGCAGCAGCCCACCAAGGCTAAGCCAGTGTGAGGACAGTGACTCTCAACCTGTCCAGTAGTACTAGACATCCCTTTCTTGGGTGTGGTGATGATCACCAATATTTTAATGGTATATATATATATATATATATAAACATATTTATATGGTACTATATATATATATATATATATATATATATATATATATATATAGTACCATTAAAATGTTTGTACTTTTAAATCATATAATAATTAAAATAAATCTATTCAACACAGTATTCAAATTTTAAATAATATTTATTCTTTACTGGAAGTATTTTCGATTGTGTTGCTGACAATCTTTATCAACCATTAATTAGTACAAATCTACACAAAACAAAAACTTATATTGCCCATCATTCAGTTCACTCAAATTCCCATATTACTGTTATCTTATATTAGCTGATTGTCTATTCATTAAACTATTTCCATTTCTAGATATTACCATTGCTTCCTTAATTTTTAAATTTTCATTACATCTTTCAATTTGAGTAACTTTCACATCTCTATTATCAAATTTAAAAACATAATCACACACTCTATTATGATCAAAAATAACTGATGGAGTATTAATACCTACTGAAGTTACATTTTCTTTCTTTATACATTTGTACAATATCTATGACCATTATATATTTTTGTAATGTACACATCTCCCCTATATATTTCATTCCACAACAGCATATCAAATATATGTGTATAACAGAACTTAGTTCAAACTTAGAAATACTGATTATAAAATTATTTATCATATTTATATTATTTGAAGAGAAAAAAGATATTCTACACAAACCACTATAAAGTTTATTGATTAATTTAGCTTGTTGATTAGCTATAAAAGGAATACCAATCCATTTATTACATTTTATTTTATTTAATATTTTATTATTATTATTTTTACTTTGATTATATTTTTTAATTGCATTATAAATAACATTCCTTCCATACCCAACATTTAACATATCAGTAACAAATACATTAACATTTTTAATTTTATCACTAACAAACTTGCACAAAAAATCATTTCTAAACAAAAATGATTTCAAACCAGTCAGTTTATGACCAATATGAACTCTAGAATTATGTGGAATATAACTCCTAATTTCCATAGGCTTTAACACCATATTATAATACAATACATTATTATTTCTTTTAATAAATATATCTAAAACGTTTATAGAATTTTCTTTCTCTTCATTTGATACCCATTTTATATTACTAATCATATTTAAAACGTTTATAGAATTTTCTTTCTCTTCATTTGATACCCATTTTATATTACTAATCATATTTAACTCATTAAATAAATCAATGATTATTTCATTATGTACACATATAAATACATCGTCCAATGTATCTACAATATACTTTAATTCTTTTATATTTTGCTTGAGGTAATATTTTAAATTCATAACTATAAAATAAAAAATTACAAACATGTGATACCACAGGAAAACCCATTGGCCAACCATAATTCAATTTATAAAAACAATCATTAAATTTAACATACATATGATCATTTACAAATCATAATATTTTTATAATAAAAATTTTAATGTTATTATCTATAGATTTTAAAATCAAAGCTCTTTCAATAATCTCTATTGATTCCAAATGATTAATTGAACCATACATTTTGGATATGTCAAATGTATATATAACATCATCATTATCTATGTTATTTATAATACAATTAAAAAATATAATCAAAGTAAAAATAATAAAAATATTAAATGAATTAAAAAGCGATAAGTGGATTATTATTTTTTTATATCTAATCAACAAGCTAAATTAATTAATAAACTTTATGGTGGTTTGTGTAGGGTATCTTTTTTTACTTCATGTGGTATAAATGATATGATAAATAATTCTACACCGGAATTTTTAAGTTTGAACTAAGTTCTGTTATATATATATATATATATATTGAAACAGTAAGGTCTGCTTTGCAGATCTTCGTTTCACCTTTTCTCACCTACTTCCTACCCTCATACCTTAGTTTGAACCCCAATCTATCATAATGTGTCTACAATACGCTTATATACCGAAAATCCTGCCTAATTTTAAACCACGAGTACAATGCTCATATTATATATAAGTATAATTCATTCCCAAATAAATAAAATATGCATTATGTATATGTTCACATAATTTAGATTTATTTAAAAAGTAGGTTATATAAGTTGTAATTGTGCACACACTATGATATGCATTTTAAAACATATCAAAATTATAAATTGTTAATTAAAGTTATTTTGTTTGAATCTATTTACAAAAATATTACACTCGTAATATATTTTTGATTTAAAATAAAATTCATGTTCGTTTAGTAAATAGATTCAAACATTGCAATTTAAAAAGTAAAATCATTTTCTTTAATTTAATAAAAGTCATTCCAAATATTTCTGTTAAAATAAATGAGGGACAATAGTTTAATTATTTCATGTTGTAATTATTATCTAAAAAAACAGCAGATGTCCACTTAAGGTTTTCTTTAATTAGTAAAAGTAATTTTTAATTAAATCTAGTTTGTAATTTGAATGTCATCAAGGAAATTAACAATAGAAATTAATTAAAATTTTGTTAAATTTCTTTAGACATTCGGATAGATTTAATTACAGCTGATAAGTCTGATATATTTTTGTAATGCTCCAGGGCAGTTCTATTGTTAAATTCTACTATAAATAGGAGGGTTTTCTTTTGTTCTCCATTCTGAGGGTTCTAACCGAAATTAGTCTAATGTCTCTAACCAAAATTATTCTGAGGTTTCTAACCAAAATTATTGTAGTAATTTGCTAATCTTTACATGATGGAGTAGAGCACAAGAAGGGTATTTCTCTCCGGAATGGCCATATGCTGCTGTAGACCATTGGAAGCTGTCACATAAAGAACCCCGGAACTGCTGCTGCAAAAATATGAACATTCCAGATTTTGCTGCTGAATTATAAAACCTGCCAAACATCTACCTGCAAATGCATCTCCAGAGGTAACCTAAATTGACCCAAGAGCTCTTGTGATTCCTAACTAACATGCTATATCTATTTTAAATTGTTTTCTGTAATTTCACTTGACTTATTATGTATTTCTTTAATGTGTTTAAATATAATCAACAGTTTTGCTCTCTATCCTTGGGTTAATATTTTCTATTTATAAAGCTTTCTTTTATTTTATTATGATAGTGTATCAGAATCGTCTTTGACCGAGTGAATTATTCCTTTTGTTGAAAGTAAAACGCTGCTATTAAGGCATATTTTAAATTTATAATAATTCCCATTTTTATTATCTCACAAATCACTCGTTCGAGGGTGATTCTAATCTCCTTTAATATATATATATAACAAGCAAATAATTTAAAATCTACATTTTATTGATTTTACATAACATGAGAGTATGTGTGAGGTCAATGATTAAATATGTCCCCAAATGCATGATTGTGTAAATAAACCTATGCTTTTTTTCCAACCCGCAAGCATGCATTTTCCTATTTGAAATACTGTGTCCTACTTTAATTACAAAGTTCATCATTGATGTCGAGAATGTGCGGACCTTTTTAAATGAATTTCTGGGAATTTGATTGGGCATTTCTCTTAATCCAAGTAAAACCCATTTAGTATGTTTTATATACATTAGTTTAGTATTGCTGGTAAATGAATTGGTTGTTGAGACCGCTTTGTTTTGCTTTTCCAAGGATTTCTACACGGCCAAATCCATCCTCTTCGCTTCCTGCGGTTTTCAGGCAGAGTGTGTCCACAAATGTCACACCTGGGAATTAAACGCAGTCGTCACCCAGTCGCTAAGTTCCGTCTGTTCATGACAACACGTTCCTACAGGTTAGCGGGGAGTTGCCCTCCGTAGTCATTCCAAATATTCCACTATTATTTTATTTTATATTTATTTTTACAAAGCATCCATGACTTAAACATGTCACACCCTCCAACTTTAATAAATTCATTATTAGCAATACTGATCTCCCATCTTCTTTAATTATTATTATCAAATAAATGCCTTGATCACATCCCCACTTTATTGCTTAGTAAGCTTTTGTCCGTGCCATTCTCGAGATTAATAAACATTATATAACCCGTAATATAAAATATTTTATTAAAGTATTATAATTACTAAAACCACCTCACACATGTTCCAATCTCTGTAAGCACATTATCGTAATGCTATTAGCCTGAGGAATAGTCTTTATAATTTTGCTTTAAAACCTTTTGTCATTTATTGGAATGTAATGCCAACAATTATTTAACCCGCATCCCTGTCTCATATAAGCAGACAGTGGCATTATATCTATATGTCTATATAAATAAATTTTGAAATCATTTAAGACTAATTTTGATTCTATTTTATTGATTTTTATCACTGTCTCGGTCTATATATATATATATATATATATATATATATATATATATATTTTATATATTTCTTTTGTACATCCATATACATTAATTAGCCACCCAAACTTATCTTAGTATAGAGTCTTTTTGTTTCTCCCTGACCACCAGGCACCGGTAAAGGGTTATACTAGTAGTAGCATCAGATGCATTATCACATAGGTGGCACTGTGAAATTTCGACTTTAGATTCAAACTTAGTATATCTAGAAGGCAACCCCTCCTAGAATGTTCAGTTTTGTGTTTGGGGTTTGAATTCTGCCGTGTGTTAGCGAGATAGACGATTCTGACTGTTACAATATATATATATATATATATATGTGTGTGTGTGTGCTTGTGGAATGAAATATATAGGGGAGCAAAGTGTACATTACAAAAAAGATATAATAATCATAAGATATTGTATAAACACTTACAGAAAGAAAATGAAACTTCAGTAAATATTAATACACCATCAGTTATTTTTGATCATAATAGAGTATCCAGAAAACGAAGCCTGTGACCACTGCTTGTAGGGCAGCTGTGTTATCCACTCGGCCACCAATACTTGATGTACAGTGTGTAATTATGGTTTTAAATTTGATAATAGAGATGTGAAAGTTATTAAAATTGAAAGATGTAATGAAAAATGAAAAATTAAGGAAGCAGTGATAATATCAAGAAATGGAAATGGTTTAATGAATAGACAATCAGCTTATATAAAGTTTACAGAATTATAGGAAATTTCAGGGATTTGAATGATGGGTAATATAAGTTTTTGTTATTATAATCTCTCTTAGCAATATGTCCAGTATATACCGTTCACTGTCTTAATTCAATCAATGATATCAATAACATCCATTTGTTTTCTTACCCATGCTATTCATTTCCAATCTTCATGTTACTTCTGACATGCATTTCTCTATTTTTCTTAGGGTACTCAGAAGTCTCTGTGTTTCTCATCTGTTAAGTGTCCAAGTCTCAAGAACTGGAAAAACACATTTGTTAAAAATTTTCTCTTTCAAGCACATTGACTTATTTTCTTTCAATATTAAGTTCTTTCTAGGAAAATCATCCCAACTTATGTTAATATCATGATCAAATTCATCCATTAAATTTGCATCAGTAGTAATAAACTGACCAATGTATTTGTAATTGTTAATTTCTTATAACTCAGCATTATAATTTTTTTATTTTCATCTTTTAAAAAAATCCATTGAACATTACTTTAGTCATTTTAATGATTATCTTTAGTGTGATTTTTATTTAAAAATAAAAACAACAACTACATAATCAACAAAATGTAGATGACTTAAATAATATCCATTCACTTTTTTTTTCCTTTTATATTCCTATTTTAATACACAAAATACTTTTTGCAGCACTTCTGTAAAAAGTTTTGGAGATGTGTAGTCACAATGACAAATACGTTTTTTAACACTAATATTCCTGGTACCATTATTTAATCTAATTGTTTCTTATGCTATATTTAATGTAATTGTTGTTGGTGCATTTTTATAAATATTCTTCCGAATATGATAATACCCTGGAGCTATGCCGTTATGATCCAATGCATTGATCACTGAAGATTTTCCGATAGAATCAAATGCCATTTTGTAATCTACAAATCTAAAGCAAATTGACAACTTATATGCTTTGGTCCTATCTATAACTTCTCTTAATACTTGGATATGATCCACTTTCCTAAAACCACTTTTAAATCCAGCTTGTTCTTATGGTTGGTTGAAACTCTAAGTCTGTGTAGACAATTTGTAATTAACTTAGTAAAAAATTTGTAAAAAACTGATAAAAGACTGATAGGAGTCTAATTTTTAATATTTTCTTAATCATCATTTTTAAATATTAATATTGATATTGCATTTCTATAATCTTCTAGTACTGCTTTATTATTTATTATTGATATACCAAATTGGTATATAACTGTGCCAAAATGTTTTATATTTTTTCAATTGCTTTTTTAAGATATCGATTATTTTAACATCATTACCTAGAGGATTTTACTTCTTCATAAATGTAATTCCATGTCTTTCTTCTTCACTTAAAAATCTGGGCCATTCAGAAGATATAATAGGTATTGAAAATACATTTTCTTGCTCTTTATTACTATATATTTTTATTAGAAACTTCTTTACATTTTATGATGTCATCTTTCTTTTTTAGTAATAGTTCTATTTTTTTTTTCTTATTGCAAATACAAGTTTCATACCCAAACCAAAATCTTGTTTTACACACTTGAAACTTTTATTCTTCTCTCTCTTTCTCTTTCTCTCTCTCTCTCTCTATATATATATATTATTATTATTACTATTTGCGGGATATTCCGTGTAGTGAAAAAGCTAAATGCTGACGTTTCAGTACAATATCAAGTACCTTCCTCAGAGCGTCCTCTTTCTCAAATCATAAGAATGCATGTGAGATTTAAAATCGTTTCTATAGTTTTCTTTCTCCTCATATTTAAATTCTATTGGTTGAGAAGTTTTAAAATGTATTTTGTCTTCCAATAGCTTCTTCCAAATGTTGTTAATCTTCTTTAATTCACACCTTTCATTTATGCTCTTGGGCCTTTTAAAAATCTCTATAGCTTCTCTTCGCAATCTCTGGTCATATTGTTCAATTTTTGCTAAAATATTTGCTTTTTCAAAATTGATATCATGATTTGTTAATTTTATATGAGAATAAATAGCTGGTGAATTGGAATTTTCTCTCACTGCCAAAATGTGTTCTTCCTTTCTAATATTTATTCTACGATTAGTCTGTCCTATATATGTATGTGGACAGACCCTACATGGAATTTCATATACACCATGACACTCCAAAGCAATTTTATCTTTAGGAAGTGGAAATATTTCACTAATTTTTTTATATAAGTAGTGTAAATTGTGTGAACATTATTATTTTTTAAAATGTTACCAATTCTATTAGTTACTCCTTTTATATATGGCAAAATTGTCTTAATTTTTGATGTATCAAAATCTTTTTTCTTTTGATATGTATAAGCCCTATTAATAATGTAATTAAAACCGTTATGAAGAAGCATTTTATTAGTAGCAAAAAAGTCCCGGTGCAGGATGGTGATGAGAGGGAAAATGCAGATATCTCCCAGTGTGTGTTGGTTTTATATATATACCATGGGATAAAGAACCATCTTCCCTTCTTTCAGTCAAAACATCTAAAAAAGGTAATTGATTATTATTTTATATTTCCATGGTAAATTTAATATTGTTGTGAAAAGAGTTTAAAAAATTAAAAAAGTCATCAAGAGCATGCTTGCCATGAGGCCAAATAACAAAGGTATCATCAACATACCTCAGCCATATAGATGGTTTTTTAACTGCTAAAGTCAAAATTTTATTTTCCAAATTCTCCATAAAAATAGAAGCTAATGCTGGAGAAATTGGTGAACCCATAGCTAGACCTGATGTTTGTTTATACATCTGTCCATCAAAAACAAAAAATGTATTCGATAAGCAGTGTTCAATCAAAACCACAGCAAAATTAGGCAACTGAATATTTTTTAAAACTTGAATCGTTTCATTTACAGGTACACTAGTAAAAAGTGAAACAATGTCAAAACTTACCAAAATATCATTCTTAGTCAATTTAATATCCCGGATAAGCTCAAGAAAATGATTAGCATCTTTAACATATGATGACATCGTTGATAAATGCTGCTGTAAAAAAGAAGTCAAAAAACGAGCTACTGTCTGTGTAGGTGAACCAATTGCACTTACAATCAGTCTCAATGGAATATCTGGCTTGTGAATTTTTGGTAAACCATATAATTTTGGATAAAAAGAAGATTTTTCCTTGGGAGTAAGCTGTATCTTTGTTTCTAAATCTAGATCAGTAGAATAAATTAATGTTTTCGTTTTCTTTTCAAGATAAGTCATAGGATCTCTATAATTTTTTTTATAAATATTATCATTTAATAAATTTAAAATTACTGTAGTATTACCCTTATCTGCCGGAAGAATAGTAATAGATTTGTCATTTTTAATGCAAACAAAGCTCTTCTTTCATTAATTGATAAATTACTTTTAGGTGGTTTTGCTTTATTTAAAATATCGTATATTTCCCCCCTCACTATATCTGCATCTCCGCAAGATATTTTTGATAAACTACTTTCCACTCTGCAAATAATATCCTCAAAAGGTAATTTTGTTGGTGTTATTGCAAAATTAAAACCTTTATTTAAAACTTTTAGTTCAAAGTCTGATAATTTTCTATCAGATAAATTCTTTACAGCGTGCACACTTCCTCGTTCAGACAAAGATAATGTTAGCATTTCCTGTTTCTTTTTAAGTAGTTTGTTAAATTTATTATTTTGTCTTCAAAATTTAAAATCACTTTCTTTAGTCACTCTAAAATGAATGACCTTATCACAAATTGACCATAATGTTGGATGAAAAGTATTACTTAATAAAAGGCGGAGTTGTAACAATTTTTTATCTAAAAAATCTAACTTTTTTCTTGTATTTCTAATAAAAGAAGTTGAATATCCCACAAATAATAATAATACTATGATATATACATATATGTAAAATAAATAAAATGTCCGTTAATTAAAAAAAATTGTAATTATAATTGAAATAATAAATTTAATGGTTTACAGACTATTACCATAGTAAAAGAAAAATTAAAGAGGCAATTTTTATAAACAGTAATAAAATGCATTTAATAAATCTACAAGCTGCTAACATTAAAATACGAGATTCGTGAAATATGAATTGATGACGTTAGCTAATGCTTTTGTTTTTGAATTTAATGGCAGTTTAAGCAGGTTTAAGAAATTAACCGAAAGGATTTAAGGATTGTTTGTAATAGTTTGTAAACCGTTAAATTTATTATTTCAATTATATATATATAACCATTAAATGTTTGTACTTTTAAATTGTACAATAATAATTCAAACAAATTTATTTAACACAGTATTCAAATTTTAAACAATATATTATTTACTGGAAGTACTTTTGAATGTATCACTGACAATCTTTATCAACCATTAATCAGTACAAATAATTTTATGTAGATTTATACTGATTAATGGTTGATAAAGATTGTCAGTGATACATTCAAAAGTACATCCAGTAAAGAATATATTGTTTAAAATTTGAATACTGTCTTAAATAAATTTGTTTGAATAATATATATTTATATTATTGAGATATAGACTTTTAAACAGAGGATGTTACTGGATAATTATAATTGTATAATGGTTTATATATTTGTATAATTATTTCATTTAGTGTTAACAGTAACTTTCTTTCATATATATATATATGATAAACAAAACAAGTTATAAATTTTGTAACTTGCTAATAGCTTGCAGTTTATGTCCACTAGATGGAGCTTTACCAATAACCCACTATCAAGCTTTGTTTACATAAATGCTGAAAGAGATAGAATTCAATATCTCTTTCAAATTGTCTCCAACCTTTAAACCATGCTTTCGAGCTAGTTCGCTCATGTGAGTAAAAGGTAGGAAGACTACAAACTAGATCTAAACATCAACTCTACAATACAACATTTATGAAACATGTTTCTATCACCTTGAAAAGCATGAATTTTTCAGATATGTAAATATCTTCAAATCCAGTCAAACAAACTAGATAGATATATGGGTATGAATTCAATTCAGTTTCACCATATAGTAAAAGCTTCTGCAATCTATATCATTGCAAAAACCTTCAAGGGTACATTTATGATAAACAAAACAAGTTATAAATTCCATAACTTGCTAATAGCTTGCATTTTATCATCACTAGATGGAGCTTTACCAGTATCCCACTATCAAGCTTTGTTGGTGTTTAGATCTAGTTTCTAGTCTTCCTATCCTTTACTTTCGTGAGACAACCAACTTGAAACCATGGTTTAAAGGTTGGAGACAATTTGAAAGAGATATTGAATTCTATCTCTCTCAGCGTTTATGACTTCTGATGAATGACCTATATTCATTCATAATTTATTTTAATTACATATTATAATTTAGTCAATTCAGTTACAATAAAGTTTAATATTTTAAAAGAGAGTTATATTTGAACCCAGTCACAGTAGGTAAATTAATAGTGTTTAGTTCTGTCTGTTTAGTTTGAGCAGTATTATCATTCACCCTTCTTCAGGTGTAACTGCCCTATATTCACAGTGACAATATTTGCTTAGGAGTTGAACTCACACCTTTAGATTCTTGAATATTTAATTTAAGGCAAACAATCTATCCAACTGAACTATTCTGAGTGGAGAATAATACAACTTGAAACATTGTGTAATTAGTAATCTGTGTTGTCTATTTGTGAGTTAAGCATTGTTAACCGAGAGGTCATTGCACCGACCTTGCAAGCAAGTAGTTGGTTGCAGAAGGGTGTAGGTTCGCGTCCCGGTCGATGCTATGACATATGAAAAAAAAGTTGCTTGTATTTGGAAAGATTAAATAAAGTTGAAAATTTTTTATACATTCAACATTCACTCATAGATAATGGAAATAGTCCAATATCTCACGTCTAATCTATAATTATATTTAACCATATTATGAGATTCCAACTTTAATAATAATCGATAATCTTATTATAGTGCATGTAAGTGTCACTTTCAATTACTTATATGTTAGCAAACATATAGGTGTATGTTTAACAGTACATGTCCTTTTTTCTTTTATTCTATGTTTAGTGTACTTTAATTTGGTAAAATTTAAACAAAAATGTTCTCATTATTTTCTAAATAGAACAACTTATTGGAGTAATCAGTCTTTGGTTATGATTGAGATGGAATGTTTAATTACTATGTTTAGAAATAATTTTATAAGTTATTTCTAAAATCTAGTTTTACAAATGTATTACTAAACTAAAGTTATATTAAGTGCATATTTTCCTTTTAACATTTTTCTAACATATATAGTAGTTAATATTTCTACTTAAGATTGTTATTTGAGAGTTAAATTAGTACCCTGTATGTCTATATACATTTAATTTTTTTTTCAAATTTTAAATGGAATTTTTTTTCTTTATGATAGTGCCTCAATATTCTTGTGTCTTAACTTCCACTGAGTCTATTTCCACAGTCAGACCATTATGCATGTGAACTGGCATATTTAATGTAGATAAATAGGTTTTTATTTGTATTACATAATTTATGGCAAATGTATTTTTTTGCATTTCAAACATGTGGTTATTTTATGAAGATTTTGTCTCCAATTTTGAATTGGAAATTTGATTTTCTTATAATTTTGCCAACTTTCTCATTCATTTTTACCATTTTGTGATATACTTCTATTTGATCTTTTTTTGCTCAATGGATAATTCGATGTGCATAGACATGGGTTTTTAAAAATGAATTAGAGTATGTTGGATTTGTTTTTCTTTTATGTCATCCTCAATTGTTTATATTTTCTAAAATATAAGATGAAATATCTCAATTGTTTACTTATCAATTACTGTAAATTTAGAAGGTTCTGGCATTTTTATGAATACAAACTTCACATATTTAAAGTACAACAAATTTAATCAATATAGGACCAAAATTAATACTTCAAGCAATCTCCTCTGTGGTCATACAATCGTCATAATGAAGTTTAAGGAGACAGTATTTACTATTAAAAATTATGTTTTAATCTTTATGGAATAAGTCCTTTATTAAACCAAAATGATTGTCCATAGTGTCAACAGCACATTCAATATTTGCATTGCATATAAAGATTGTGTCTTTATATCAGATGAAATGATTTTGCTCTTCAGATTTCTTTAATTGAGATTTATTTGCAATTTGGACATTCATATTATACGTATGGCAATGATTATGCTAGTATTTAGTAGCCATTGCAATACTACAATTGCTATGGGATACTTTTCGGCAGAACATAGCTCATGAGGCATCAGATTCTTCTGAAGAAATGCAATAAATGATGAGTGATGTGAAATGAAACTGACTAAATAGATTAGTTTTAGATAATAATGATTTATTTATTTTAACAACAGAAGTTATTGACAGTGCATCTTTGGATTGACATTTTTCCATATGCGCATATGCTCCTAGGCCAGATTGATTTACATTTAGTCATTATTTTCATAATCATTGATGATTGGTGCAATAAGTCCTTCAACGATAAGTTCTGTACGAAATTATTCATCTTTGATTTTGGTATCTGGGTGTAAATCTCAGACATTCATTTGTGATCCAGGTATGTGGATATAAATTCAAGTCATTCATCTTTGATCCAGGTGTCTGGGTGTAAATTCAAATCCTTCACTTATATTAAAATATTAATTCTCTAATTCAGATTTGTAGATTTAAATCATTCATCTACTTAATTCATCTTTAATCCAGTCGTATGGATGTATATTCATATAATTCACGTATATTAAAATATTAATTCTCTAATTCAGATTTGTAGATTTAAATCAGTCATTTACTTAATTCATCTTTAATCCAGGCATACAGATGTAAGTTCATGTCATTATTTATATTGAAATATTAATTTTCTAATTCATGTTTGTAGATTTGAGTCATTCATTTGTTTAATTCATCTTTGATAAAGGTGTCTATTTGAAATAGAAACACATTAATTCAATTTAATTTTACATAGAAGCACTTTTTTATTCTGTGTATTATAAAGATATATCTAATCCCTGTTCATATTTGAAGTAGAAATATATTCAATTTCATTTTTCCATAGAAGCATTACAAATTCTGTATTTACATATAATAGAAATACATCTTTCATTTAACCCGCATATTATTATATATTTCATTTATTTTAAATCAATATTCCTAAGTTCTTAAAATCAGTATAATTATTAATCTTCAAAAACAATATTCTTTAAAAACATTTTTCTTTAAAAACATTATTTTCTTCTGTTTCATTTGATAAATCAATTATTTGAATAAATACATTTTATTTTATACGTTTCAATAAATGTGTTTTCAAAAAGTATATTTGAATATTATAAAGGTGTCTAAATTTTCCTCACCTTGACATTTAAATCTTCACATCAAGAAGGGATTTACTTGGATTGAAAGACACACTGAATTGCTGCTGTTGTTTACTTCAGCGTGTATTCTGATTCCTGGGCTGTTCACATAGTTGGAGAAAGAACTGACATCTACTCACTCAGACTGGAGTTTTCCAAATTAATAATGCACTTTTCCATTATTCAATTATTCAGTAACTAAAAAAGTTTTCTTCTGTTGATGATAACTGTGTTTTTCAACTTGGTTATTTTAGAATCCCAAAAAGGAATAAATTACATGGATGACTACAATTTTCAGCAGTACTCATTATTGACCATCCTAATAACTGAATGTACTGTAACTGTAACTTATCTAACTGTAACTGTTACTCTAACTGTAACTGTCTATTATCTAATTAAGCTGCTCCTTTTATTTCTTCTGCTTCCCACATTTTTTATCTACCAACATGTTTTTAAAAAACACCTGATTAAGAGCTCAAGGTAAGAAGGTGACACTATCTTTATGTGCTTTTACATTTAATCTGAAAGCATATAGCTCTAAAATAAATCGTATCTGCAATATTTTAAATTGAAGGTTTATTAATGGATGATAAAGATGTATTAATTAAATGCATCTTTTATATTTTCTTCATTTTACTTTTATTATTATTTGTTTTTATAACACATTTGGAAAAGTGACTTTAATTCGTGGTCACTTGCTTCGTTATTTAAATTTTTATTTACTGAACCACATCAGTTTTATTTTTAATTCAAACTACTTTAACTGGGAGGAAAATATTTCTTTAAACTATATATGTGAAACAACCGTAATTGAACTAGAGAATTCTTCATTAAGTCATATTAATTTAATATTGTATATCATCTATTTACCCTTGAATGTATAGAGATTTAGTTACTCAAATCTATCACTATAATGAAATAATCTGTATTGATATAACACCTGTATATTCTCTAATATTAATTGCAACCTTATTGAGGTAGCTGCCTGATTGATGCAGACAATATATTCATATTTGTATCTTTATTAAATTTTATATTGAATTGCATCTGTCATTGTTAGTATTTATCTATATGATTCACCATAGTATCGCATTTCCAATCAGTATTTTTTTTAAATAAGTTATATATTAGTGTTATCTTTGTATTATCTCTAGACCATTAGTTGGTGAACCGAGGGTGGATTTATGTTTTAGTATCTCTTGTTTCTCCCTGACACCAGGCGTAGAAGAAAATGTACTATCAGTAGCCTCAGGCACATTGTCCATGTAGTAGAGATTGTACGCGGACTTATTTAACATGATTTTGAAGTTACGCGATTCAACTTTCACCGGAAGTCACACTCCGATAATGCGCTATTACTTTAAATAATACATTTTGCGCACTTACGTTAGATTGAAAGTAATAGCACATAATTGGAATTCGACTTTCATCTTAGCAATTTCAATATTTTCAGTGCTTTATAACAGTAAGATTTTATGCAATAATGAAATTAAAATAATGATTGCCACATTTTATGTATAGACACACGTTAAATTTTACAAGATTATAATGTAAATTTGTTCAAACATTGTGCGTTGTGCGTGTTAATTTTGCATTTTAAACCACATTCTGTTTTTGCTTTTTTAAAAAAGAACGTAATCAATTATTAATCATTTATTGTCCTCAAGTTTATTTTTAATTATTTTCTTATTAATGACACTAATCTCGAACATTCCAACGAGAGCTAAATGGTTGTATGTCTGGATATCGCGAGCTTCATAAACAATTAATAAAATCATCATCTCAAAGATTAATTACTAATTACGTTATCACCAGAAAACAATTAACGCAACATAAGAGTGAAATTGGCGATAGTTGTATTTCCCATGTGAAGAATCTGATTTTTTTACCAGTTTGCAAACCTGTTTGTCGGCAAATTTCGATAATAATTAAAACGTGTATAAAAAAATGTAAATTACTGTACAGTAAATTATGCATAAAATATATTATTTTGAATAAAATTAAATTTTATAGTTAAAAAAAAGTTTGTCTTGTATCAATTTTTTTCAAATTTGAAATTTTTTATTAGACATATTTGTTTACCTTATTTTTTTTTGCGTGTGAATTTTAATTTTACGCTGGTGCTTTGCTTTTACGTGACTTTTGAAAAATCACAGTCCATATCCCCTCTTTTTCAAGGTATGTTACTTCTATTTTTGCGCGATTTTGTTTGTGCTGTTTTCTGAGGAACTTATCTATCACGTAAAATGAGACCAAGGTGTACATTCAAACTTGGTATTTCTTGGGATAACTTCCCTGCACAAGGGTGCTTAGATTTTGTATTTGGCTTGGACTCCACAGCTTGTTAGCAGAACATAGGAAACTGACCGTTATAATGTTTTATGTTAAACATACTGCATATTATGTGATCTGTTAGTTTCCTAAGATTCATAATTATGTAATCCTTCTCAAAGTATTTTTACCATGTTTTCAAGCGAGTGTATGGATTGAGGAATTTGTTATCAGTAATAGGTCGTGATTGACTTAATCGATGTATCTTGACAAGCACTCAATAACTTATATTGATTTATTGTGGGTCAGATTTTTATACTCATTTTTGTATTCCTGTATTTGTCATCTATTTCCTCACTTTTTGACTTTTTTTCAATAACTGGCTACTATGGATTCTTTGCTGAAAGTGATTTTCATTTTGGGGCGTCAATGGTATTAAAATATACTTCAAAAGAGAAAATATTTTTGATTCCAATCTAATATTTTTTTGATATTGTTGGCAATGGTCTTTATGTTTTAAACATCGTTATAATTTGAATTTAAATATATTTCACTTGTTTTTCATACTCTATTACAAAGTGTGCAATTCTTAATTTTATTCACGTTAATGTATGAATAATATTTTGACAGTGCAACCTATATTTTCACTTACTACATATAAATGGTCCGAAGGCAATTTATAAAATTATCAACAGAAGATGATTCTCTTCGTCACATCTTCATAAAATTACATTGCGCAAATATTTGTGTTTTATTTTTTCCTTTATCTTATCAATTGAATTTTCGTACTGTCTCAAGATCATGAACTTTTCTATTCTTTTTTCAATTACTTTGAAAATTCGACCTTTCCATTATCATTTATAACTATACAATGTAATCACTTTTTGAGACATCTACATTTTACTCTCCTCGTCTTTTTAAATTTCCAAAGATACAATTTTCTGAACACGTGACTCCTGATTTTTCTCATGAATAACTCTTGAAAATTGGTGTTTGGGATTTTTTCATAATAATTATTTAACTATTGTTTTTATATTTGGACTTCGTGAAAAAATCTATTATAACGTTTAATAAAATTCATTATTCTTTGTTGTTTGAGGTATTCCTACTTTGTGTTCTTAGCTAAAATATTTTTTAACATTTAGTTTCTTTCTTTTTTCCTTTGGTCTCTATTCTACATAGATCTGCATATGAATCCAAGTAATTTTCTCAGAGATCTTCATTTCACGATTTATTTTGCTCCCATATTATTATTTTTTTTTAATTCTTTGTGGGTTATTCCAATTTTTTTCCAATTTCTTTAGTATTTAGTGCTAAAGATGTAAGATTTACTTCATTCGCTTTTAATATAAATTAATATATATTTGTGCTCTGTGCACAGTTAATGAAGCTATTAATAAATTGTCAAAATTTTTACTGCCAAGCGCTTTCGGGACAGTCTACAGTCCCATATTCATGGCGAGTTATTCTGTTAATAACTGTAAAACTATGCAAATTTTATGCAAATTCATTCGCTTTTATAATTTCCAGATACTATTTATCTAACTTTGTTCACACTATTATATACTTCATGACTTTTTGCTTATATACTTTCAAAACTTTGTATTTAATAGATATTTTTATATATTTCTATATGTTTTTTACAACTAATGTCATTTTTATTCGCAGTTCTCGTATTAGTGTTTTGTTATATTAGTGTTTTATTTTCTAATTTTCTTTTCTATTATTTATAAACTATCCCTAAGTTTTTAACTTGGTGGATAACTTCCTGGATAATACATTTTTTACTTCAGCGTCATCTACTGTAAGGTTTAGTAACTAATAGAAGCATGATTGTAGTACTTAACGAATTTCTACTCAGTTCTGGATAAGTCAGAAATAAATAATGATTTATTAAGAAGTATATCTGCTTGTATTAGTTACTAAACCTTGCACAAGGGGACATAAATCTCTGAATATCTGCAAGCTAACTTTTAGCTACATTTTATGATTTGGGTTTTTGCTATCTATTTATGTTTTCCTTATATTTTATGTGCTATTTCAATTATTTTTTTTCCAATTTTATGTAAATTCGTAATTTGCATTTTGTGGTTTTGTCCTTTTATCTATCTCCTTACAATACATTCTTCATAGATTTTCACATTAAAAACTTTAGTGATTATTGAATTACTAACTTCATAAAACACTAAATATGGATATATTTATTCAATTTAGGATAAATTTTAGTGGGCTAAGTATTAATTATTTCATTTTGTATACTTCTGAAACTATTCAAAGTACAAATCAACCCCACGTTGTGTATACTTTTGCCTATCTCTATATTCATAATTAATCCTCTTATTATCTTTATTTTTTATGCAGCACTAATCTTGAAAAATCTCTAAACTCTCTAATAACTGAAGTTATTACATAGTAGAGATGTCTGCCAATTCTTCGTATATGTATTAAATGGATTATGTCCTGTACATGAGGGGTCAGATTGACTTTGAGTCAACATGGGTGTGGTGAGAATCTCGGCCTCGGGTGACCTTTGAGCATTCCATGATCAGATTTTCAATCGGATAAATGGTTGAAGAGCGTAATGTGGAGTGGATTGAAGGCTGTCCATTAAAGTATGAAGATTGTCTATGTTAATATATATTGTGCCAGTCAAAACATGCTTATCCATCTAACATGAGCTGGAACTCACAAAATGTACTTCAAACCCAGTCAAGCCTGAGATTTAGGTCAGGGACCAGCCTGGATTCGAACCCACTCTCCAAGCACCAGATCTAACACCCAATGGATAACATAACAATGGTAGCACACAAGATTTAATTTTTCATCCGGCCCACTAGCAAATCAAAGAAAACAATAAGACTCATGGACTTAAACATATATATAAACAACGTAAATACTAGACATTCCACGGATAAAATCTAACATATTTAAATAATAGGGGCTTTACTAATGAATACTTATGGGCAATTAGTGAATTGAATTGATTTAATAATGAGACAGAAACTGATATATGATGAATTAAAATATATTTATTGACAATTGTTGTTGGCAAATGCACACAGGCATTTCATTTATAAAGTAACATTCTCTAGACTATTTGAACAATAATTGATGTTGGCAAATAGGTTTGTGGCTATGATTCAATGGAGCCAAATATCCTGCTATACAACTAATCACTACATTAACTTATTTGTTATGTCCTTTTATAATCAGTTCGAGTGGCTCTTTTACGTAAAATCAAACCAAGTCTGGAGTGAAACTTAATACATCTTAATTATAATAAATTTATTTTAACTATGGGCTTTTAAAGCATCCCAGATAGCTTTAGATATGAAATGGAAATCTCCAATCCCTTTCCGTTTCACCATCAACCTAATGACCTACTCGTCTGAACTAGTTTCGAACCTATGTCAAATGTAAAAATGTATATATATATATAAATCGAGCGGGAAAACTTTGCTATAATTTCCGCTTAAATGGCATCATCCATTTACATACGAAAACACGCTATAATTAGACAGGTTTGATAAAATTATAGCGGAGAAATGCTCATAATTTATTATAAAATGTTTTATTAATTTTCAGTCAATTCTTAATTATATTCGCTATAATATTCGTATGTGGATGGATAATTTAAACCTTGGAATAACGGCAAAATGATTCATATATATTTAAGTTTAAATAAAAGTAATGTAAATGTTTTCTTTAATTTATTTAATGGTTTTCTGATTTGATGTTTTACATATATAGTTGAAACAAGTATTTTTTTTAAATTTGCTTTTTTTTTAATAAACAAATATGTTAAAAGTTATTTAGTTTTATAAAATAAGAATTATCTGTTCGCAATTAAAAATGAGAATTTTTGTAAACAAGATATCAATTAGTGACACACCCAGGTAAAAAAGTAAAATCTGTTTTCTGATTGATTTTTGTTTGCAACAAAAGACTTTTTCATTAAATCAGAAGACCGTTCCTTCTGCTAAGTAATAACATCTGAAAAGGAATTTAATTAATGAAAATGAATCAAATTATATAGTTTATATATTTTGATACATTTTTTAAGGAAATTAAATATAACACCTCGGAGATTTTATCAGTTGTTGTAGAAATTGAATTATATTATTTTGCTTTAATTAAAAGTCAATTGGTCCCGAGGCTTACGAAATTCCAGAAAGGTGTTAAAGTTTAGTAGAAGGATATAAATAGGCCTTATTTTAAGCGGGAAGGGAGAATCCATCTTACTTTTGAAGAGAGTCAACAGAAGTTTTATTATTGTTCAACCTTAACATGTCTGGCTAAAGTCAGGCAAAATTTTGCTGCTTTCCCGTGATGGAACGCCTAGTTCAATCCATCAAATGCCAAAGTAACAACCAAGCTTACACCAACTAAATTTGAAGATGCCATAAGCCGTAAAAATAATTTGCCCTCGTTCCAATTTCAATCCTGCTAAAGAAACACTATTTTAAAAAATCGTCTCCCAACTAAATTGAAGATGCTATAAGCCGCCAAAGAAGTCACCTTCATTTCCAGCTTGAATCTCTCCTTAGCTACAGAACTATTTTAGTATTATTTAAAATCGCAGAGCTCTGTGTGCATTTCAAAAACATTCATTATTTCTTCAAAAACAGGTTAGCTAACCATATTATTGAAATTTCTATCTAAATTGTTTTCAAAATAATATTTAAATGAAATACTTTTTGCTAATACAATAGTGTAAACTGTCTAAATTGTTTCCTAAAATATTTTAATTCTATAAATGAAATACTTTTGCTAAATTTCTGTTAATTAATGTTTTGCTATATAATTTAATCACTGCAATTATATTTTGCTTTTCTTTTGCTTATTTTATTTATTATTAGTTATGCCTATGTTTCGAAACGGCGTGCATTTAATTATTAAAATGTTTTTAAAGATATGAATTTAAAATTCCTATTATTATTTATATAGCGTCATTTCGTGCCTGTTTCGAAACCCAAATTCATATTTTTGTCATTTAGTAAATTAATTAATATAAATATAAAATATGGCTTTTCAACCTTTATTTATTATGTTACTAAGATTAAACTAGCCTGGAGTGCAATCATAAGTATATTTTTAGTTAAGTATTCGTAAGTCCCCTATTAAATATACTTTCCCCCTTTTTAAAAGTTTAGTAGTTATAGATAACTAAAAGATTGAACGGGATAAATAAAGTTTGTACTATATATTCCTGTCAGTAGCATATCGTATTTCTATGCTACAGAAAGTTGGCTCTTTGATCAAGCGATGATCTAGTGTCATTTAATATATGATCTTTAATTTATAATATCCTTGCGGCGGATGTGGGATTATAATATTTTTCGTTGTGCTGTTCTTGTATATATATAATGACCATTGCCAGCCATCTTCTCTAGGGTAGTGCTAGCAAGTCTGAGCTACCCTAGCAGTAAGTCCCCCCCTCTGAACCAAATAGTTCCCCTTAGCGACTTTGCACAAAACCAAAATTTTTCATAATATACTCGATTATAAATTTATAATCCTCCCATATTTTAAAACGAATACTTAATAAAAAATATACTTATTTCTATAGTAATTTAGTAACATAATAAATAAAGGTTGAAAACATTATATTTATATTAATTAATTTATAAATAAAAAATATGATTTGGGTTTAAAGGCAAATGACGCATATAAATAAAATCGGGTTTTAAATTATATCTTTAAAAAATTTTAATAATTAAATCAGGTTTAAACATAGGCATAACTAATAATAAATAAAATAAGCAAAGAAAGCAAATATAATTGCAGTGATTAAATTATATAGAAAAATTAATTAACAAATTGCAAAGTATTCATTTATAGAATTAAAAATTAGGAAAAATTTAGAGTTTACTATTGTATTAGCAAAAGTATCATTTAAATATTATTTGAAACAATTTAGATAGAATAATAATATGTTAGTACTTTTTTGAGAATAATGATTTTTGAAATACACAAGGCTTTTAAATAATACTAAAATAGTTCTGTAGCTAAGGGAGATTGAGCTGAAACAAGGTGACTCTTTGGCGGCTTATGGCATCTTCAATTTAGTTGGGAGACGATTTTTAAAATAGTGTTCTTTAGCTGATTGAAATCGGAACGACAATATTTTGCTATGGCATCTTCAAATTTAGTTGGTGTAAGCTTGGTTGTTCCTTTGGCATTTGATGGATTGAACTAGGCTTCCATCACAAGCAGCAAAATTTGCCTGACTTTAGCCAGACATGTTAAGGTTGAACAATAATAAAACTCTCCTGTTGACTCTCTTCAAAAGTAAGATGGATTCTCCCTCCGCTAAAATAAGCCTATTTATATCCTTCTACTAAACTTTAACACCTTTCTGGAATTCGTAAGCCTCGGGACAATTGACTTTAATTAAAGCAAAATAATATAATTCAATTTCTACAACAAGATAAAACTCCGAGGTGTTATATTTAATTTCCTTAAAAATGTATCAAAATATATAAACTATATAATTTGATTCATTTTCATTAATTAAATTCCTTTCAGGTGTTATTACTTAGCAGAAGAACGGTATTCTGATTTAATGAAAAAGTCTTTTGTTGCAAACAAAAATCAATCGAAAACAGATTTTACTTTTACCCAGGTGTGTCACTAATTGATATCTTGTTTACAAAATTCTCATTTTTAATTGCGAACAGATAATCTATTTTATAAAACTAAATAACTTTTAACATATTTGTTTATTAAAAAAAGCAAATTTAAAGAAAATACTGTTTCAAATATATGTAAAACATCAAATCAGAAAACCGTTAAATAAATTAAAGAAAACATTTACATTACTTTTATTTAAACTAAAATATATGAATCATTTTGCCATTATTCCAAGGTTTAAATTATCCATCCACATACGAATATTATAGCGAATATAATTAAGAATTGACTGAAAATTAATAAAACATTTTATAATAAATTATGAGCATTTCTCCGCTATAATTTTATCAAACCTGTCTAATTATAGCATGTTTTCGTATGTAAATGGATGATGCCATTTAAGCGGCAATTATAGGAAAGTTTTCCCGCTCGATTTATATATATACATTTGACATAGGTTCGGAACTAGTTCAGACGAGTAGGTCATTAGGTTGATGGTGAAACGGAAAGGGATTGGAGATTTCCGTTTCAATATCTGAGCATTTATTTCATATATGTATATAGATAATAATCTGGACCAACTGATAATTGCTGTTTTAGCATGAAATAGGTATATTTGTGATTATTTATCTTTTCGACATATATGTGTTTAAGAGTATCAGTGTTATGAGATAGAGTGGAGAGTGGTGGGTCATGTGAAAGTCTGTGCTCATATACCCTATATACTATAAACTTCTTTAACTAAACTTATTTTAGAAATAAGGTTTTCATTTTTTTTGTAGCAGGAAGAGATATACTGTGACTAAAGTAATATTCTTTTTGATATATAAAATTTCATGTTGGAGACAAATTATGTGAAATGAATAATTTGATGAATATAATATGTGGTTTACCTGAGTATATGTGACTTGATATAGCTGAGTAAATTTGTATATAAATGACGCTAGATTAATACCCTGGTTGATAACTGATAGATATTGCATCACTAAGTTAAACCTATTACCCGGCTAATTGTGCCTCGTCTTAGAAGTCAGATGTTTTGACTCAGTTCTTAACTCAATAGTGATATAAAACTCTGTTATTTTGGTGTATTATATTTAATAATAATGGTTTGATAGGTTATCTTAATAATAAATAACAATAAATACATTAAGTGAAACAATACTTAATAGATATAACAATATTACTCAAAAATGTTAAATTACAAATATAAATGGTATACAAATATCCTGTATTATTCTTTCTAAGGCATTCATTTTCTAATATACCGAACACGAATTAACCCTGTCTGTTGTAAATGTATTGCTGATAATTTCAGATTTAAAAAAAAAAAAAAAAACATAAAAAAGGTAATTTCCCAAAAGTTACCACATAGTTGCAAAATTTAAGACAAAGCTAAGAAACGTTAGCCACTTGTATATCTGATATTATACAGAGATTATTCTTAACAATTGTCTCAGTTATTTCTATGATGTCAAACAATATTCAATGTTTTTTTGCAATTGAAAAAGAATGTAGAATTAAGTAAGTTAGAATGTTTCTCAATAATAACTTTTTGTATTTCGTTCAAATGATGTTAATATATATATATATATGATAAACAAAAATGCAAGTTAAAAAACTTGCTAACGCTTGTATTTATGTCCACAGATGGCGTCCTACCAAGACTGCCAATCAAGCGTATGTTTTGTTTACATAAACGTCAGAGTAGTTAGTATTCACTATCTCTAACTATAATTCCACTTTCAGATCATGATCTCAAGCTATTTGCTATCGTCAGTGAAAGACAGGAATAAAGAAACTAGATCTGAATACAAACTCTGACGTTTATGAAACAATTTCTATTCAGCTTGCAAGCGTGAATTTTTTAGACACGTAATGTCTTCAAACTCAGCATAGCAAACCAGATAGCTACATGGGTCTGATCTCAGTTCAGCATCACCACATAGTAGAAGCCTCTGCAATCTATATCATTGCAAGAAAGACCTCAAAGGTACATTTATGATAAACAAAAATGCAAGTTAAAAAACTTGCATTTTTATTTATGTCCACAGATGGCGTCCTACCAAGACTGCCAATCAAGCGTATGTTTTGTTTACATAAACGTCAGAGTAGTTAGTATTCACTATCTCTAACTATAATTCCACTTTCAGATCATGATTTCAAGCTATTTGCTATCGTCAGTGAAAGACAGGAATAAAAGAAACTAGATCTGAATACAAACTCTGAGCGTTTATGAAACAATTTCTATTCAGCTTGCAAGCGTGAATTTTTAGACACGTAATGTCTTCAAACTCAGCATAGCAAACCAGATAGCTACATGGGTCTGATCTCAGTTCAGCATCACCACATAGTAGAAGCCTCTGCAATCTATATCATTGCAAGAAAGACCTCAAAGGTACATTTATGATAAACAAAAATGCATATATATATATATATATATATATATATATATATATATATATATATATATATATATAGAGAGAGAGAGAGAGAGAGAGAGAGAATAAAAATCAGTACATCGCATCACATCGCATTGGTTTTTATGCTGGGTTTGGGAAAAAGGGGATTTAGATATAATAAAGCCATAGAGTTGACAAAGACTATGTTGTGGAAATGGGATGGAGCAGTATATTGAAAAACTTGGGTGAATAAAAAATAAAGTGGCTAACAGGTTTCTCTGGACATAATTTCTGAGAGATTCTTGACTTCGTTTAAGGAGAAGCCACAGTACATCACATCACATGGAAAATGTATCTACTGTGATCAGAAATGGATGAGGATGATGGTTTCTGCCGACTAGATTCAAGGAAACACAAGAAATCTTAAATATTGTTTATACAATTGGGAAATATGTCAGCCAAATTAAGTATAAACAATTTGAAAATTTTATTAACAGGAATATAAAATTTTAATATATAGATTTGGACACAATAAATATGGTTATATCAAGCATGTATTAGAAAGAATAAAAAATCAATACTCTAGCAGACAGACTAATTTTCTAATAGCTAATTAGAAGAGGAGCGAATGATTTTCTCTCAGCTGACAATTCACCCAAAGAAATTCTGGTTTTCTTATTAAAAAGTTCTAAAAATGAAAAATAAGGAAAGTTTCTTGCAGGACTAAATGAACCAGCATGGGCGAACATCACTAGCATACTGACTAATGACGTCATAATGTCTTCTGAACTACTGCATGGAAAAATCACGTTTAAGACCTCCATGGTTGATTAAAATGCAAGAACAAAAAAAAAAGTTAAATGAATATGACGGAGTATAAATTATAAAATGGGAGAAAACTTAAATCTCCAATTTAATGAAATAATTAAATTAAAAAATATTCCTGCGAAGATGATTTCAAATTAATAAAATATTAATATCTATGATTTAACAAAAACAGACATTTCAAACTGGTGAATCACCAACCAAACGATTGGCCAAAACTAAGCTGAGTATATTAATTAAAGGTCTCAGTAGGAGACAGGTAAGTAATTATAAAAGTAATTATGTCAGCCGAAGCATTTCAAGAAAGTGTAATAATTAGAATTACAAAATAAATTTACAAACAAAATTCCCAGTAAACTCTCTGACAAATTAATTTAAAGCAACTTGTAAAAGATAAAATAAATCTAGTAAACAAAATATTAAAGTTTGACATATATTTTTATAAATTGAATTATTAGAGAGTGTATATGAGTTGAAAATACGAAAACATTTAATACCTTAGCAGAAAAAAAATGTTATATCACCTAGAATTTAAGTGGAAATTAAGAGTATCTTCCTGCTAGCAGTTCATCCAAACGAATTCCATTCATTCTATAGAGATTTTAAAAGATGAATATGTGGAGAACCAATGGAACAGCACAAGCAAGCTTTTCTTAGTCCAGAAAAGAAACATTGGAACTAAGAATGTCATAATTCTGCAAAACGCTCATGGATAAGTATGTTTAAACTAGCCAAGAGTAGTTTCACACCCCAAAAAAAATATTATGGACTACATAATCTGAACTATAGAAAATATAATATCTATTAAAGAAAAACTAGAATAACAAACATGATAAACCACCAGCCAAAAGATCAGAGGTTTTCAAAAGTACAAACAGAGTAATTTAAATTAATTATTTAACAATAAAAATAGGGACAGATTATTTAAGTACAATTTTGTGAAACTCTTCCAAAGCATTTAGCAATAATTAGTAAAATGAAGGAAGACATATTAAGCATATAAAAACATAATCTCACAATACGCTCTCCAATAAATGAAATGAAAACAAACATGCAATCTTAAAACTAAGCTTCCAAGACATACTATAAAATACAATGAAAAGCAAATACAGTTAATAAATAGGAGATTAAATAATTATTAATACTACAGATCTATTTTTAGATTGAATGGACATTTACCTAAAGAATATACCCTGGAAAGAAAAAAAAGTATTTCCCTTTAAAGCAAAGTTCACGTGCACAATTTTATTTAAGTTCATATTTAAGATATCTTCTCCTTATAATAGCAAATGTAGAGGCATATTGGGGATCTGGTTTATTTTTGAATTTTATAGCATGACTGAAGAACAGCTGAAATTCAGGGTCTGTTCTTGCTTAAGTTAGCAATGCATATTGGTGATTACAATACATATAGCAGTGTATTTTGACATCTTGTGAAGGTAAATTTTAAAAAGAACTTAAATGTCTGAACTGCCAAATGTATTAATCTCAACAAGCTAAGATAACTGCGAACGTTGAATTAATCATTTTGACTAGCTTGTTACAGCCAAGAATAAACTCTATTGTCCAAAATTTGTGAGGTTATTTATACCCACACTCCATTTCCCACGTAAACCTTTCTTGCTTTCCAATTCTATGCTGTAGGGCAAGGCAAATCTCAATCTCCCACTCAAACTAATTTAGGAATTCTAACCAGGGATTATTTTAAACAAAAACAACAACACAAAATTAAATAGTCGCTTTTAGAATTAAATTACAAATGATTAAAATAAAAGAGACAAGATGTAATTAACAAGTTTGCTCGTTTTTAATCAATTTGATTTAAAAAAAGTAAAAACAAGCGGTAAAAGAAAACAATTTTAAAATCAATTTTATATAATAAAATCAAAATAAAGTGATATATTTTAAACATACTCTTATAAATAATTTATTAAATAGCTTTATTGATTTAAATTTAACAAAACCAAAAGTTAGTTTTATTTTTGGTGAAGCGACTTTTGAGATGGATACTATCCGGTTCAAATTTTTTTGCCTTTTTCTATTAATCTATATAATGTTTCAGAAAGAGTTCTACAAGAAGTAGTTTATTTCACCTAATAATAATTCTTATGTTCATTCATTATTTACACTTCTGTAGGTAATTAATGGTTTTTTATCATTATAATTGAAAATAATAATTTCACATTACACTATATTTAATAAGACATGTTCATTCCTTTGTTTCAATGCCTTTTTTATTATTTAAAATAATATAAAAAACACTCAACAAATAATTATCCTTTTTTTTTCTTCTGTTTTGCTTGTGTCTTTATAGTCTTCTATAGTAATACCTATAATTAGTTATTCATATTAAGTCCTCAGTATTAATACTGATAACTTGTGGTTCATTTTATTGAGAAACAACCATAATGTTTATCATATTATTATTGTTGTTTTATTTATATGAGAATTTTTTAAACTATTTACCATTTGTAATATTAGTCAGATGTCTAGTCACACTATAGAAAGTCGTTGATCAAAGTATGGATTCACCAATATATTTATTGCTGCAAACTATGTTTGATTACTCATCAGGATGGAGTATAATATATACATTAGATAACAATGTTGAAATAATAGAATTTAAAATCTTTGTAAACAATAAAGAATTGTTGTTGTTGTTGTTTTGGCAATTATTTTTCTGTACACGTCTGTTTTTACACAAATCAGCATTTCACTTATTTCTATAGTGAAAAAATCCTTCAATCTGGTACTCATTTAAGAACAAAATGTATTACATGTTTCAGATTAATAAAATTAATTTAGAAAGCCTTAGAAATTTAGATATGAATATGTAATTAGCATAAATCCAAATTAATTGCGTTTGTTTTTAAACAAATTGCAATAACGATAATTCATATGACAAATGTTTATAAGTTTACATAGTATTGGCATATTTTTTATTAATACACATTATTTTTTATTTTTAAAAAAACTAGGTATCCTTCAGAGGGTGTGTGTGTTTGAAATGGGTGGACGAGTGGTAGTATGTTTTTTTTTTTTTTGTTTTGTTTTTTCTCCGGATCATATACAATGAAAACTATACTATAAAGAAGATTGAGATTAATTTTATCAAAAACGTCTAAGATTTAAAATAGCTAACTGCACTGCCATACTTGGGTGTAATATTTCTATAGACCTCAGTTATGGTGCAGTAGGTTGAATTCGATTGAAACCTTTGAAAGATTTTACAAACATTTTTCGGAAACTCGGCAGAAATGCTATATATAGATAAAAAGATGAACCTTTTTCCAAATAAATGCATATCGAAGTGACTAAATGAAGTAATAAAGCGTAACTTTTACGAGTGTTCATTGGACAAACCGAATAAACGACTAACGACAATTGACATACTGAGAATAGTAATACTGTTATAAACAATAAAGCTATTGCTCCGTCATCGTCATTTGATGCTGGTCTATTGGACCGTCTTTCATTCCTTCTTCTTTTGCGAATAATTAATGATTTTATTGCAAACAAATTAAGAACCCAAATAACAATTAAAGATAGTACTTGATCAATAACGTCTGTATAAATTAATTTATTATACTCGTTTATATAAAACCATGTTTTTACACCAAAATATATAATACAAATAACGATAAATATTTTATAATGATGCTTTTGAAAAAACACCATTTTTGTAGGATATACTAAAGCAAAAAATCGTTGCATTGATAGAACTATAATTACTACTACGCTAATAATATATCCGATGCTACATATTAATAGAACTGATATTAAAGATTGATAAATAGTCTTTGCACGAAAAAGGAAAGGCAATGTAATGCTGATTAAAACTATAAGATGAGAAAACGATAACAAGATCATATATTTCATGAAAATAGATTTGAGCTGATGTCTGATTAATATAAATACGTTCAATCCATGACCAATTATTCCATAAACAAATAATCCTAATTGTATATATATAATTATGTATTTTATATAGAAGATAGTTTTGTAATTATAGTGTTTGGGTGAATGTCCAATATACGAATGATTAAAAGCAAATGATAGATTACTCCAATTAACTAACATCATTACCTTCTTGTAGTATGAAAAAGCTGAGATAAAAATCCTTTTTTAAACTCGATGTAAAAATCCCAGCTGTCAATCAAGTCTTTCTTGTAAAATACTACCTATTATTAAAAAATGTTTTATTATCAATAAATGACTTCATCTTTATTAAGAAATGATACTGCAAGATTAATACACCAACTTATGGAATGGATTTTGGTTTGTCTTTTTATCAAGAAAAAACTTCAAGGTTACAACATGGGATTCAATAAAACGGAAGAGTTTAAACCGAAAATGAACTATTTATATAATTACAAAGGTCTAACATCCTGTGAATAACTATATATTTAGCAACCTATTATCACTATTTTCAGGCATTTTTGTCTAGGCTAAAATATTAATTCTAATAGAATGATACTTTACTTTAACAACATATTATTATGTGAATAAAGGATTGTCCTCTTTTTACTATTTTATCGTTATATACTCAGTTGTTGGTGGTAATACACCTCGGTCTCGTTTTATGCAGAATTTTTTAATTTGAATTTGAAGTTATGCGATTCATGTTTCTTCTTAATATCTTTTTATGCAGTTTTCTTTTATGCTATAAAGAAGTTCATATTTCACTATATTTATTAGATATCAAGAAATATAAATTATTAACAACACATTTTAACTGGGAATACTTTTTATGGCCTGAAGTTCTTTTTAAACAACTTAGCTTCTAGTTATACTTACAAGTTTAAAAATATAGCAATAAATATTAAAAAAAAATTAGACTTTTAAAACATATTTCATTAGTTATAACAGAAATATATAAATATTACTTTAGATTTTTAAAAATAATCAGAAATAAAGATTTTGTTGATTTTGTAAATTGAAAATAATCTTTCTATAAATGATAATGTATAAATTTTTGTTTAGATTGCGATCTAATTTTTTAATATGTATAAAAACAAAATATGAATATTATATAATGAGACAAAGAAAAATGTCAGAAAAATGCTGAAATCTGAGTTTGCTGCAATGAACAAGATCTTAAATTCTAACAGGAGCTAAATAGTTGTTGTATGTCTGTGTTATGTATGTGTATGTTCATTGTTTATATATATATACACACATGGGCCTCGTTTTACGCGATAGATAGGTTCCACAGAAAACGCGCCTTTGAAATCATGCAAAAATAGACGTAACTTACTTTGAAAAAGAGGGGATACGACTGTGATTTTTCAAAATTCGCGTAAAAGCAAAGCACCAATGTAAAATTACTTTAAAATTCGGCAAACAAAAATAAGGAAATAAAATATGACTAATAAAAAAATTCAAATTTGGAAAAAATTGATACAAGACAAACTTTTTTTAACTATAATATTTAATTTTATTCAAAACAATATATTTTTATGCATAATTTACTGTAATTTACATGTTTATACACGTTTTAATTATCACTATTTGCCGTTAAACAGGTTTGCAAACTGGTAAAAAAATCAGATTCTTCACAAGATGAAATACAACTAGCACCAACATCACTCTCATGTTGTGTTAATGGTTTTCTGGTGACAACATAATTAGTAATTAATCTAACAACTAAAAATTAAATTCTTATTTTTGTCTTTAATTTTTTAATTTTCAAATTTAATTGTGCCCACTGCATTACTCACCGTTAAAAATAAACTTGGGACACTAAATGATTAATAATTTACGTTCTTTTTTAAAAAGCAAAAACAGAACATCATTTAAAATGCAAAATTAACACGCACAATGTTTGAACAAATTTACATTATAATCTTGTAAAATTTAATGTGTATATACATAAAATGTGGAAATCATGATTTTAATTTCATTATTGCATAAAATCTTACAATTATAAAGCACTGAAAATATTGAAATTACTAAGATGAAAGTCGAATTCCAATAATGTGCTATTACTTTCAATATGGCATAAGTGCACAAAATTTATTATTTAAAGTAATAATGCATTATCGGAGTTCGACTTCTGGTATAACGTGAATCGCATAACTTCAAAATTGTGTTAAATAAGTCCGCGCGTAAAAAGACACCCAGGATTATGTATATATATATTACTATTTGTGGGATATTCCATGTAGTGAAAAAGCTAAATGCTGATGATTCATGACAATATCAAGGACCTTCCTCAGAGCATCATATTTCTCAAATCATAAGAAGGTATTTAGCTTTTTCACTACATGGAATATCCCACAAATAGTAATAATAATATGACATCTTTTCTTCATGAAAATATTAGAATTGACATATATATATATATATATGTGTGTGTGTGTGTGTGTGGTCACTAGATGGAGCTTTACCAATAGCTCCTAACAAGCTTTGTGTACATAAATGCCAAAAGAGATAGAATTCAAAATCTCTATCAATGTCACCCACCTCCAGACCAGCTGGTTTCAAGCTTATTGTCTCACATCAGTGAAGGCCTGGGAGACTAGAAACTAGATCTAAATACCAACTCTAAAATCAGCATTAATCAA
Organism: Epiperipatus broadwayi; assembly: GCA_028023455.1. Classification (NCBI taxonomy): domain Eukaryota; kingdom Metazoa; phylum Onychophora; class Udeonychophora; order Euonychophora; family Peripatidae; genus Epiperipatus; species Epiperipatus broadwayi. The sequence goes on from JAQFVV010006586.1 coordinate 196,976, forward strand.
ACATATTTCTATCAGTCTGAAAGCATGAAATTTATCAGGCACATAATGTCTTCAAATCCAAGGTAACACACTAGATAGCTATATGGGCCTGAAAACAGTTCAGTTTTACTATATGCAATAGATAGCATTGCAAAAACATTCAAGTGTACATTAATGATAATCAAAACAAGTTATAAATTTCATAACATGCTGTCAAGCTTGCATTTTATGATCACTTGATTGAGCTTTACCAATAGCTCCTAACAAGCTTTGTTTACATAAATGCTGAAAGAAATAGAATTCAAAATCTCTATCTTTGTCACCCACCTGCAGACCAGCTGGTTTCGAGCTTATTGGCTCACATCAGTGAAGTCCTGGAAGACTAGAAACTAGATCTAAATACCAATTCTAAAATCAGTAATCAAACACATTTCTATCAGCTTGAAAGCATGAAATTTATCAGACCATTAAAGTCTTCAAATCCAGCCTAACAAACTAGATAGCTGTATGGATCTGAAAACAGTTCAGTTTCACCATTTAGTAAAAACCTCTGCAACATATAGCATTGCAAAAATAGAAGCTTAAAAGCAAGTTAAAAAATTTGTAACCTTGTTTTGATTATCATAAATGTACCTTTGAAGGTTTTATGCAATGTTATACATTGCAGAGGCTTTTACTGTATGGTGAAACTGAACTGTTTTCAAACCCATATTGCTATCTAGTCTGTTAAGCTGGATTTGAAGACATTATGTGTCTTATAAATTTCATGCTTTCAAACTGTTGAAAATGTGTTTGATAAATTCTGATTTTAGAGTTGGTATTTAGGTGGGTGACAATGATAGAGATTTTGAATTCTATCTCTTTTGGTATTTATGTAAACAAAGCTTGTTAGGAGCTATTGGTTAAGCTCCATCTAGTGATCATAAAATGCAAGCTTAAAAGCAAATTACAAAATTTATAACTTGTTTTGATTATCATAAAAGTACCTTTGAGGGTTTTTGCAATGCTTTATGTTGCAGAGGCTTTTACTATCTGGTGAAACTGAACTGTTTTCAGACCCATATATCTATCTAGTTTGTTAAGCTGGATTTGAAGACATTATGTGTCTGATAAATTCCATGCTTTCAATCAGCTAGAAATGTGTTTGATAAATGCTGATTTTAGAGTTGATATTTAGATCTAGTTTCTAGTCTCCCAGGCCTTCATTGACATGAGCCAATAAGCTCTAAACCAGCTGTTTTGGAGGTGGGTGACAACAATAGAGATTTGTGAATTCTATCTCTTTTGACATTTATGTAAGCAAAGCTTGTTAGGAGCTATTGGTAAAGCTCCATCTAGAGATCATAAAATACAACCTAAAAATCAAGTTAGGAAATTTATAACTATGGTGAAACTTTTAGGCAGAAAAAAGTTATAACTTCTATTTTCTATTTAAAAAGAAGGTATCTTTAAAATGTGTTTATATTTTCTTTTATACACAAATGTTCACGGAGAAACTTTTAATCAGAAAAAAGTTAAAAGTAAAAATATTTAAGGTCTTTTAATATCTACTTAAAAATAATGTATCTTTAAAAGTTTTTACTTGTAACTTTTTTCTAACTAAAAGTTTCTTCATATAAATGTACATGTATAAAAGAAAATTTAACCATTAGTCATTATTAACACACTCATAGAAGTGTCTTATATATAGAGGGAGTTGCACTAGTGGAAGTGCATTCTTTTACAGCTAGACATTGTAGACTGGATATCATGAGCTTCATGAACAATTAGTAAATCATCATCTCAAAGTTTAATCACCTATTACATTGTCAAAAAATACCATTAACACAGCACAAGACTAAAGGTGGCACTAGTTGTACTGCCTCTTGTGGTGAATCTGATTTCTTTTTGTCAAATTGCAATAATAATTAAAATATGTAATATGAAAAAAATAATAATAAATTAAATATGTATGAAAAAATGTAAAAATAAATACTGAAGTTAATAAAAAAATAAAAAAAGGTTGTGTTGTATCAATGTTTTTCAAATATTTGAAATTTTTTATTAGTCATACTTTATTTCCTTATTTTTTTCATGGAAATTTTTCCTTGTTGCTTTGCTTTTATGCAATTTCTGTAATTATGGAAGGTATACCCCATATTTTTCAGGTAAGTTAAGTCTATTTTTGTGCAACTTTTTTCATGTGGGTTTTCTGTAGGACCTTTCTTCCACATAAAACAAGACCCAGGTATATTTACTAAATAAAAAAGAAATGTAACAAGAGTCAAAATTCTACTGAGGTATATAATATTATTCTTAGCCTGGTTTCAGATGTAATTGGGATGCTACTAGAGAATCAGGTAAGGTTCAAACACTAGACTTTATTGAATATCAGCTTAATAAAATAATAGTAGAAACAATATAATAGTATCTGCTAAATAATATCATCTGTATCATTGTTTACATTTTTAATCCCAACATTCTTATTGATAAACCAAAGATCAAAAACTGGTCTGGTTGATTAGAATTGCACTAACACCTGATGACTCACAGATGATGCAGGATGAGTAGAAAGAAAAAAAAAGACTTAAAGTATACCACACTTATCTTAAAGAATCCATTTATTATGTATTAGCATTAACATTTGAACTAAAGCA